>JAZAVI010000386.1:0-340525 GCA_036326025.1 Chrosomus eos | reverse complement strand
TTTAAACAAGAAAGCTTTCATTCACTGTTAAGCTTCACACTGTTCTGTATTTACATGTAGAAACCACTAAAGAGCTGCGGTGATTTGACAGTCATCCCTGCTTGGAGTCCAGCACGCTGGTTCATCTGACCTGCGTCACCAGCACTGACTGAGCGCGAGTCTCGGACTTTCCTGTATCTCTCCGTTAGTGCGGCCCGCAACACGACATCACCAATTTGGCACTGCCGGTTGTGATTCAAAGTCAGGTTGCGTGAGAGGGAGCACATCGGTACAGATACACGAAAGGCCCGGGACACTGCTGTCAAGCGTTTGGGGACGACAGAAAGACCAACCACGATGCTGACTCCAACCCACATGACCTCATTCCACCCCAGGCAAACTAAACAAATGTATTAAACCCATCCACTTAATATTTGCTACAGAATCTAGAGATTCCCCCGGTTATTGAAGTGTTTGGCTCCCTCCTCCTCTCCGAGCCACAAACCGCAGGCTTAGGCCTCCTCTTCCCCTGTAACACTTCCTGTGTACTCTTAACGCCATTTCATTACAGACCTTCCCATCTTGGATGGTTGCATGTTACTTCAAACTCTGCTATCTTGCCACTGCTCTTTTCTGTCGTGCTCTGTTCTTTTCAGTTCACCTAGAAGACAGAACCTATCTGAGACAACAAGGAACGCTGAATAATAATTAGACAACAAGCCGCTAGCATCAACAGGTGACCCCTAAGCTATCGCCCTGTTAAAATTTCATTCAGGCCCATGATGACCTAACCAAATTGTCCCACAGAATGATTTAACTGTCTGCATCAGTTAACCACAATTTGCATACGCGGCATAGCCCGTATTATAGCTCGTTAAACGTAGAACAACTTGCTTGGTCTCTCTGTGTGTGTTGTGTTCCTCTCGCCCACAGTCGAAACCAGTATGTTCCGGTCCTACAGTCCCACAACCGCTGGGACAACCTGGACACATGGCTGAGATTCATGACACCTCCATTCCTGCCCAAGGTCGCCAGTGACTCAGAGCTCCAAAGCCAAGAGCGACGTGGACAAGCTGATGGCGCACAAACCAAGCCAAAGCTCCCACGACAAAGACCGGCCAGACACGTCCAAAACCTCACTTGCCAGCTCATCGCACCAGCACCTCTCCCGCATAGCCCTGGAGCACGAAGTTGCAACGCTAAGGATGCAAGCCAAGGACGACAACGACCCTGAGCTACAGAAGGAAGTGGAAAGACTTCAAACTGCCCTGTCTGATCTTCATCGGCACACAGACCGAAGAGACCAGTCAGAGAAAAGAACCAGAGAGGAACCCAACGAGAAACTCCGACAAAAGTGAAGCCCCTTTGCAAAGAGCAGAGGCCGAACTTAAAGAGACTCGAAAGCCACGGCCTGAAAAAGAAAAACTCGCAAGAGGCCCGTGCTACCATCCACAAGCTCGTTCAGCAGAGACTGAACTCAAAGAAAGAGACACTAAAGCCAAGGCCTTTGAAACCACTTACACACGGGCCGAGCTGAAATCCATGAACTTACTCAACAGAGACACGATCTCAAAGCCGAACTTGACATTGTTCCACAGAGTTGAAACACTCTTATAGACTACCCGCCGCTGCGGCAGGCCTTCATTAAAGAATTCTCTGATCCAGAATCCGAAAAGACTTTGAAAAACCCCACGATCTACTGTCTCTGAGCACTACTCAGAGATGCCTCCAGAGGGCGCCCCATAACACCATAGCCCTGTCCACAGAGAGTCGAGTCCGTTCCAGGCCACTGGTAAGCCCAAGTCTGAGCACGCATCAGACAAACACAGTGCCGCCACGTCTGAGAAAGCCGAGACCCTGAAATCGCTGAAAAGCTTCTTCACAAAAGACTTTCCAAAATTCAAGAGGTACGAGCTTTACATCCTATACCTGAGCGTAAGACCTACAGGCACACAGAACACTGCTCGTCAGCCACAGACACAGAGCAAACTGTCACATCACAAAGTGACAGCAGCACACAGCCACCACAGCTGACAGCTGCACAGCCTGAGCGAAACCGCACAGTTTCCCACAGCTAAGTCCAAAACCCCAAAAGACTAAAAGGGGGTGGGCCCGGAAACTTTACCTACCCATCACTCTAGACAATGAGGTGAGCCTTGAAACCCTGGTTGAAACCCGGCTCAGACCTCACTTTAATGTCAGCTCAACTCTTTGAAAGACTCAGTACTAAAGCTAAGAGTGAAGATCGAACTCTTATACCCCACTGACTTTGAACTGCAAAACCAGAAGACACTGCACGAATACAGTGCAAGATTCTGCTAAAAGGGTCCCTGATCAGCATAGAACATAGAACTTTTAAAAGTAGATGAAAATGTCTGCTCAAAGAGTTGCAAGACTCTGCATTCGTAAAAGTAGAATTTTACTGACTTAAAGAAAATCTTGAATGGACGTGTAAGCCTCACCTGCCAACAGACTATGCACGACTCTTTCGAACCAAGCATTTGCAACATGCTGGTTGAAATGACACTGCTAAACATTAGTTTCTATGACAATGAAGGGTTACAGTAAACGCTAGCTCCAAATAGGGCATACGTCACTGCGACGTCAGAGTTGAGTGAAACCACCTGAGCTTTAAGCTACAGTTAACCTATGGGCGTGCATTTAATCGTTACGATCCAACTAAAACACAATGTGCAGTACGCATTTTTGATCGCTGGCTGGTCTAAATGCAGATAAACGATTGCTGGAATTGACATCCCTACTTTAAGTAAAATAGCCTTAAATTTCCAACTAAAATTAGCATGTTAAGCAGTAAAGCGTAAGTCTGTTTGATGAAGAAACCTCATCTCAGCAGCCTGTAAACTGTACCGATGTTTATTCTGCTTTGCTTAAAAGAAATCCAAATTGCAGTATGACTAAACCTGTGTCTAACAAAGAAAGCCCAGGACAAAGTTATATCTAGGTAGATCTGGGCGACGCTCCCCTTTCTACAAATGTAAAGGCCTTACAAATTATTGTTTGATTGATGTAATTCACCTAAACTTTAGCTGCATCTACAAACAGAGAGCTACCTAGTGATCAAAACTGTTTTAATCGCTGAAAAGCCAGCAGTAGTGCACAAGAGGGACGTAACTATATATGCTTAGACAAGCTTTGACTCCCAGCAAATCTATTTCCTTACTCAGTAAACAAATAGAATAAGTTGCTTAAAATAAAGAGAAGAGTTCCATGAGTAAAATTAGCTAATGCCAAAACACATCTGCATTTTACTTCATGTAACACCGAGTCCTAGAACTGGTTACCTGTTAACCCGTTTAAACATGCCTAATTCATGTAAAATGTACAGACAGCCTTTAGGGACTGTTTGAATTGTCTGACATGCTCTAGTTTCCATGACAACGACTTGTCACAGGAAGTGCTAACTTGTGATGTCACTTGGTAAACAAACCAGCCTAGGTGGCTACGCTAACTTAGCATCCTTCCAGCTTACGCTAAGCTAAACCAACCTAGCCTCCAGCTAGCTTACGCTACGCTAACCTAACCTAACATCCATCCAGCCTAGGCTAAGCTAAATAATAACTTCTACAATTAGCAGTTAGCATAATTTACTTAAGCCCTTAATCACCGCTTGTGTTTACACAATGCAAAGTATTCTAAAATACTTTCCTTAACACCAGTTAGGGTTTCTAATCATTCACGTTCCGTGTTTGCAATTCTTCTTAGCTAAAGTTCACCTTTACTAGTTGAGGCATAGCCCTTGCTAACCGTCGAAGGCTAACTTTGAAGATACCCTGTTAATTAAACTTAAGTTAACTACATGTAAACTGTGTAGCTAGAGAAGAATTCATATAGCAATAGCCATCTTCATCGGCAGGTGACTAATCCTTTGATGGGACACACACGATGTGGCCTCGAACACGCAACCGTGTAACCCACTATGGAGTGTTGGCCCAGGCAAATCCAAAGTTTAGTCACTAATGCCACTGATTATTCTCGCCTTCAGATCATTCCCGTTGTTTTGATCACTTTGTTTCTTTTTGCTTTTAATTTTAATTTTTGTTTTCTTTTGGCTCTTCTTTAAATTTTTTTTTTTCTCTCCATTTTATTTTATTTGACCTTGATATTAATAGCACTCAGCTATTCCCCCTACTTTTCGGTCACCTCTATGATTTAAAATTTATTTTATTCTTTGACCTTGATATTAATAGCACTCAGCTATTCCCTTTACTTTTCGGTCATCTATATGATTTAAAATTTATTTTATTTCCTCTCTTGTTCAAATGTGGTTCCATTTCCCATAGGGCCCAGAAAGGAAACAGAGACACCTTTATTTGTGATTTTGTTTTATTTTCAACAAGTGTACTCATTTTTGTGACCCTGCAACACAAGTAACTTCAACAATTTACTAGGGCACAACTATAGTCCAGAGGATTGATAATAAGCATAATTTGAATAGGAAAGCTGTCCTTTTTCCCCATCATTCACTTCGTCAAGCCGTAGTGAACCACTAGTTAAGTCCAGAGAAATAATTTAGTCATAAGAACCATCTTAAGGCATTTATTTCATCTCGGCTATGCCCTTTCCATGGAATAATCTCGGAACCACACCTCTTAGCCTCCTAACATCCACAGCTAAGATAAGATACAAGACACACTTCACTAGCTAGCTACATGTGAAACACCTAGCTTTAAGCTACATACCTAGCGAACCAGTTAAACCATGGTTCTGAACTTTTAGGGTCATGCATTAGGCTCTCACTACAAGTATGACAACATGTCACAGAGCCCCTGCTTCACCTGACCTTAACCTTCCAGCTTACCAAAGACTATCACAAAACTATGGACACTATGAGAAACCACCTCTCATACCCCTCCAACCACCCACGAAAGTCGTGTGCACCCACCGACAACCGGTGCCCCACACAACCTACATCAACAAGCACATGCTGCGTGCACTGGACAACATTCAGCGTTCTGCACCTGATGCCATCACCGCGCCACAGCTTGTTCTGCCACAGTGCAAAAGGGGGGTAATGCCACAATGTATGCCCTATGCCCATGACGCACCATGTGCTGCAACCCGCAGCACCAGAGACACTTGCAAAACACCGAAGCAAGTGGCATACTGGCGCCCTCAAAGCGAAAAGACTGTCCTAGCCAACCAAGGACGATGTTCGCTGAAATTTTTCCTCCCTTTCTCTCTTTCTCTCTCCCTGTCACTTTTACCAGGATGCTGCTGTGCTTCCAGCCAACGGACAGAGGAGGCCCTCACGCACACTGAGGCCGATGTCGAACACATGCTCGACCAACTTGAGAAAATGACTGTCACGCTAGCGGAGCCAGGTGGCCACAACCGCCGCCGCACTGCCGTCAGAACTCTGTTTAACACTTGTATGTCCGGCATGAATGCAGTAAACCTCGCCAACGTCGGACGGCATGCAGCCAAAATTCAGACTGAGATTCCACAGGGAACAGAGCCACTCACAACAGAGTGCATCCCTGCAGCCCATCGACAAGACAATAGGGAACTGTGGTAACTTTCAACACTCACAGCGTTCTGCTGACCCCGACAGTGAACTCCATGAAACAGCTGTTTACCGTCTTCCATAATGACTTTGCTCAAAATCAGCTGGTAACAGCCCTGATGACAAACCTGCTAAGGGGGGGTGAACTCCTCCATCGACAGCCTCGCCATGGGTAGAATCCCACCGCACCTGATACCCTTAGGCCTCATGCAAACCGTGCTGGCGTCCGCCATCACCACGCCAACTGACTCTTTAAAAATACACCTTGCCTACTCTCATGGGTAGTGCCATCCCACTTTGCATCACCACAAGCAAGGAAAATGGGACGTTCCCCTGAACTTACCCATCATAGTCAAGCCGAATCCACCGGCTCAAGAACATTGTCCATGTCAGATTTTGAAAGGCAGCACTCACATCAAGATCCGCATGCCGTACGTGATTGCCTTGCATGACAGCGACACCAAGCTGTCCCCAGCTCCGAATCCACACATGTGCACATTGACCAAAGACATTTGCTATCCCTGCCCTAACAAATCTTTCCTCAGAGACAACCCTGACGGAACCTGCGGGCTGCAGATCAGTGGCACAAGCTGCCCTGCTAAAGCCAAGCCTCGCACTCAAGTCACCGAGACCCAAGCAGAGATTGTAAGTGATCTGTGTCACCTTGCTCAGCCAGAGCAGCGCATCCAAGTACCAAAAAGCCCCATCCTTCTTCAAGAACCACACTCTCACCCTAGCTCCAGGAAGGGAATTGTGGTTTGCAAAAGGGGGATCCCAGCTAATTGACATTACATCTATCAACTACACCCTGACACTCGACAGTCATCCTGCACAGGAGGCTCAACGAGATGCGAACATCTACAGCCAAGCCCACGGGACCCTCAGGAAGAGGGTACCACGCTGGAGGCTGCGTCGAACTTTATCAAGCTGAGCCCTCAGCCTCAGCCTAACAGCAACCTCCTACCCAATCATCATGATTCACCTGCCATCCGCCAATGGTGATGATTTGTCGTCATATGATGTCCAACACACGGGGACATCATCCGACGAAAAGGGGGAAATGTAGCGTATTTGGGTGAATCTGGATAATTAAATACCTCCTTGCTAAAGTCCCAAAGCCTTCAGGCCCAGAAAGCCTGAATGTAACACACACACACAAACACATTCCACACACACACACACACAAGCCATGAAGCTTCCCCCAAAGCCAGCTAACACTGCTTGAGTTTAGTTTCCTATTACCGATTTATGACTCAAAAGAATGTGCAGGGACTTGATTCCTGGAGCCACACACACACACACACAAACCTCTAACGTCATCATATAAAGACTTTATTGAGATATATTTTGATATGCTTATATGTGTGTCTGTTACCCAGATTCCATGGTTATCTGCGACCGTACCGTAGTCCTAAAATAACTACAAATGCTTGGAAAGTATGCCTTTTAATGTATAACTTTGCAGTATTATCCAACTTATGTTGTTCTTCATATCTTTAGAATCCTCTTAATCTGACCAAACCATATCTGTATGTGTACAAACCATAGGATGTGTGTTACGATGTTTTATCATCTCTGGAGTAAAATTGAACGCATTTTACGGGACCGTCATAAAACATGCAAAGTCGATCTCGACAAGACAAAGGGTAATAAAACCAGAAATCCCGCCTGTGAGTTTCAGCCTCTTGATTGGCCGAGTCAATGGGAAGAGGCTGGACTTCGCCGATGTGATAAATGTAGGAGCGCAGCTCCGCCCACTCTCTTACGTCCATGTCCGCGTGTCATGTCATGTAACGTCTCGCCTCCTGGCGAGCTTTTTCGCCTTTCTTTTATGTGTTCTAGTTTAGTTTGTGTTTTTAAGATAAGTCCCCGGGTTTAATTCCGATCGACGAGTGAAAAGAACCCCGCGTGACATATCTCTTCAGCAAATCCAACTACAAGGGACACTGTAACAAACGCTCTCTCTCTCTCTGAAGGAGAAGCACGCGCACGTAACCACGTGACGCGTCGTACTGAGAGATGCCCACGCGCTTCTCTGGGATCTCCCTTCGGAGATTTTTCTTTGTTAGTCAAAGTTTTGTTTTCCATAGTCGAATCTGTTTACTTCCACGGAGTGAAACAAACGTAGCCGAGCTACTTTCATTGGTAATGCTACTCAAAGACTTTAAACCGCCGCGCAACACGAGCGCCCAGAGACAACACGTGACGCTTACACACACAAAGGACTCCGCTCACGCACGCGGCCGGGACAGGCCTTCAGAAATGCGACAACACAGCGAGACCCATAACTTGTGCAAGTATCTCTTTATAACGCTTCTAAGGAGCATTAAGATGATGTTTCGTGTTGTAATCAGAAAGGTGAATGTCTTAGGAGGAAGTATGCCAATGTTCTCTCTCTCTCACTCTCTCTCTCTCTCTCTCTCTCTCTCTCTCTCTCTCTTACTCGCTAACGCGTGTAAGTCATCCATTGCCAAAACTTTACGCATTTCTCGTTCATCAATGTCTTAATGTGTTTCGTTCGTGTTAATGTTTGTAAATACATGTATTCCTGTAACGTAGTAAATATATATAAGTAGACATGCCTTTATTAAATCATTATATTCACTTGACTGATTGATTCAATCTCTTTGCTCATTCTCAAATCCCTTAAGTGCCAAAGATCTTATGCTACAAGCTTTACGAATTAATTAATTATTTCAATAATTAATATTTTAAAGAGTACTTATTATGGGGCAGGAAGCCCAATTCTTCTGGCCAGAGAATTGCGTTTCCTGCAATCCTATAAAGTAAGATAATATTGGGGAACCCCCACAATATTATTCTGACAATTGAGCTAAATTAGTGGTTCTCAACGGGGGCGGTACGCCCCCCAGGGGGCGTTCAGAGAACAACGGGGGGCGTTGGAAGCAAGATTTTTGAAAGGGGGGCGTTCCGGTGTTAATGGGGGGCGTTCATGAGTTTAAATATAATACAAATTTTTGTTCATTTACTTTGATTCATTTTAAGCATTTGATAATTTATTTGTAATAAACACTTTAAGTGGGCTATTTAAAAAGTGTTAGGACAGAGCGTGAGGTCATATTGTGTGTGCGTGTCTATGGTGCGGGTAGAAAAAAAATCGTCAGCAGCCTCAAAAAACAAAACAAAAAAAAACATTCGTCCACTCTACTCCTGACCGCAAGTCCACCGTCAGTGTTGTAGGTAGGCACTAAGCAGTTCATTTCTATTGCATTCCGATTTACGATTGAAAGCATTAGCCTACCAATAATGTCAAAATATGATGTGCAGGCAGTATGGGTGGAGCCGAAGCCGAATACGGTATTCGGAAAGGCACAAATAATGTGTTTTTTACGAATACTTATTTCGAACAAATACTTAAAAAAGTATTTGTATTCGGGAATAAGAAAAACTTTATATCAAAAAGTTGCGTTTCCTCACGAGACCGCAGTGCATGAGTGACGTTCAGGAAGAGGTGACTGACACAGAGAAGGCTTGGCTGAGCGAAAAAACACTTAACTGCATCACTATTTTTGTTGAATAGATTTTTGTACCTTAACTGGGCTCCGGAGGCAGTTTATAACTTTCGGGAAGCGAAGTTTGATCGGTAGAATATTCCATTACGCTGCATTATCGCGCTAAATATAAAACACAGTTGGCATGGAAAACCGAGCGTTGCCATGGATTCTAAAAGTAGAGACGAAACGAACTTTTGGAATACAATCGTTTTAAAATCAATAAACTCCTTTTTAAAGCAATATTTTTAATTGTTTTATTTATTTGGTAGGTAGCCATGTAATAAGCGGGTTTAACCATGGATGGGGTCTGTTATGTTATTTTCTTTTCAGTGACGTTCCTTGTTATACATATTCATTGCTAGATTTATAGAAAAACAACAATCAATATTGCATATCCATAATTATTATAATGGATATAATTAAAGAATACTTACATTATCATAAATTAGATGTGTAACACCAAAAAAACTTTTTACGCCTATTTTGAATTTTACTCAAATAGCCTACACGCCGATACGAGTTTTGACGAGTTGTATTTTGACGACTAGAATCCAGCGCTGATTAGAATCACACAGCGGAGGAATGGAAAATTGACAAGCCATTAAAAAGTATTTACTTAAAAAACACTTATATATTTTCAATAAGTCATGTTCCCATTAACACTAAATTCTTTTTATAAGGTAAATAATTTTTTTTAAAACATTTGTAGGCATTATCAATCCCAATGCCTAATGCCAAAATGTTTTAGGCCTATTTGTTCACCAAGTAATTTAGCCTACTGGTCAGGCATATTTTGTTAACTTGCAAAACAGTAAGGAGAAAATGACAATTTGATGGATAATCACATTTTTGGTAATGTATTAATTTATAGTTAATAAAAACAAATGAATTGTAATTGTATATATACCATTGACGAAAACCAGCTGATACCAAGGTATTTTAGGCCTACAATTCTAACATAATTTTTCATGAAAAATCAGGATTGTATTTATTTATTTTTCGAAATAAATAATTAGGTTAATGTAGTGTTGTCACGATACTAGAATTTCTAACTTCGATACGATACCCTGAAAAATATCGATATTCGATACCATTTTCAATACCACGGAGAAAAAAACTGCCACAATATTAAGGGTATAATATTGTAATATAATAAAGTGTTTTTTTTATTTAAAGCTAAATATAACAAGTCTTGAACTTGACAATGTATGTTATGTGCGCAGTATGTTCTGTCTCGCATGCGCGCTCTAGATTCCTGGAGATTTGAACTAATTTGCGGGCATCAGGGAGACGCTATCAATATCCGGGAGACTCACAGATATTCCGGGAGACTTGGGATTTCTGGCTTCATATCAAGAATATTTCCAGATAGCACTCCTGATGTGTTCTTTATCAACCAAAACTGGTCGCGGCGGCGCCGCACTCGCCATCTTTCCATTCACTTCACTTTTGCTATTTAACCAGAGCGAATGAGACGAGTGCGCGTGTGTGTGGTGTTTGTCAACGTGCCTTTGGAGAGAAGTGAAAGTGAAAGCTTGGCTAGTATCGATACTTCGTAGACAGACACAACTAAAAGAGATTTGAATTTTACTTTAATTTGCACATTGAATATGGGTGGAGCTTTTAATTTTGAACTCTCAAAGTGCACCAGATTGATGAATTAAACATTAAAATGCACTAAATTTTCTTACAGGGGGGCATGCCCCCGAACCCCCTAGAAGGCCCGAAAACTAGATTTAACAAACAACCTGTGAGGAACACTGCTATTGCTATTCCAATGCAATTTTGAGCTTTTTTTTTGGGGGGGGGGGGGGGGGGGGGGTATTAATTGTATTAATAAATTGCAATTTTGTACTTATTTCATCTGTTAACTCACTCGCTTGACTCGCTCATAACATGCCATTAGTTGGGGTGGGGTGGGGGGCGGTCAGGGACCTGGATATTGGATAAGGGGGCGCTGGCCCAAAAAAGGTTGAGAACCACTGAGCTAAATTAATTTTGCCTGCTTTGTAAGACGTGATCTGTGTAATTAACTGCAATCAACTTGTTAAAATGAAAGGATTGCATGTATACATCGAGGTAAAATGACATTCTCCTTTAGAGGGAGATTTATTAACATGTAAGACTGATCTAATCCAAACATGTATGAATAATTATTAATTACCAGTTATTAATTATGATATGCAAATTCCCCAAGGATTAGATCCCGCCTAAAGTCTTTACAGTATGGTGGAGAATGCGGGCACACTTTAAACTTGTTTTTGAGCAAAAGAGATCAGTTTTCAATCTTGTCTATATTGTGATTTAATAGTGTACGTGCACCTCGGTTGAGCGAACGCATTGCGAACTCACCGTGACTGATTAAAGGCAAAAAGCCATTTCAGTCCAGCGAAACTAAGAAGTAAACTGCAGTTTTCATAGTTTCACAGTATTAAATTTGTCCTATAAAAGACGAAGAAACCTCTTTTGAACGACGACATTTTTAATATTAAACTCCCCTGTCCGAACGATGTTCTTCTGTCAGGGTGAAGACAAGATTTAGTGAAACGATGCTCTTTCACTATTCTTAAAAAAGCCTTATATTAAATCGTTAGATTAACGGTAAACTCCTGGTTAAAAATTGACGTAGCTACTCAATTGTAAAACCTAAAGCATATCTAATCATAAGTGCTATTTGATAATATGTTATGGGAGTCGAAAAAACAGACGAATAATTCCTGTTTTATTTATGCGCAGCGCAGAACCCCTGCCAGACGTGTTTGTTAGAATATAGCACAGAAAAATCCAAAACCTTAAAACATTTTAATCATTAAATGCTATTTGATAAATGTTATTTGGATTCGAATGACAGACGTATAATTCCTGTTATCTATATTAATGTAGGGAAGCGAAGAAATCCTTCCGTGCACACGTGTCGAAAAAGGAAAAACCCGCAGAGGTTTGAAATTTATAAGCGAACACGTATGAATCATAGTGCTAATTATTTGTGGGAAGCGAAAAAACAGATGCCTAATTCCTGTGAACCCTATGTGTGTGTGTAGAAAAATCTTGCCACGCTGTTTAGTGAAATATAGCACCAAAACCTCCAAAACATTTTAATCATTAAATGCTATTTGATAAATGTATTTGGATCCAACCGACAGACGTATAATTCCTGTTTTCTCCTACATAGCGCAGAAAAAATTTCTGCAAGTCGTGTTTGTTAAAACATAACACCAAAAAAATCCGCTGAGATTTAATTTTGATAAGTGTGATCGCTACAGAAAGCAAAGCGTCTGCACGCTCAAATTTGAATCACACATGGAAGCAGGCCGGTTTTTATTCCGCTGACAAACACTAGAGGGCAACCCTAGGCCTAAGTGCTTGACAGTTTCTCGAATACGCACCGCCCCCTGACTTCATCCTGCATGAGCGAAATGTCGCCATCGTGTGGACACTAGTAACAAGGTCATGCTTTCCTAAACATTTTCCCTCATAACAATTTCAGATTTTTCCAGTGAATTCCTGAAATTGTGTCAATGCATGTGCAAGTTCCAGTGTTACTAACATGATTTGTCACTCCTGACTGTGTACACTTATTTTGAATTTAGTTCAAACCACATTTGAATTTAAAAAAAATTCAAAAGTAAGTATTAACAGTCCCTGATGACCACTTAGTAGTGCGGCCCCCTTGTGGCCCTCCCCTGCTAAGTCAGCTCATCTTTTATTTCTACTCTTCCTGCTTTGAAGTGGCGTTCTCTCAGTTGATTTTCTGTTGGATATTATCCTCATCATACATAATGCCAACCTTAAATTTCCTACACTTATTCAAATTTGATTTGAAACAAACAAATTTCAAGATTAACGTGAATTAAGTCTCCTTCCCTGTGGGGAAGAGTTTTACGGCTTTACGTCTATATTTCCGGTCTCAAATTATTTTTAATAATTTTGATTTGATATGTTATGACAACAATTCTAGAAGTTACTTAACATCTATGCATACGCTCGATTTGAAGTGTATTTAAACCAGTTTGCATGCAATTCAAATCAAGTTCTCGGTCAGCCAGGTTGACCACTAGGAGGAAGTGACCCAAATCCCTTTGTGGCCCAAACGCGCCACTACTGCCTGTCTTCTCCCGGGGTCCATCCTACTTTATTACTTTTAATTATTAATTTTTATTAATAGTAAAAGTAATAATAGTAAAAGGAATTTAATAAAAAAAAAAAAAATTTTTTTTTTTTTAGGAATTTTTTTTTTTGGGTTAAGTTATTTTGATAATTAACATCATTTTCATAATTTCCTTTTTACCATTATTTAGAAAAACCTTTGCTTCTATTTTCTACATACATAATTACTCAATTCAGTTTAAACAAGAAAGCTTTCATTCACTGTTAAGCTTCACACTGTTCTGTATTTACATGTAGAAACCACTAAAGAGCTGCGGTGATTTGACAGTCATCCCTGCTTGGAGTCCAGCACGCTGGTTCATCTGACCTGCGTCACCAGCACTGACTGAGCGCGAGTCTCGGACTTTCCTGTATCTCTCCGTTAGTGCGGCCCGCAACACGACATCACCAATTTGGCACTGCCGGTTGTGATTCAAAGTCAGGTTGCGTGAGAGGGAGCACATCGGTACAGATACACGAAAGGCCCGGGACACTGCTGTCAAGCGTTTGGGGACGACAGAAAGACCAACCACGATGCTGACTCCAACCCACATGACCTCATTCCACCCCAGGCAAACTAAACAAATGTATTAAACCCATCCACTTAATATTTGCTACAGAATCTAGAGATTCCCCCGGTTATTGAAGTGTTTGGCTCCCTCCTCCTCTCCGAGCCACAAACCGCAGGCTTAGGCCTCCTCTTCCCCTGTAACACTTCCTGTGTACTCTTAACGCCATTTCATTACAGACCTTCCCATCTTGGATGGTTGCATGTTACTTCAAACTCTGCTATCTTGCCACTGCTCTTTTCTGTCGTGCTCTGTTCTTTTCAGTTCACCTAGAAGACAGAACCTATCTGAGACAACAAGGAACGCTGAATAATAATTAGACAACAAGCCGCTAGCATCAACAGGTGACCCCTAAGCTATCGCCCTGTTAAAATTTCATTCAGGCCCATGATGACCTAACCAAATTGTCCCACAGAATGATTTAACTGTCTGCATCAGTTAACCACAATTTGCATACGCGGCATAGCCCGTATTATAGCTCGTTAAACGTAGAACAACTTGCTTGGTCTCTCTGTGTGTGTTGTGTTCCTCTCGCCCACAGTCGAAACCAGTATGTTCCGGTCCTACAGTCCCACAACCGCTGGG
Organism: Chrosomus eos; assembly: GCA_036326025.1. Taxonomy (NCBI): domain Eukaryota; kingdom Metazoa; phylum Chordata; class Actinopteri; order Cypriniformes; family Leuciscidae; genus Chrosomus; species Chrosomus eos. The sequence continues at coordinate 326,207 of JAZAVI010000386.1, read as the reverse complement.
ACAACCTGGACACATGGCTGAGATTCATGACACCTCCATTCCTGCCCAAGGTCGCCAGTGACTCAGAGCTCCAAAGCCAAGAGCGACGTGGACAAGCTGATGGCGCACAAACCAAGCCAAAGCTCCCACGACAAAGACCGGCCAGACACGTCCAAAACCTCACTTGCCAGCTCATCGCACCAGCACTCTCCCGCATAGCCCTGGAGCACGAAGTTGCAACGCTAAGGATGCAAGCCAAGGACGACAACGACCCGAGCTACAGAAGGAAGTGGAAAGACTTCAAACTGCCCTGTCTGATCTTCATCGGCACACAGACCGAAGAGACCAGTCAGAGAAAAGAACCAGAGAGGAACCCAACGAGAAACTCCGACAAAAGTGAAGCCCCTTTGCAAAGAGCAGAGGCCGAACTTAAAGAGACTCGAAAGCCACGGCCTGAAAAAGAAAAACTCGCAAGAGGCCCGTGCTACCATCCACAAGCTCGTTCAGCAGAGACTGAACTCAAAGAAAGAGACACTAAAGCCAAGGCCTTTGAAACCACTTACACACGGGCCGAGCTGAAATCCATGAACTTACTCAACAGAGACACGATCTCAAAGCCGAACTTGACATTGTTCCACAGAGTTGAAACACTCTTATAGACTACCCGCCGCTGCGGCAGGCCTTCATTAAAGAATTCTCTGATCCAGAATCCGAAAAGACTTTGAAAAACCCCACGATCTACTGTCTCTGAGCACTACTCAGAGATGCCTCCAGAGGGCGCCCCATAACACCATAGCCCTGTCCACAGAGAGTCGAGTCCGTTCCAGGCCACTGGTAAGCCCAAGTCTGAGCACGCATCAGACAAACACAGTGCCGCCACGTCTGAGAAAGCCGAGACCCTGAAATCGCTGAAAAGCTTCTTCACAAAAGACTTTCCAAAAATTCAAGAGGTACGAGCTTTACATCCTATACCTGAGCGTAAGACCTACAGGCACACAGAACACTGCTCGTCAGCCACAGACACAGAGCAAACTGTCACATCACAAAGTGACAGCAGCACACAGCCACCACAGCTGACAGCTGCACAGCCTGAGGAACCGCACAGTTTCCCACAGCTAAGTCCAAAACCCCAAAAAGACTAAAAGGGGGTGGGCCCGGAAACTTTACCTACCCATCACTCTAGACAATGAGGTGAGCCTTGAAACCGGGAATCCCGGCTAGACCTCACTTTAATGCAGCCAACTCTTTGAAAGACTCAGTCTAAGCTAGAGGAGATCGAATCTTATACCCACTGACTGAACGGCTGCAACCAGAAGTACACGCAGAACAGGAGCTCCTCTACATGTCCTTTGATCACCAGGTCACTCACAAGAACCCCTTTTTTGAATAGATAAAACCAGTCTCCAGTCACAGACCCGACTCAAGGTAGAAGATTCAGAACTCGAGCTCTAGGTACACACTGACAAGTAAATTAGTCGCTACTGCACTTCCAGATCGCCAAAGACACGCAATGCCCACTAACGATGGTGCTAATGCAGAAGCCTCTAACACAGAGGCCTCTCAAGAAAGAATTTTAAAACATGACTTGATGAAAAAGACACTGCTCAACACAGTGCAAGACTCTCTAAAAGGTCCTGTCACATAGACATAGAACTTTGAAAGTAGATGAAAATGTCTGCTCAAAGAGTTGCAAGACTCTGCATTCGTAAAAGAGAATTTTACTGACTTAAAGAAAATCTTGAACGGACGTGTAAGCCTCACCTGCCAACAGACTATGCACGACTCTTTCGAACCAAGCATTTGCAACATGCTGGTTGAAATGACACTGCTAAACATTAGTTTCTATGACAATGAAGGGTTACAGGAAACGCTAGCTCCAAATAGGGCATACGTCACTGCGACGTCAGAGTTGAGTGAAACCACCTGAGCTTTAAACTACAGTTAACCTATGGGCGTGCATTTAATCGTTACGATCCAACTAAAACACAATGTGCAGCACGCATTTTTGATCGCTGGCTTGTCTAAATGCAGATAAACGATTGCTGAAATTGACATCTCTACTTTTCCAACTAAAATTATCATGTTAAGCAGTAAAGCGTAAGTCTGTTTGATGAAGAAACCTCATCTCAGCAGCCTGTACACTGTACCGATGTTTATTCTGCTTTGCTTAAAAGAAATCCAAATTGCAGTATGACTAAACCTGTGTCTTAACAAAGAAAGCTCAGGACAAAGTTATATCTAGGTAGACTGGGCGACGCTCCCCTTTCTACAAATGTAAAGGCCTTACAAATTATTGTTTGATTGATGTAATTCACCTAAACTTTAGCTGCATCTGCAAACCGAGAGCTACCTAGTGATCAAAACTGCTGTAATCGCTGAAAAGTCAGCAGTAGTGCACAAGAGGGACGTAACTATATATGCTTAGACGAGCTTTGACTCCCAGCAAATCTATTTCCTTACTCTGTAAACAAATAGAATAAGTTGCTTAAAATAAAGAGAAGAGTTCCATGAGTAAAATTAGCTAATGCCAAAACACATCTGCATTTTACTTCATGTAACACCGAGTCCTAGAAAGACTTAAAATAAAGTTGCACCCCGGTTAACCCGTTTAAACATGCATAATTCATGTAAAATGTACAGACAGCCTTTAGGGACTGTTTGAATTGTCTGACATGCTCTAGTTTCCATGACAACGACTTGTCACAGGAAGTGCTAACTTGTGATGTCACCTTGTAAACAAACCAGCCTAGGTGGCTACGCTAACCTAGCATCCTCAGCTCACGCTAAGCTAAACTAACATAGCATCCAGCTAGCTTACGCTACACTAAGCTAAACCCAGCATCCTTCCAGCTCACGCTAAGCTAAACTAACATGGCATCCAGCTAGCTTACGCTACGCTAAGCTAACCTAGCATCCTTCCAGCTTACGCTACGCTAACCTAACCTAACATCCATCCAGCTTAGGCTAAGCTAAATAATAACTTCTACAATTAGCAGTTAGCATAATTTACTTGAACCCTTAATCACCGCTTGTGTTTACACAGTGCACAGTATTCTAAAATACTTTCCTTAACACCAGTTAGGGTTCCTAATTATTCACATTCCGTGTTTGCAATTCTTCTTAGCTAAAGTTCACCTTTACTAGTTGAGGCATAGCCCTTGCTAACCGTCGAAGGCTAACTTTGAAGATACCCTGTTAATTAAACTTAAGTTAACTACATGTAAACTGTGTAGCTAGAGAAGAATTCATATAGCAATAGCCATCTTCATCGGCAGGTGACTAATCCTTTGATGGGACACACACGATGTGGCCTCGAACACGCAACCGTTGTAACCCACTATGAAGTGTTGGCCCAGGCAAATCAAAAGTTTAGTCACTAATGCCACTGATTATTCTCGCCTTCAGATCATTCCCGTTGTTTTGATCACTTTGTTTCTTTTTGCTTTTAATTTTCATTTTTGTCTTCTTTTGGCTCTTCTTTAATTTTTTTTTCCCCATTTTATTTTATTTGACCTTGATATTAATAGCACTCAGCTATTCCCCCTACTTTTCGGTCATCTCTATGATTTAAAATTTATTTTATTCTTTGACCTGGATATTAATAGCACTCAGCTATCCCCTTTACTTTTCGGTCATCTATATGATTTAAAATTTATTTTATTTCCTCCCTTGTTCAAATGTGGTTCCATTTTCCATAGGGCCCAGAAAGGAAACAGAGACACCTTTATTTGTGATTTTGTTTTATTTTCAACAAGTGTACTCATTTTTGTGACCCTGCAACACAAGTAACTTCAACAATTTACTAGGGCACAACTATAGTCCAGAGGATTGATAATAAGCATAATTTGAATAGGAAAGCTGTCCTTTTTCCCCATCATTCACTTCGTCAAGCCGTAGTGAACCACTAGTTAAGTCCAGAGAAATAATTTAGTCATAAGAACCATCTTAAGGCATTTATTTCATCTCGGCTATGCCCTTTCCATGGAATAATCTCGGAACCACACCTCTTAGCCTCCTAACATCCACAGCTAAGATAAGATACAAGACACACTTCACTAGCTAGCTACATGTGAAACACCTAGCTTTAAGCTACATACCTAGCGAACCAGTTAAACCATGGTTCTGAACTTTTAGGGTCATGCATTAGGCTCTCACTACAAGTATGACAACATGTCACAGAGCCCCCGCTTCACCTGACCTTAACCTTCCAGCTTACCAAAGACTATCACAAAACTATGGACACTATGAGAAACCACCTCTCATACCCCTCCAACCACCCACGAAAGTCGTGTGCACCCACCGACAACCGGTGCCCCACACAACCTACGTCAACAAGCACATGCTGCGTGCACTGGACAACATTCAGCGTTCTGCACCTGATGCCATCACCGCGCCACAGCTTGTTCTGCCACAGTGCAAAAGGGGGGTAATGCCACAATGTATGCCCTATGCCCATGACGCACCATGTGCTGCAACCCGCAGCACCAGAGACACTTGCAAGACACCGAAGCAAGTGGCATACTGGCGCCCTCAAAGCGAAAAGACTGTCCTAGCCAACCAAGGACGATGTTCGCTGAAATTTTTCCTCCCTTTCTCTCTCCTCTCTCCCTTTCACTTTTACCAGGATGCTGCTGTGCCTCCAGCCAACCAGAGGACAGCCGCAATCGGACATCTCACCAGGTCCGGCACCAAGCATCGTCCTAAGGGAACAACCAGGACTCCCTTTTCTGCCGGACCCGCACTCAGGTCTGTGCCACCTGATCCTCGCAACGCCTACAGAACGCACTACCCCGGCGTAACGACACAATACAGCTGGGTAGGTGCCACCGGACAGAGGAGGCCCTCACGCACACTGAGGCCGATGTCGAACACATGCTCGACCAACTTGAGAAAATGACTGTCACGCTAGCGGAGCCAGGTGGCCACAACCGCCGCCGCACTGCCGTCAGAACTCTGTTTAACACTTGTATGTCCGGCATGAATGCAGTAAACCTCGCCAACGTCGGACGGCATGCAGCCAAAATTCAGACTGAGATTCCACGGAGAACAGAGCCACTCACAACAGAGTGCATCCCTGCAGCCCATCGACAAGACAATAGGGAACTGTGGTAACTTTCAACACTCACAGTGTTCTGCTGACCCCGACAGTGAACTCCATGAAACAGCTGTTTACCGTCTTCCAGAATGACTTTGCTCAAACTCAGCTGGTAACAGCTCTGATGACAAACCTGCTAAAGGGGGGTGAACTCCTCCATCGACAGCCTCGCCATGGGTAGAATCCCACCGCACCTGATACCCTTAGGCCTCATGCAAACCGTGCTGGAGTCCGCCATCACCACGCCAACTGACTCTTTAAAAATACACCTTGCCTACTCTCATGGGTAGTGCCATCCCACTCGGCATCACCACAAGCAGAGAAAATGGGACGTTCCCCTGAACTTACCCATCATAGTCAAGCCGAATCCACCGGCTCAAGAACATTGTCCATGTCAGATTTTGAAAGGCAGCACTCACATCAAGATCCGCATGCCGTACGTGATTGCCTTGCATGACAGCGACACCAAGCTGTCCCCAGCTCCGAATCCACACATGTGCACATTGACCAAAAAGACATTTACTATCCCTGCCCTAACAAATCTTTCCTCAGAGACAACCCTGACGGAACCTGCGGGCTGCAGATCAGTGGCACAAGCTGCCCTGCTAAAGCCAAGCCTCGCACTCAAGTCACCGAGACCCAAGCAGAGATTGTAAGTGATCTGTCACCTTGCTCAGCCAGAGCAGCGCATCCAAGTACCAAAAGGCCCCATCCTTCTTCAAGAACCACACTCTCACCCTAACTCCAGAAAGGGAATTGTGGTTTGCAAAAGGAGATCCCAGCTAATTGACATTACATCTATCAACTACACCCTGACACTCGACAGTCATCCTGCACAGGAGGCTCAACGAGATGCGAACATCTACAGCCAAGCCCACGGGACCCTCAGGAAGAGGGTACCACGCTGGAGGCTGCGTCGAACTTTATCAAGCTGAGCCCTCAGCCTCAGCCTAACAGCACCTCCTACCCAATCATCATGATTCACCTGCCATCCGCCAATGGTGATGATTTGTCGTCATATGATGTCCAACACACGGGGACATCATCCGACGAAAAGGGGGATATATGTAGAGTATGTGGATGAATCATATTCTGGATAACTAAAATCCTAAGAGCCTTCAAAGGCCGGGAAGCTTCCACACATATCTTCCCCCAGGACTCAAAATTAACACACACACACACATTCCAAGCACACATCCCCCCCCCCAGGAATGTGGAATGTGCCACAGGAAGTTTGTTACAGAGAAAAGAAACTTCTCTTTTTAAAAGACATTTTAAACAGAAATATTCAATGTGTTTTATGTGTTTGTTTGTTCATGTTACATTGAAATAACTGAGTTTACCATTATGTGTTTTTACATGTAACTGCGTATTCCCTAGAATTCTAACGAAGGAGAACTGAATTTTGCATTCATATATATTCTATTATACTTCCCTTTAGAATTGTAAGAACAATGTATCTAATCTCATGTTATGATTTGTCTTTTATGTGTTTGGTCTGTTTCTCGGAAACTGGGATAATGTTTCAAACCTTGCCAACTAATGTTTAACCAAATCCATTTGTGACAAGTTTGGAGTCTCTGAGTTCCAATCTTCGATCCCTAGTTAGCCATTGATATCACATCTTGCTAAAACTTTGTTACACATATGACTATAATAATTATGAAGATTCAAACTGTTAAACTGTACATCTATCGAACACGCCCCTGTACTACGAGGGGCACGTTCTCCCCAAACAAAGGACAATAAACCGCGAGCTCCCGCGTGCAACAGCCATTCTCCGATTGGCTCAGACAACGGGAAGGGGAAGGACTTCTCAGAGGTGATAAAGAGGGCTTCCCAACTCCTCTCTCTCTCCCCCTGATCCTAGTCATCATCATGTAACGTCGCGCCTCCGGCGAGCTCATCGCCGTTCTTTTATTTTGTTTCTAGTTTAGTTTGTGTTTTAAGTCTTAAGATAAGTCCCCGGGTTTAATTCCGATCGACGAGTGAAAAGAACCCCGCGTGACATACCTCTTCAGCAAATCCAACTACAAGGGAAACTGCAACAAACTCTCTCTCTCTGAAGAAGAAGCACGCGCACGTAACCACGTGACGCGTCGTACTGAGAGCTGCCCACTCTCTTGCTTCGCCCGTCGTTACTGCTGCATCATGTAACCCGATCCCGTGGGCTCCTTCGGAGACCCGATCCGTTCTTTATTTCTTTTCTTTAAAGTTAGTTTTGTTTTCATATTCGACGCTGTTTACTTCTACGAAGTGAAAAGAACACCGCGTGACATATCTCTTCAGCAAAGCCAGCTAAGAAAAGATCCAAACGAACGCGCGCTCTCTCTGAAGCAGAAGCGCGCGCACGTGATGCACCGGGCTGCGAGACACACACACACGCTTCTTCACAAGCCATGCACAGACCAAACCTCTGCAAGTATCCGTGTTTGATCACGTTTTTAAGATTTGTTGAAGTCTTGTTGTCTCTCAAAGTTCCGTTTGTCTATGTGAATTTGCTAACTTATTTAGAAAGATCATCTCTCTTCCTAATCTCACTGCAACCATGCAACTCTCTAAACTCTCACCCCCTCTCTCTCTCTCCCTCTCTTACACGCTTTCGCGTGTAAGTTATCCATTGCCCAAACTTTACGCATTTCTCATTCATTGATGTCATATTATGTTTCGTTCGTGTTGATGTTTGTAAATATGTATTCCTGTAACGTAGTAAATATATATAAGTAGACATGCCTTTATTAAATCATTATATTCACTTGACTGATGGACTTCCTCTTTGCTCAATTTCGAGGCTCTTAAGTGCCAAGAAGATCTTTTATGCTACAAGCTTTACGAATTAATTAATTATTTAAATAATTAATAATTTAAAGTACTTATTATGGGGCAGGAAGCCCAATTCTTCTGGCCAGAGAATTGCGTTTCCTGCAATCCTATAAAGTAAGATGATATTGGGAAAAACCCCCAATATTCTTCTGACAATTGAGCTAAATTAATTTTGCCTGATTTGTAAAACGTGATCTGTGTAATTGACTGCAATCAACTTGTTAAAATGAAAGGATTGCAGGTATACATCCAGGTAAAATGACATTCTCCTTTAGAGGGAGATTTATTAACATGTAAGACTGATCTAATCCAAACATGTATGAATAATTATTAATTACCAATTATTAATTATGATATGCAAATTCCCCATGGATTAGACCCGCCTAAAGTCTTTACATAAGTGTGCAAAAGCCAGGAGAGAGGGCTGGCAAAAGTAGCAGACAAATTAAATGCGTTTGTGGTGGCCATGTTAGATGTTTTAATAACTTATTATTTATTTATTTTGTATTTTAATAATTTCATAATTACTTTGTTCATTGTCATGTCAGAGTCACCACACTATAGTGAACATGATGAAAGTGAAGTACAAAAATCTTCTACGTAATGGTAATTTTTACTAGGCCTTATAGGCCTACTAGTCTCTTTCAAAAAGGCACTGTTAAATAAATGATTGTCTGTTTATAAAAGCAACCAAGAAACAGATGCTCCTGCGCCCTGGCAGAAGAGCTGACCCCTGGGTTGAGTGTGAATTGACCTGTTGTTGTGGAGGGCATCCCTGGGTTCAGCTCTTCCAGACACACATCCAGGGACCAGTAGCAGCAACACCTTCATTACTGGTAAATGAGATGGAAAGTACACTGTGAAATAATTTGTTGCTGCATTAAATTAAGTAGGCCTATAATGCATATTGGCTGGTATAGTCATTTCAACTGTTAAATCTTGAGTAATGATACATTGCTTTGACTTGTGAAAGTAAAAAACTGATAAACTTATGTTAATGTGAAAATATTTTGCCATGAGTTATTAATCACATTGCACTGGATAGTGAAGAAACCTTCTCAGATGACTGTCCTTTGGAGGAAGTAGACTGCCTGCAAATACATAAATAATTTTAATTGATTTATACTTGTGCCTATGTCTATTATTTCTGACATGAGTCCACATGTACAGAAAGGCCTACAGAAGAGTCTGCACAACGCAGTGATACAGGTGTGGGCAGTGTAACTTTTCCTTTTTATTTGTTGCAGGAGGCATGTGTGACAATTTGACAAATGACACAGGGTGAAATTCATTCCCTATGAGTCTTTAACAGAAAATAGAGTATTTTGAAAAAAAAAAATCAGGGGGAGAAATAGAACTTGACTACTTAAAGAAAGAAATTGCACTAGAAATAGAGTTGCTTCAAAATAAACTTCAGAGTAAAATACACTATTTCACACAGAGTACTATTGCTGACCTTGCATAATATCTCTTATTGCAGGCAAAAGATGACTGAATGACTGGCTTTTCTTTACAAAGATCTATTGAAATAAGACTCAATGAACTAAGCAAATGTGTCTTGTCTTTTATTAAACATTTAGGCTTAATTAAACCTTTTTTCCCCTTCTTTTTCTGATGTTGGCAATGTTGTGTAATATGGCACATGTAATGTCACAGGTCCTGTCAGGTGCAACACTCAGGCTTTTCAGACACTGAAATCTTCCCTTTAGTTGGCCAAAGTTCATTTCATTGTGTGACCTTGTCCTGGCTAGAGCTGCATTGTAACTGTGTATGTACATACATTTACATTTCACATTTACATATGTAATACAGTGAGCTTGATATTTATATTTTTCCTTACCATGTTCAATGTGCATAAATGTGAATGTCTCTGTGCTTCCACATTAGTAATATGAATAGTCACACGCCATCTAGAGATTTTAGTCTGTCAACTGCCTTTTTTTAAATTTGATATAATATTACTAATCTGGAATATTAAGAATTGTAATAGTAACTTGGCTGCACATTTACATTGTGATCCCCCTTTCTGTACACAAAATCCCCTTCATAGAGGCCTTGATGGGAACATGTGTGCAGTCTATTGACCAATCACATTAGTGAAGCCTGAGGGACATATCTGTGTCATATTAATCGGCATGTTCATGATTGCATGATCTTCATTAAAAATTATAATATACCTGCGTTGGCAAAAAAAAAAAAAAAAAAACCTGCTATAGCCTACAACCTTGGGTCTAAACTGGCTTGGAAATGCCACAAAAAAAACCCTAAAAACTGCTTGAGCGCCAGGGTAAACTTTGTGAATGACACGACAGACAGCACTTATCAAGTTCTCCGCATCTCCAATAGTTTAAAGGAAAGAGCCACTCGCAAATAATATCAGGACAATGCACACAGTTTGTGCTGTTATTAAAGGCCGACTCCGACGAGTCAAACATTTAATGTGCGTTTCCAAAAAATAATTGATGTAAACGACATCCAAGAATAATTATATCTCTCAAAAAGTACACTATCGCGCTGCGTTAAAAAACTTCTCGTATCACCTGCGCTTATGAAGCCGCGATCTAATCCTGTTTACATGAAATAAGCCTGCTCGCGAGCAGGTTCAAGCTAGCGCACCTGTTGCTATGACAGCAAGTCTAGGATGAGCTTCGAAGAACCAAACAATCCAAGATCATGGCAAATCGCCAACAATCAAATCCAGCTAACAGAGTTAGCGTCGTACGAAGAACGAGCCCCTGCTCTCTTGTGCTCTCCTCTCCTCTGTTTCCCTTTGAAACCTCATGTCCTCCCTCATTAGCTCAATGAGCTCGTCGCTGCCTCTTCTTCTGTTGGCTGCGGCTGCTGCGGCTGTGGCTGGCTCTTTATCTTGGTCAGCCACCGCTGAACTTGGCCCAGGTTTTTCCTCAGGGATGGAGGCAATTAGGACAGGGGGGTTGTTGGAAGGCCTCTGTCCCAAGACCTCATCCATGTGGACAAACCAGGGCCAAGTTGCAGCAGTGGATTTCCCGCTCACCCCCTCACCTGTCCCAGGACACTTGCAATCCTAAGGCAGAGCAAATACACCATACCTGTTGTTAACAAGAAGAACACCACAATACATTTCAGCAAAGATGTGTCAATTAACTTACTTACTTTGTATTTTTTTTTTAAGTTGTCCCATTTTCTTTTGGCCTGCAAGGGAGTGACCTTCCCTAGTATGGAATTATTTTTGGGACAATAATAATGAACGTAACTTTTCAAGAAACTGATGAAAATATCAATTGAAACTGAAAAAAATATCTTTGAAACTGAAAAAGAATAAATCGCGGGCACATTTTTTGACTTCGTTTTTAATACAGTGCATGTTTTGCTAACTATTTCTCATATTTCTTTCGCTGATCTGAACTTACAAATGCGCTTCCAGAGTTTTCATTTACGCTTCTGAAGTTTTCGTTTACGCTCCCTGAGTTTTCGTTCGCAGTTCTGACACATAACTCTCGTGGGGGCGGGGCTAGTAGCAGTGTGTTCTCATTGGCTGCTGAGTTTTTGATTGACAGCTTCTTGACCTGGAAGTGAAGATGTAAGTGTTGTGTTTACATGTGTGGATGTGAGCGTCTGAAAGCGCAGCTTTCTATTTCGTTTTACTGATATTAAGTTTGTATCTGTATTTATTTGCTGGTAACGTTACACTATATTGTTGAGATTACCGGTATTTATTATAGAAGGAATAGTACAGACGAATGATATCATTATCATTGGTCATCGTCGCTAACGTTATATCAGGATACTGGATACTCGTGGTAAGTCTTTTTATTTTTTTACTTGTTTTATACAATAAGTTACTAATAATACTATTCATAATACAGTACTTGCTTTTTCGGGTGGTGAGGCATTTTAGAGCTCAGTGAGCCCATAACACTATACAGTGTTGTCTTGATTTAACTGTTAGCCCAATCATTAACGTTACATGACTTGTTTATCTACATATTACAGTATTTGATTAGATCATATTTGCTTCGATTAGATCATATTTCCCCCCAGCCACCCCAAACAACATTGGGCTAGAGTACTGTACAGTATATGTAGGCTACTGTGTGTTGCACTTCAAATTAACATTTCTGATAATTTAAAAAAATCTTTAATACTCTTTAATAATAAATATGTCCAAATTCAAAACCTAATACATGCAAGTAATTATGACTGAAAACATCCAGCAACTAAGGAATACACAGCCATGGATATGTTTATATATAGGGCTATACAGCCATCTACTGGTTAGGTTACACAACAGTATTACAGATAAATGGTGCATGACTCAGATGTAAATATTTAGTACTGTAAAATCCCTTAATATATATTTATATAATTTGTTTGAAATAAATATTTTAAGTCTTCAACTTGTTACTGTATGTGGGAGTTCAAATCAGTTTGTATTGTTAGATTATAATGTTTCCTTTTCTCATTTTCCAGGGAGTGGAGCAACTTTTCCATAAACATAATTCTGCTGCTGACACAGAGGATGGAGTGATAGTACAGAGATCCACTGTCCACATCAGACAAGAATCTTTCTTTGTTCAGACACATCACATTTGAATGACTGGGATCTTGATCTTCAGACACCTAATTTATTTTATTTTTATCTAGCAAATATTTTTATTTCCTCTAGATCAAAACAAACACAGTTCGCAAGTACACAAGAGGTTGCACTTTATTCATATTATTCTATGCTGATCATGGATTAGCATTCTAACCGCATATGAATGTTAAGGGGATAGTTCACCCAAAAATACAATTCTCACTTATTTTACTCACCCTCATGCTGTCCCAGATGCAGTTTACTTTCTTTCTACAGAAAAACACGAATTAAGATTTTAAGGAATGTAATCCATCTCTGCGAGTCCTAAAGATGCTTTAAAAACTACACACAGTGACCGTGATGTCCATGCGACCTCAGTGGACGAATCAATGCCTTCTGGAGTGAAACAATAGGCTAGATAAGAAAAATACTAATAATGTAAACTGTTTTAACTATTAAAAATCACTTCCGACCAACTGTCACAAGTACATGAATTACAATCCACTTGTATTATATGGACTCACAGAGACGGATTATTTCCTTAAAAATCTTTGTTTATGTTTATGTGAAGAAAGAAAGTCATACACATCTGGGATGGCATGAAGTGAGTAAATGATGAAAGGACTATCCTTGTACCCAGTCACTGCTGCGTTACTCTTACTGTAACAGGAACTGTTCAAAGGATCATAGCATCATTTAAAATTTATATGAATTTTAAATATGTATTCTGTATTTGTAATTGTGCATTTTGTATAGTAATTTATATCATGATAATACTGTGCATTACATGTATAGTATGCAGGTAATGTTTCGTGGATTCTGGTCTTTCCTGTCACAACATTATTGTGTCCAAGACTTTCACTTTGATACTTGTGTATATGCCGTATTGACAATAAAGAATGTACATTTATTTGAATTCCTATTTTTAATTACATTAATTTAACTGGTTGTATAAGTCACAATTGAAACTGTTGATGATTGTTAAAATGTTAAATTTACAATTTTAAAATGTTAGAAGATAATATTAACTAAATTAAATAATGAAATAAAAAATATTAATATTTATTAAACATATTGATTAAATTCCTCTTATTTAAGTGATCATTAATTTTGATGGTGTAAATGCATATGCTAACAATGAGTAATGGGATGGCCATGGTTGCCAACCTTGATTACCTGGTTGAAGTGAAACTTTCTTGACGGCTGAATATATCACACGTACTGTATGCTACTATTCTCTTTAAATTGTAACAGCTCAACCTAATCAGAGCCTAACATGCAAAAGAATCATCAGGAATTAACAAATATTCTCCGAAAACATTGGACACTATACAATATTTCCAGTATTATATACAGTACTTTAATGTACAATTACACCTGAATAGATCTCTTACGCTCATAAAAGCTTCTGTCGGTTAAGTAGTAGCAGCAGGTAAATACAGATAAAATAAAATAAAAACATAACTTAATATCAGTAAATTGAAATAGAAAGCTGTGCTTTCAGACGCTCACATCCACACATGTAAACACAACACTGACATCTTCACTTCCAGGTCAAGAAGCTGTCAATCAAAAACTCAGCAGCCAATGAGAACACACTGCTACTAGCCCCGCCCCCACGAGAGCTATGTGTCAGAACTGCGAACGAAAACTCAGGGAGCGTAAACGAAAACTTCAGAAGCGTAAATGAAAACTCTGGAAGCGCATTTGTAAGTTCAGATCAGCGAAAGAAATATGAGAAATAGTTAGCAAAACATGCACTGTATTAAAAACGAAGTCAAAAAATGTGCCCGCGATTTATTCTTTTTCAGTTTCAAAGATATTTTTTTCAGTTTCAATTGATATTTTCATCAGTTTCTTGAAAAGTTACGTTCATTATTATTGTCCCAAAAATAATTCCATACCATAGCAGGTCCATTTTCTCCAGAATTCTCCTAAAATAAAAGGAGAAAAAGGAAAGACTTACGAAAAATATTAAGACGGGTGCAATCTTAACATTAGAAAATCACACAGCAGTACATTCATACAAAATACCAGAAATTATATTCCTGGATCCTCAAGTTTGCTTAAAACGTTTGTTGACAAAAAAACTAAGTGAAAGACTATTGCCTTAACTAGTTCTTGTCTCATTGCTGTGGGCTTTGTACAGGGTGAGGGCTAATTTTTGTATACAAGAGGCAGCTAGTGGAAATTTACAAATGGTTAATGATTTTACCTCCAAGCCACAGTGGCCGAGTTTTTGGCCCCTGTAAACAAGTGGTCATTTTCAGCCCGTAATTTTATAAATGCAGCCGTCTGCTCCTTGGTCCCTGAAACAAAAAGTATTATAACAGGTTTTGCCTCATAAATTAAGCTGCAGTTTTTTAGTTTAAGTTCAGGTTTTTTTAAGAAACACCCCTGGGTTGTAACACTTTTTTGCTAGCTATTTTGGGTAAATTAAATAATGTATTGCAGACACCGCAATGTTTATCTACCACATTTCAGCTGGATTTGTGCTGCTGTTTTATTTACTTCAATATACCCTCCTACTTGAAATTCACTGCAAAAAAGTTTTTAATTATATTGTGTCTTGTTTCTAGTTCAAACATCTAACAATTCTTAAATCAAGAAGCATTTAGCCTACTAGACAAATAAAACATTTCTTGCTTTGGGGGAAAATATTTTTTTTAAATATTTTTTTTTTTTTAAATAAAGAGTTTTTGCTTAAATCAATAACATAATTTGCTAATGGGTTAAGATAAATAATCTTAAATCAAACAGAAAACAAGATTATTTTACTTACACCATTTGGCAGATTATTTTGCTTATTTTAAGCAAAAGCTCACTTAATTTAGTTTTTCCCCCCCAAAACAATACAATAACTTTTGCTTGTCTAGTAGCCAAAAAGCTTTTTTTTAAAATGTATAATATAAACAAAACCAAAAAACTAAGCAAGAAAAGCATTTTGTACTTTAGTATTTGCTTCATTTAACTCAGTTGATTGTTTTCCCACAGGGGGTTCAGGGCTTGATCCATATTTAGGCTATGCCTTTAACAATTGTTTCGCTAGTTATTTTAATAAATTAATTCACAATACTTACATTTATGAATTCCTCGGCCACCACACAACTAACACCTGCCATTCTATTTGAATAAACTCGCGTGAGTCGCGTCGTCACCGGTGCGCTATGAATTCTGGGGAAGCGTAGGCCGCGAAGTGTCCATTTTTGTACACTTCGTTTGTCTGAGAAACGAAGGGCGCATTTGGGGTCGCATTTGAATGACATACCAAACTTCGTGACGCAAGTGGCCTTCCAAGCGTGCAGAGTTTGAATTGGGACAGCCTTCATCACGCCGCGGTGACGCAATCGGCCTTCAAATGCGGCCTTCGGAGGATGCAGCCTTCACATTGGGACACAGCTAAAGTCTTCACCACAATACTGCCGCCGCGATCGCGGAGAGGCACTGATGAAATGGCTCACTCTCATACTAGCTCCGCTTTTGATCGCACTGATTCAATGCGCTGTAACTCGAACATTTTGTATAGAAACATGACTTTTTTTGAGTCGGGGATGAAGTATGACATGTCTGCCATCCAGTGGAGGGGATGTCGAACGAAATTTGACACCCAATTTGACAAAATCGGCCGTTTTATTCAGTGACGCATCTTGTCGAGTAAACTCGACCGTGGCGCCTAGAGGGTTAACATGATAATTTGTGTAAATTCATATTTATTTGGAATAAAAAGCTTTACATAAGCAAAGTAAAAATCACTTAATTGCTAATAAAATACTGAAGATCAGAGGGGGAATAAGTGCGTGAAATGTGCTGGAAACCCCCTTGCAGCAGACGCACACGAGACGTTCGGCAGACGCAGACGTCACGTTCGGCACACGAACGAGTGATGTAGCAGACGCACACGAGACGTTCCACAGACGCAGACGAGACGTTCATTGAGACGAGTGCATGTTGCAAAGTCATATTAAAGAGCCGATCGGAACGCCATACAGTCGCACTTCCGACCGGTCGCCATGGGAACGCGTTAACAACACGTAAGCACATGTAGGAACGTGTTACAGATGATTTCATGAAAATGATCAATAATTTCGTTTTGCCTCATTGTTTATATGTGGCAGACATGAAAATCAACGAACCTTAATTACAAAGTAAAGTATATTCAGCTGATTAGCACTGCTATATTATATCTAAATGTAATAAGAACTCTTATTCAAATGTTTTTAATAAACCTTTCACTTTAACATGGTGTCTATTTGTGAAAGATCATGATAATTTAGTAGGTTAATTTTATTAAGACTGAGATTATGTTTGATTAGATTAACTTTTTATTAGTTTGTTATCTGTGTGATATGGCTATAAAACTTGTATGCGTGTTTTTAATCTATATTACAGTTTTCCTGAATTGCTGAAACACATTTCTTGGAACCATCACTCAATTTTTCAAAACCTTAAACACAAAACCACATTTTCAAACCACATTCAGAGAACATCTGACTCTTCTTTTTTTTTTTTTTTTTTTTAAAGACTCAAAACCATTTTATCTGTGCTCAAAATCAAACAGTGCTTTCAGATCATGCACACACGAGTCAATAAAAAACGATATACATTTGCATTATTATTACAGTCAAACCTGAATAAAGAGAAAGCATTTTGTTACACGTAACATTCAAATTCAATAAATCAAAAATAAACAGCAAATCTTTATCAGAGCTTAATCCATCTGGATCTGATCTCATTAAACCTCTTATTTCAGTCTCCTGACTCAATGATGCTGTGTGGTAATAGCCCTACCAGTTCATTAGCGTATAATTGTGAATTTTAAAATTCAAAACAGAAAAGTTTGGTCAAAAGTCACCGAAGAGCACCATGACAGTATTGACTTTTTTTGGACTTGTAATATTTGTTGGAACAGTAAATTAATTATTTTAATTATGCTATATAAAACTTCCAGTAACAATATTTCATATTACAGTAAAGTGTAGTAGCTTTTACATTTCTGGAATATCCTATTATTGGAGCACTAGGAGGTGCTCTACAATTTAATCCACTACAATCCACAGGTGACCCCCAAAACTCCAACACAGAAACTCTTATTCTCAACACAACATTGTTTACAAACAAACAAACACAAACAATAAAGATGCACAAATAGGTCTTAAGTTCATGACATTTATTATCTATTATTAAATATTTGAAACTGTAGATTACCAGGTCACAACAGTTTCAAATATAAATGTATACATGTATATATTATATAAATGGATATTTTATATACATTTTTATATATATTATAATATACATTTCCAAAAATATATATCTAATATTTATATTTATGAAAACCTTCTGGATCTGTTTTTTTAATGAAAGGCTACATTTATTAATTTGGAGTTTTTTTATGGACTGTGAGAACATTGTACTTTGGGCAATACAAAAACTAGTTAAAATGTTTATATTGCTCAAATTAAGACGATTGAATGTCTTTATATAGGCTAGCCTACAGTATTTCTGCAATTTGAGAGTAAAACACATACACAGGATTCAGGAGAAATGTTTTAGTGTTGTTTTAGTGGTACAATATTTATATGTATTGCCTTTCATGTCCATTTATAGTCCTTACACATCCGCTTGAATACTTGCATGGTTAAAAAACGTCTCGGTTACTGATGTAACCCTCGTTCCCCGAAGGAGGGAACGGGAGACGTGACGTCGACATGACGATGTTAGGGGACGTTAGGGGATCACTTCAGGGAGCCCTATCAACTTCGAGTGTCTACAGAACAAGCCAATGAACGTTGGCGTGCGTGAAACGCGTCACGCGCCCTGCCCCGCAGTGCGGGTATAAACAGGAAGTGGGTGCACGCACTCATTGTTTTTCGCTGAGGAGCCGAGATAGAGACGGCCGTACAGCGATGGTCAGTAACTGTGGCGGCGGGACGTCACGTCTCCCGTTCCCTCCTTCGGGGAACGAGGGTTACATCAGTAACCGAGACGTTACCCTTCAGTCGCTCACGTTCAACGTGGCGACGTTAGGGGATCCCATGGAAAACGCCGCGGTTGCTGCCACATCCAGCGCCCTACGGAAGACTCTCAGACCCCCAACTGGCTGAGGCGGAAGACCTGCGTAGAGGGAGTTCACTGCTGTTCCGTTAACCCCACACAGTGGAACTCTTGGATAACACTGGGAAACCGTGCCTTTCCAGGGGAGAGGGACGCTGCGGAAGCCACATCCTGCCCGAAGGGAGGTAACATGTGGAGAATACACATATGAACTGGCCCGAGGGGCAGTGCAACATATGGAATGTCACTGGGGTGGCTCCAGCCTGAGAAGGGGGAGGCTACACCAGACAGTGACAGCAGAGTGGACTCTGCCAAGGGAAAGACACGGGCTCACTGCAGGGAGCTGGTCGTGGAAGAATACTCATATGGGATCGCCGCAGGGATCACCACATATGGAACACAGCCTAGCACAAGTTACACAAGCATACAAGCACTAGGCCTGGCGTCGGACGCTCCGCAACGTCCGACTGCCGAAAGGGGTGCGGAGGAACTCTACAGGGTTCGCCTGAGTGGGGTACTCGACTGGAGCAAAAAGCGCACGTATCCGCTCCATGTGAAGGGGAGTGGCGCAGCAAGCCGACACAAGAGCGGAAACTTCGGTGTTACCGGCTGGTTGAAGCGAGCACACAGCAAGAAACCGGCTCAACACGTAGGCTATAAAACCTAGCGAACGTGTTAAGTGTCGCCCAGCCCACAGCTCTACAGATATCTGTCAGTGAGGCGCCGTGTAGGGTATTTGGATGAATCATATTCTGGATAACTAAAATCCTAAGAGCCTTCATATATCCTGGAACTTGCTTCCAAACCAGCGTCCTCCCCCAGGACTCAAGATTAACACACATGCACACACACACACACACACACATTCCACCACACACACATCCCCCAGGAATGTGGAATGTGCCACAGGAAGTGAATGCTACAGAGAAAAGAAACTTCTCTTTTTAAAAGACATTTTAAACAGAAATATTCAATGTGTTTTATGTGTTTGTTTGTTCATGTTACATTGAAATAACTGAGTTTACCTTTATGTATTTTTACATGTAACTGTGTATTCCCTAGAATTCTAACGAAGGAGAAATGAATTCTGCATTCATATATATTCTATTATACTTCCCCTTTAGAATTGTTATGAACAATGTATCTAATCTCATCTTACGATTTGTCTTTTAGGGGTTGATCTATGTGTTGGGAAACTAATGGTATAAGGTCTTAAACTTTGCAAACTATGTTTAACCAAATCCATTTTTGGCAAGTTTGGTCTTGATAAACTCCAATCTTCGTTCCCCATTTGTTAATTGACATTACATTTTGCTAAACTTGGTGACACACTAGTATTATAAAAATTGTGAAGATTCTTCCCTTAAACACCCAATGAAATTAGGGAGTCAAATGCCTGGTTAGAACACAATGGGCCATAAAACCTCCCTCCAAAGAGAAAGCTCCTGATTGGACCCTCTTCCAAAAGAAGGCGGAAAAGTCAGGGCTTCAAAAGGACTGAACACCAGTTTAAACTCTCTCTTACGTGCTCGTCCTGGTGTCAGAATGTAACGTCTCGTCTCTAGGCGAGCTTTTCGCCTTTCTTTTATGTGTTGCTAGCTTAGTTTGTGTTTTCAGTCTAGATAAGCCTCCGTGTTTAATTCCCCTCGACGAAGGAAAGGAACACTGCGTGGCATATCTCTTCAGCAAATCCACCTACTAAGGACTTTTAAACGCGCGCGCTCGTTCTGAAAGGAGGAACGCGCGCACGTGACGCGCGAAACCGAGACACGCGCTTCTTCACCAGGCTGCACCATGCAACCCGATCTCGTGGCCTCCTTCGGAGACCCGATCCGATCTTTATATCTTTTCTTTGTTAGTCAAAGTTTTGTTTTCGTAGTCGACTCTGTTCACTTCCACAAAGTGAAACGGACTCAGTCGAACTATTTTCTGTTGGTAATGTTAACTCAAAGACTTCCAACCGCTGTTCAAAGACTCGCGCCGCATCACGTGACTATCCAAGGAACCAAGGATTCAGCTCACGCACGCGCACGGAGAACAAAAGATCTGCCGTCCAAAACGCGGCTAGACCAGGCAAGCCGCTCAAGGAACACAGCAACACCTGAGAGAACCATTCCACATGCAAGTAAAATTAGGTTACCCTGTTTTCAGAGCATTAAGAATGTGTTTTGTGTTGTTTCGGAGGGGTTGTCTGTCTAGGTGGATGTAACTCCCTTTCTCTCTCTCTTACTCGCTCTCACGCGTGTAAGTTATCCCTATCTCTATATCTCACACACTCACTCGTTCATTGATGTCTTATTGTTGTGTACTTCTATGTGTTTGTAAATACATATATCTCCCGTGTAAACGTAGTAAATGTATAAGTAGACATGCCTTATTAAATCATCATATTCACTTGACTGATTGATTCAATCTCTTTGCTCATTCTCAAGTCCCTTAAGTGCCATGAAGATCTTTATGCTACAAGCTTTACGAATTAATTATTTAAATAATTAATATTTTAAAGAGTACTCGTTATGGGGCAGGAAGCCCAATTCTTCTGGCCAGAGAATTGCGTTTCCTGCAATCCTATAAAGTAAGATGATATTGGGGAAAACCCCTCAATATTCTTCTGACAATTGAGCTAAATTAATTTTGCCTGCTTTGTAAGACGTGATCTGTGTAATTAACTGCAATCAACTTGTCGTTAAAATGAAAGGATTTCACATGTATGCATACAGGTAAAATGACAGATTCTCCCTTAGAGGGAGATTTATTAACATGTAAGACTGATCTAATCCAAACATGTATGAATAATTATTAATTACCAATTATTAATTATGATATGCAAATTCCCCAGGGATTAGATCCCCAGAATCTTTACATAAATTGGTGGAGAATGTGGGCACACTTTAAACTTGTTTTGAGCAAAAGAGATCAGGTTTCAGTCTGTCTATAATGTGATTTAATATTGTACGCGCACCTCGGGTGAGTGAACGCAATGCGAACTCACCAGCTGACTGAGAAGGCACAAAGCCAGTCCATGTCAGCGGAGCACATTACAAACTGCTAAATTCGCCTAAACGTTTTAGTCGTTGTAATTGCTAAAATGAATTGCAGTTCGTAATACTGATATTAACGGTTAAGTATTGAATGTAAACTGTAGTTCGTAGCAAAAGAGATATTACCTCTGTAAAGACGTTTACATGTTAATATATTTTTCTTTTGATCAGCCTGTTTCAAAACGAGAATCTTTTGAGCAGAGCGAGAGAGGACCTGGATACAGCGATGCTCCTGTATTCAACCTAAAAGGCCTGATAATTATAGTCGTTAGATTAACGATATATCTCCTGGTTAAAAATTTACTTAGCTACTCAATTGTAAAACCTAAAGCCAGGGTTCCCGCGGGTCCTTAAAAAGTCTTAAATTAGATTTTTAAAATTTAAGGCCATAAAAAGTCTTATAAAGTCTTATTTTTACTTATGAAAGGTCTTAAATTTTAGATGACACTTCGACTTAGACAAATATAAATGTTTTACAAATTAAAACTAATTAGCGTAGTATTTTTTTTATTATCTTTGTGGATTTGCTTGGTCACGTGACAATTCGCATCACATTCGCGGCAGCATAACGTCTGTCTCCTGCACGCGAGAGAGGAGAAAAGGAGAAAGTTGGCGAATGTCACTGTCAGTTCAGTCGTAAGTTCATTCTTTATGTGCGTAGGGGTGTGCGATGTGTATTGTCTAATATGATATTGTAATAATCATTGTTTTAACGATGTATGAGGCACTGTGAGCTGACATCGCATTTGTCTCTTGTGCTTTCACTGCGTGTGCGTGATGTGTGCAGTTAAAGGTAGGCTATGTCCCCAAATTAGTTTTTGTCTTATATTTACATCATATTATGTTCTTCTTATATTAGAATATCACATCAGTGAGTGCCGTTTTCCCGTGCACAAGTGCAATGTTTATGATATACAATAGTTAAATTAAAAATAAATTAACATTGTTACTTTTTAGACACAATATTGTTTGTTTTCCCTTTATTTCGCCGACTAGAATTTCAAAATGAACCCGTAGCAGTCAGAGTCTCAATGCAACAGACAGTGATGATTTCTTGACTGAAATCCGCGTTTTGAACGAGTCATTCTAACGATTCAATGAACAATCACTTTCTTCCCCGAATGAATCAGCCGTTTGAACGAATCGGTTGAATGAATGACTCTCTCAACTCGCTTATTAAGACAGTGACTTGCCACCACCTACTGGCGGTTTTAGTTTCATATTTAAAGTACCCTTTAATTAAAACGTTAAAATTAGAAATCATTTAAATATTGAATATTGAATATTTTATTTATTTATTTTTTAAACTCTCTCATAGCATGGAGTGTAAATATTAATGCCACTTCTGATGCTGCTTCTGTCACCTCTGCTTTGCAAAGATGGATTTTGATTGAATGATTTAATTTGACTGGTAATGGTGGTACTGTATAATTGTGTAATTAAGTATTACTGTATAAATAAGTATAATTACTGTATAATTTAATTTTAATAATTTGAATGTTAGTATTTGACATAAAAGGTGATGCATAACTCTAAATAGGTTTAGAAAGAATGTCCATATATAGGTGAAAATGCCCCTGGAAGTCAATTTAAGTTTGCAAATATTGCATATTAATTAATCATTTCTGTCACTGCTGTGAACTGACCACTGCATAGAATATGAAAAATATTAATATCTTCGTGAGTCAGCTGTCAACAACAGGCCTAAACCAGCCATGGCACCAGCAGAAAAACACAATCAGTAAAAATCATCTAATTATTATCAACAAAACGTTGAAAATATCGAGATATATTTTTGTTAATATTGCACACCCCTAATTTATGGTATTAATTTTGATTTCTTCAGGTCTTAAAAAGGTCTTAAAAAGACTTAAATTTGACTTTAAAAAGTGTGCAGGAACCCTGCCTAAAGCATATCTAATCATAAGTGCTATTTGATAATATGTTATGGGAGTCGAAAAAACAGACGAATAATTCCTGTTTTATTTATGCGCAGCGCAGAAGCCCTGCCAGACGTGTTTGTTAGAATATAGCACAGAAAAATCCAAAACCTTAAAACATTTTAATCATTAAATGCTATTTGATAAATGTTATTTGGATTCGAATGACAGATGTATAATTCCTGTTGTCCGTATAATTCCTATTAATGTGGGGAAGCGAAGAAATCCTTCCGTGCACACGTGTCGAAATAGGGAAAACCCGCTGAGGTTTAAAACTTATAAGCGAACACGTATGAATCATAGTGCTAATTGTTATTGGGAAGCGAAAAACAGATGCCTAATTCCTGTGAACCCTATGTGTGTGTGTAGAGAAAAAATCCTGCCACGCCGGTTGTTGAAATATAGCACCGACAAATCCAAAACCTAAAAACATTTTAGTCATAAATGCTATTTGATAAATGTATTTGGATCCGAACGACAGACGTATAATTCCTGTGTCCCTATGTGTGTTTGTAGAGAAAAAAAATTCTGCCACGCCGTTTGTTAAAACATAGCACCAAAAAATCCGCTGAGATTTAATTTTGATAAGTGTGATCGCTACAGAAAGCAAAGCGTCTGCCCGCTCAAATTTGAATCACACATGGAAGCAGGCCGGTTTTTATTCCGCTGACAAACACTAGAGGGCAACCCTTAGGCCGAAGTGCTTGACAGTTTCTCGAATACGCACCGCCCCCTGACTTCATCCTGCATGAGCGAAATGTCGCCATCGTGTGGACACTAATAACAAGGTCAGCCTTTCCTAAATAATTTTCTCTCATCACCATTTCAGTGTTCCAATGAATTCCTGAAATTGTGTCCCTAACTTTCAATGCATGTGCAAGTTCCAGTGTTACTAACATGTTTCACTCCTGACTGTGTACACTTATTTTGAATTGGGTTCAAACCACATTTGAATTTAAAAATTCAAAAGTAAGTATTAACAGTTTCTGATGACCACTTAAGTAGTGCGGCCCCCTTGTGGCCTTCCCCTGCTAAGTCAGCTCATCTCCTATCTCCTACTCTTATTCTGTTTTGAAGTGGCCTTCTCACAGTTGATTTTATTTTGGTTATTATCATCATCATACATAATGCCAACCTTTAATTTCCTACACTTACTCAAATTTGATTTGAAACAAACAAATTTCAAGATTAAATTGAATTAAGTCTCCTTTCCTGTTGGGAATGGTTGTATAGCTTTATTTCTATATTTCCTTTTACAAATTATTTTTAATAATTTTGATTTGGTACGTTATGACAACTGTACCACTTAACATACGCTTGATTTGAATTGTATTTAAACCAGTTTGAATGCAATTTCAACCAAGTCTCTGTCAGACAGGTTGACCCCTAAGAGGAAGTGACCCAAACCCCTTTGTGGCCCAAACGCGCCACTACTGCCTGTCTTCTCCCGGGGTCCATCCTACTTTATTACTTTTGATTATTAATTTTTATTAATAATAAAAGTAATAATAATTAAAACAAAATTAATTAAAAAAAAAATTCTTTTAAGAATTTTTTTTTTTTTTTTTGGGTTAAATTATTTTGATAATTAACCTCATTTTCATAATTTCCTTTTTACCATTATTTAGGAAAACCTTTGCTTCTATTTTCTACATACATAATTACTCAATTCAGTTTAAACAAGAAAGCTTTCATTCACTGTTAAGCTTCACACTGTTCTGTATTTATAGGTAGAATCCACTAAATAGCTGTGGTGATTTGACAGTCATCTCTGCTTGGAGTCCAGCACGCTGGTTCATCTGACCTGCGTCACCAGCACTGACTGAGCGCGAGTCGCGGACTTTCCTGTATCTCTCCGTTAGTGCGGCCCGCAACACGACATCACCAATTTGGCACTGCCGGTTGTGATTCAAAGTCAGGTTGCGTGAGAGGGAGCACATCGGTACAGATACACGAAAGGCCCGGGACACTGCTGTCAAGCGTTTGGGGACGACAGAAAGACCAACCACGATGCTGACTCCAACCCAAATGACCTCATTCCACCCCAGGCGAACTAGGGAAGGTATTAAACCCATCCACTTAGTATTGACCACAGAATCTAGAGATTCCCCCGGTCATTGAAGTGTTTGGCTCCCTCCTCCTCTCCGAGCCACAAACCGCAGGCTTAAGCCTCCTTTCCCCCTATAACACTTCCTGTGTACTCTTAACGCCATTTCATTACAGACCTTTCCATCTTTTGATGGTTGCATGTTACTTCAAACTCTGCTATCTTGCCATTGCTCTTTTCTGTCGTGCTCTGTTCCTTTCAGTTCACCTCGAAGACAGAACCTATCTGAGACAACAAGGAACGCTGAATAATAATTAGACAACAAGCCGCTAGCATCAACAGGTGACCCCCCCCCCCAAGCTACCGCCCTGTTAAATTTTATTCAGGCCCATGCTGACCTAACCAAATTGTCCCACCGAATGATTTAACTGTCTGCATCAGTTAACCACAATTTGCATACGCGGCCTAGCCCGTATTATAGCTTGTTAAACGTAGAACAAATTTGCTTGGTCTCTCTGTGTGTGTTGTGTTCCTCTCGCCCACAGTTGAAACCAGTATGTCCGGTCCTACAGTCCCACAACCCGCTGGGACAACCTGGAGACATGGCAGAGATTCACAGACACAGAGCAAACTGTCACATCACAAAGTGACAGCAGCACACAGCCACCACAGCTGACAGCTGCACAGCCTGAGCGAAACCGCACAGTTTCCCACAGCTAAGTCCAAAACCCCAAAAGACCAAAAGGGGGTGGGCCCGGAAACTTTACCTACCCATCACTCTAGACAATGAGGTGAGCCTTGAAACCCTGGTTGAAACCCGGCTCAGACCTCACTTTAATGTCAGCTCAACTCTTTGAAAGACTCAGTACTAAAGCTAAGAGCGAAGATCGAACTCTTATACCCCACATGTGTGAGCTGAACGTGCAGTCGTACAGCCAGAACGACCTCCGGCTCGAACAGAGAGCTCCCACTTACCTGACAATTGGTCCTTTTGAGGCCTACCCACCCGGGGTACATCTCACAAAGGGACACGTACCCCTTTCTTATGGGCAAAAGACCTGCTAGAATGCTATGAGCTTTATTAGACTTCCAAAACCTGACCATCGGGGCCCAAAGTTCAAGAACCCTGCCCCCTCCAGTCACACAGGTCACCAAAGCCATAATCCAAGGTCACAGAGTTCCCAAAATCCCAGCAGCACAGCCTCAGCACCAAGTCAAGGTTCCAGTTCGCTAACCTGCACCTTCCAGCTCGCCAAAGACCATGCAATGCTTACTCAACGATGCGTGACCTAATGCAGAAGGCCTCTAACACAGAAAGGCTCCTCAGAAAGAATTCCTAAAACCCCACTGACTTTGAACTGCAAAACCAGAAGACACTGCACGAACACAGTGCAAGACTCTGCTAAAAGGGTCCCTGATCAGCATAGAACATAGAACTTTTAAAAGTAGATGAAAATGTCTGCTCAAAGAGTTGCAAGACTCTGCATTCGTAAAATTAGAATTTTACTGACTTAAAGAAAATCTTGAAAAATAGATGAAAAGGTCTGCTCAAAGAGTTGCAAGACTCTGCATTCGTAAAATTAGAATTTTACTGACTTAACCTGTTAAGCTTCACCCCCAATTTTGAAAAATCCCCAGAAATGGCATACCCAAACTGAAACAGATACAGTTCATGAACCATTTGTTCTAAAAGCACAAGTATGATCTTATTTGAAAGCTGACATCTGGCAGTTTATTGCAAATGTAATTAATTATTGTCATAATGAAAAATAAATGTTATAAATATCTTCAAAGTTTTGTCAAGTTATTAGAAATTTATTTTTATGAAATATTTTCATGAAAATAAAATTGAAGTTGGCCCTGTAGCAATCTAGAAATGCACTGCAGCTAAAGCCACATGTCTGACCATGTTATATTTAAAATCTGAAGATGATATGTCTAAAACTCTTTATTTAGTTAAATGTTTTTCAAGATCATGTCAAACGACTTTATTTTGATTAGACTCTAAAAAGCAAACTGATGTTTATTGTCATTTTCTAAGCATCTATTCAGTCTATTTTCTCTATTGTGTTGTGGTCTAAACGATCTCCATTCAGTGTCAGTCTCCCCTGCACACATTCACACCTCTCCAGCCTCTGGTTATTGCTCTAAATATGCTTTCTTTTGTCTGCATTATAATTACTAACGACTGGCTATTCACACTGTTTCAACCCCTAATCTCTTTTAGGGAAAGTTCTCAAAGTTCTCACCTTACATTTGAAACTATATAAAATGACCTTCTTGAAAAAAGAAACATTTCAGCAAGCAGTCCTATTTAGAAATATTCATAAATATAACAGCTAGGTAGCAGGTGCACCAAGGGCTAGCTAGCATGTTAGCTTAGCACACCATCAATACACGACAATTTATGAGATTAAAACCATGTTTGTGCTCTAAAACTTACTTTATAGCACAAGTCGAGTGTTTTAAATAACCTTCTGTGCTCTGATTTGGCTTCAGATAAAAAAATCGGACAGAAAATATAGTATTTTATAGTATGCTTCACGATGATAAAGTCTATATCGATTAGCATTACATTATAAATATAATCTACTATTATGAAAATACCTGACATGGCTCGAAGAACACAGGTAAACCAAATATCATTGCAATCATGTTTATTGTCTTCAAAACATCTTTATCTGCGTGTTACAGCGATCTCTGTTAGTGTTTACGTCGTGATGGACTTCCTGAAATGTCACATGATATGATTCTTCTTCGTGTTCCATATATGGAGTCCATATGTGTACAGGGCGCCCTCAGGCTGCCTGTATGTATTGAAAACACAGTACATCAGAGTCTCCAGCGCTAATAATGATTAAATCGACGCATTTGGGTAGATATTCAATAAATATGATTCCTGTCTATATAAATCTGATGTAAACCTATGAGAATCTATCAATATTTCTCCAAATCTGTACACTTTTGAGCTAAAAGCCCTGATGGACGTTGTTTTGTCAAGCTCTGTCGTGACGATCTCACAGGAGTTTTTTTTCTGAATGGAAGCGGCTGACGCTCATAATTCATATTAAAGGTATCGACTCATTTTTTGATTACATAACTCCAGACACAAATTAAGACATAACTGTCACTATAAGATTCTCTGAATACAATAGTGGTCAAATACTAAACCTTCAGTCTTATATCTTTTTAATGATGTATAGTTTGTCAAGGTATTAACATTGAATCTGATAGTAACTTTGAACGATTTAAAAAAAAAAAACGCTCAGAGCGCCCTCGCTCTGGCGAAGGTTAAGAGGTTAAAGAAAATCTTGAATGGACGTGTAAGCCTCACCTGCCAACAGACTATGCACGACTCTTTCGAACCAAGCATTTGCAACATGCTGGTTGAAATGACACTACTAAACATTAGTTTCTATGACAATGAAGGGTTTCAGGAAACGCTAGCTCCAAATAGGGCATATGTCACTACGACGTCAGAGTTGAGTGAAACCACCTGAGCTTTAAACTACAGTTAACCTATGGGCGTGCATTTAATCGTTACGATCCAACTAAAACACAACGTGCAGTACGCATTTTTGATCGCTGGCTTGTCTAAATGCAGATAAACGATTGCTGGAATTGACATCTCTACTTTAAGTAAAATAGCCTTAGATTTCCAACTAAAATTAGCATGTTAAGCAGTAAAGCGTAAGTCTGTTTGACGAAGAAACCTCATCTCAGCAGCTTGTAAACTGTACCGATGTTCATTCTGCTTTGCTTAAAAGAAATCCAAATTGTAGTATGACTAAACCTGTGTCTAACAAAGAAAGCTCAGGACAAAGTTATATCTAGGTGGACCTGGGCGATGCTCCCCTTTCTACAAATGTAAAGGCCTTAAAAAATTATTGTTAGATTGATGTAATTCACCTAAACATTAGCTGCATCTACAAGCAGAGAACTACCTAGCGACCAAAACTGTTTAATCGCTGAAAGTCAGCATTCGTGCACGAAAGGGACGTAACTATATATATGCTTAGACAAGCTTTGACTTACAGCAAATCTATTTCCTTACTCTGTAAACAAATAGAATAAGTTGTATAAAATAAAGAGGACAGTTCCATGAGTAAAATTAGCTAATGCCAAAACACATCTGCATTTTACTTAATGTAAGACAGAGTCCTAGAAAGACTTAAAATAAAGGGGCACTCTGTTAACCCGTTTAAACATGCATAATTCATGTAAAATCTACAGACAGCCTTTAGGGACTGTTGAATTGTCTGACATGCTCTAGTTTCCATGTCAATGACTTGTCACAGGAAGTGCTAACTTGTGATGTCACTTGGTAAACAAACCAGCCTAGGTGGCTACGCTAACTTAGCATCCTTCCAGCTCACGCTAAGCTAAACTAACATAGCATCCAGCTAGCTTACGCTACGCTAAGCTAACCTAGCATCCTTCCAGCTTACGCTAAGCTAAACCAACCTAGCATCCAGCTAGCTTACGCTACGCTAACCTAACCTAACATAAATCCAGCCTAGGCTAAGCTAAATAATAACTTCTACAATTAGCAGTTAGCATAATTTACTTAAGCCCTTAATCACCGCTTGTGTTTACACAATGCAAAGTATTCTAAAATACTTTCCTTAACACCAGTTAGGGTTTCTAATCATTCACGTTCCGTGTTTGCAATTCTTCTTAGCTAAAGTTCACCTTTACTAGTTGAGGCATAGCCCTTGCTAACCGTCGAAGGCTAACTTTGAAGATACCCTGTTAATTAAACTTAAGTTAACTACATGTAAACTGTGTAGCTAGAGAAGAATTCATATAGCAATAGCCATCTTCATCGGCAGGTGACTAATCCTTTGATGGGACACACACGATGTGGCCTCGAACACGCAACCGTTGTAACCCACTATGAAGTGTTGGCCCAGGCAAATCCAAAGTTTAGTCACTAATGCCACTGATTATTCTCGCCTTCAGATCATTCCCGTTGTTTTGATCACTTTGTTTCTTTTTGCTTTTAATTTAAATTTTTGTTTTCTTTTGGCTCTTCTTTATTTTTTTTTTTTCCATTTTATTTTATTTGACCTTGATATTAATAGCACTCAGCTATTCCCCCTACTTTTCGGTCATCTCTATGATTTAAAATTTATTTTATTGTTTGACCTTGATATTAATAGCACTCAGCTATTCCCTTTACTTTTCGGTCATCTATATGATTTAAAATTTATTTTATTTCCTCTCTTGTTCAAATGTGGTTCCATTTCCCATAGGGCCCAGAAAGGAAACAGAGACACCTTTATTTGTGATTTTGTTTTATTTTCAACAAGTGTACTCATTTTTGTGACCCTGCAACACAAGTAACTTCAACAATTTACTAGGGCACAACTATAGTCCAGAGGATTGATAATAAGCATAATTTGAATAGGAAAGCTGTCCTTTTTTCCCCATCATTCACTTCGTCAAGCCGTAGTGAACCACTAGTTAAGTCCAGAGAAATAATTTAGTCATAAGAACCATCTTAAGGCATTTATTTCATCTCGGCTATGCCCTTTCCATGGAATAATCTCGGAACCACATACCTCTTAGCCTCCTAACATCCACAGCTAAGATAAGATACAAGACACACTTCACTAGCTAGCTACATGTGAAACACCTAGCTTTATGCTACATACCTAGCGAACCAATTAAACCATGGTTCTGAACTTTTAGGGTCATGCATTAGGCTCTCACCACAAGACAAAAATGTCACAGAGCCCCTGCTTCACCTGACCTTAACCTTCCAGCTTACCAAAGACTGACGACAAAACAACGGACACTATGAGAAACCACCTCTCATACTCCTGCTACCACCCACGAACGCCGTCTGCACCCACCGACAGCCGGTGCCCCAGACAACCTAAGTCAACAAGCACATGCCACGTGCACTAGACAAACATTTAGCGTTCTGCACCTGTTGCCATCACCGCGCCACAGCTTGTGGTGCCACAGTGCAAAAGGGGGGTAATGCCAATGTATGCCCTATGCCCATGATGCACCGTGTGCTGCACACCGCAGCACCAGAGACACTTGCAAGACACCGAAGCAAGTGGCATACCGGCGTCCTCAAAGCGAAAAGACTGTCCTAGCCAACCAAGGACGACACTTGCTGAAATTTTTCCTCCCTTTCACTCTTCTCTCTCCCTTTCACTTTTACCAGGATGCTGCTGTGCCTCCAGCCAACCAGAGGACAGCCGCAATCGGACATCTCACCAGGTCCGGCACCAAGCATCGTCCTAAGGGAACAACCAGGACTCCCTTTTCTGCCGGACCCGCACTCAGGTCTGTGCCACCTGATCCTCGCAACGCCTACAGAACGCACTACCCCGGCGTAACGACACAATACAGCTGGGTAGGTGCCAACGGACAGAGGAGGCCCTCACGCACACTGAGGCCGATGTTGAACACATGCTCAACCAACTTGCGAAAATGACTGTCACGCTGGCGGAGCCAGGTGGCCACAACCGCCGCCGCACTGCCGTCAGAACTCTGTTGAACACCTGTATGTCCAGCATGAATGCAGTAAACCTCGCCAACGTGGGACGGCATGCAGCCGAAATTCAGACGGAGATTCCACAGTTAACAGAGCCACTCACAACAGAGTGCATCCCTGCAGACCATCGACAAGACACTAAAGGGAACTGTGGTAACTTTCAACACTCACAGCGTTCTGCCGACCCCGACAGTGAACTCCATGAAACAGCTGCTTACTGCCTTCCAGAATGACTTTGCTCGAACTCAGCTGGTAACAGCCCTGATGACAAACCTGCTAGGGGGGTGTGAACTCCTCCATCGACAGCCTCGCCATGGGTAGAATCCCACCGCACCTGATGCCCTTAAGCCTCATGCAAACCGTGCTGGCGTCCGCCATCACCACGCCAACTGACTCTTTAAAAATACACCTTGCCTACTCTCATGAGTAGTGCCATCCCACTCTGCATCACCACAAGCAGAGAAAAGGGGACGTTCCCCTGAACTTACCCATCATAGTCAAGCCGAATCCACCGGCTCAAGAACATTGTCCATGTCAGATTTTGAAAGGTAGCACTCACATCAAGATCCGCATGCCGTACGTGATTGCCTTGCATGACAGCGACACCAAGCTGTCCCCAGCTCCGAATCCACACATGTGCACATTGACCAAAGACCTTTACTATCGCTGCCCTAACAAATCTTTCCTCAGAGACAACCCTGACGGAACCTGCGGGCTGCAGATCAGTGGCACAAGCTGCCCTGCTAAAGCCAAGCCTCGCACTCAAGTCACCGAGACCCAAGCAGAGATTGTAAGTGATCTGTGTCACCTTGCTCAGCCAGAGCAGCGCATCCAAGTACCAAAAAGCCCCATCCTTCTTCAAGAACCACACTTTCACCCTAACTCCAGAAAGGGAATTGTGGTTTGCAAAAGGGGGATCCCAGCTAATTGACATTGCTTCTATCAACACTCAACTGCCCGCCTTAACTGCTTCACCCGCTGTCCAATCCTGGACTGCAGCCGATCCTACGCAGGGTACATCTATCAACTACACCCTGACACTCGACAGTCATCCTGCACAGGAGGCTCAACGAGATGCGAACATCTACAGCCAAGCCCACGGGACCCTCAGGAAGAGGGTACCACGCTGGAGGCTGCGTCAAACTTTATCAAGCTGAGCCCTCAGCCTCAGCCTAACAGCACCTGCTATCCAATCATCATGATTCACCTGTCATCCGCCCATGGTGATGATTTGTCGTCAGATTATGTCCCACACACAGGGACATCATCCGACGAAAAGGGGGATATATGTAGGGTATTTGGATGAATCATATTCTGGATAACTAAAATCCTAAGAGCCTTCATATATCCTGGAACTTGCTTCCAAACCAGCGTCCTCCCGCAGGACTCAAGATTAACACACACGCACACACACACACACACACACACACATTCCACCACACACACATCCCCCAGGAATGTGGAATGTGCCACAGGAAGTGAATGCTACAGAGAAAAGAAACTTCTCTTTTTAAAAGACATTTTAAAAAGAAATATTCAATGTGTTTTATGTGTTTGTTTGTTTGTTCATGTTACATTGAAATAACTGAGTTTACCATTATGTATTTTTACATGTAACTGCGTATTCCCTAGAATTCTAACGAAGGAGAAATGAATTCTGCATTCATATATATTCTATTATACTTCCCCTTTAGAATTGTACGAACAATGTATCTAATCTCATCTTACGATTTGTCTTTTAGGGGTTGATCTATGTGTTGGGAAACTAATGGTATAAGGTCTTAAACTTTGCAAACTATGTTTAACCAAATCCATTTTTGGCAAGTTTGGTCTTGATAAACTCCAATCTTCGTTCCCCATTTGTTAATTGACATTACATTTTGCTAAACTTGGTGACACACTAGTATTATAAAAATTGTGAAGATTCTTCCCTTAAACACCCAATGAAATTAGGGAGTCAAATGCATGGTTAGAACACAATGGGCCATAAAACCTCCCTCCAAAGAGAAAGCTCCTGATTGGACCCTCTTCCAAAAGAAGGCGGAAAAGTCAGGGCTTCAAAAGGACTGAACACCAGTTTAAACTCTCTCTTACGTGCTCGTCCTGGTGTCAGAATGTAACGTCTCGTCTCTAGGCGAGCTTTTCGCCTTTCTTTTATGTGTTGCTAGCTTAGTTTGTGTTTTCAGTCTAGATAAGCCTCCGTGTTTAATTCTCCTCGACGAAGGAAAGGAACACTGCGTGGCATATCTCTTCAGCAAATCCACCTACCAAGGACTTTTAAACGCGCGCGCTCGTTCTGAAAGGAGGAACGCGCGCACGTGACGCGCGAAACCGAGACACGCGCTTCTTCACCAGGCTGCACCATGCAACCCGATCTCGTGGCCTCCTTCGGAGACCCGATCCGATCTTTATATCTTTTCTTTGTTAGTCAAAGTTTTGTTTTCGTAGTCGACTCTGTTCACTTCCACAAAGTGAAACGGACTCAGTCGAACTATTTTCCGTTGGTAATGTTAACTCAAAGACTTCCAACCGCTGTTCAAAGACTCGCGCCGCATCACGTGACTATCCAAGGAACCAAGGATTCAGCTCACGCACGCGCACGGAGAACAAAAGATCTGCCGTCCAAAACGCGGCTAGACCAGGCAAGCCACTCAAGGAACACAGCAACACCTGAGAGAACCATTCCACATGCAAGTAAAATTAGGTTACCCTGTTTTCAGAGCATTAAGAATGTGTTTTGTGTTGTTTCGGAGGGGTTGTCTGTCTAGGTGGATGTAACTCCCTTTCTCTCTCTCTTACTCGCTCTCACGCGTGTAAGTTATCCCTATCTCTATATCTCACACACTCACTCGTTCATTGATGTCTTATTGTTGTGTACTTCTATGTGTTTGTAAATACATATATCTCCCGTGTAAACGTAGTAAATGTATAAGTAGACATGCCTTATTAAATCATCATATTTACTTGACTGATTGATTCAATCTCTTTGCTCATTCTCAAGTCCCTTAAGTGCCAAGAAGATCTTTATGCTACAAGCTTTACGAATTAATTATTTAAATAATTAATATTTTAAAGAGTACTCGTTATGGGGCAGGAAGCCCAATTCTTCTTGCCAGAGAATTGCGTTTCCTGCAATCCTATAAAGTAAGATGATATTGGGGAAAACCCCTCAATATTCTTCTAACAATTGAGCTAAATTAATTTTGCCTGCTTTGTAAGACGTGATCTGTGTAATTAACTGCAATCAACTTGTCGTTAAAATGAAAGGATTTCACATGTATGCATACAGGTAAAATGACAGATTCTCCCTTAGAGGGAGATTTATTAACATGTAAGACTGATCTAATCCAAACATGTATGAATAATTATTAATTACCAATTATTAATTATGATATGCAAATTCCCCAGGGATTAGATCCCCAGAATCTTTACAGCCGTGTGCCAGCGCCCAAGAAGAAGCGACACTCCTGGTGGAGTGGGCTCTCAACCCAGGCGGGCAAGGCACGCCTTGGGCTTCGTAAGCCAAGGCGATGGCATCCACTATCCAGTGGGCCATCCTCTGCTTCGAGACAGCCTTTCCCTTCTGCTGGCCTCCGTGACAGACGAAGAGCTGATCTGAGGTCCTGAGGCTTTGTGTTCTGTCCACGTTCAGGCGCAGAGCGCGGACGGGACAGAGAAAAGCCAGGGCTGGGTCTGCCTCCCCTGAAGGGTAAGAATTTGTACTGATATGCCCGTCCCTCGAACGCAAAGCGAAGAAACGGTCTGTGTCGAGGGAGAATCGAGACATGAAAGTACGCGTCCTTCAGGTCGATCGCTGCAAACCAATCTTGGGGACGGATGCATTTGAAAATGCTTTTCTGCGCAAGCATCTTGAACGGCAGTCTGTGAAGGGACCGGTTCAAGACACACAGGTCCAAGATTGGCCGTAACCCACCGCCTTTCTTGGGTACAATGAAGTACGGGCTGTAGAAGCCGGTCTTCATATTGGCTGGAGGGACCGGCTCGATCGCGTCCTTCGCCAGTAGGACTGTGATCTCTGTCCTGAGCACAGGGGCAGTGTCCGCCAGAACACGGGTGAACAGAATGTCCCTGAATACAGGGGGATGCCGGGCGAACTGAATCGCATAGTCAAGTCAAGTCAAGTCACCTTTATTTATATAGTGCTTTTTACAATACAAATTGTTTCAAAGCAGCTCTACAGAGATAACAGGAAAGCAGTGTTGTAATAGTATTGTTAAATTAAAAATTAAATGTTAAATGTCCCCAACTAAGCAAGCCAAAAGCCAAACCAAAAGCCAAGCCAAAAGGAAACAGTGGCAAGGAACCAAAACTCCATCAGGTGACAAAATGGAGAAAAAAACCTTGGGAGAACCCAGGCTCAGTCGGGGGGCCAGTCCTCCTTTGGCCAACGAACGAACAGTGTATGATTATGAGTTAGGCAGCATAATGTCAGTAGTCAGATGGGATCAGAACTTTCACGATATTTATCCAGTTCATCTGGTTGGAGGTTGGGTCATCCCGCCGGTGAGGAGATGAGTGTGTTGGGAGTCCATGGGCCTTCACAGCCCTGATAATGCGTGTCGTCGTGTCCATGTGATGGTCCTTCATCAGATCTGGATATGGCCTGGATCCGGCGGTTTGCGGTAAACCTCGGGATAAACAGAGAGACTAATATTAGCGTAGACGCCATCCTTCTTATGATGTACAAAGTACATCAGGAATTATGGGAAGTGTTCCCGGTTCCGGCTGATCTAATCTATGCAGCCTAACATTGAATTATACAAATCTATAATGTGTTATGTGTATGCTAAGCCAAAGAGATGTGTTTTTAGTCTAGATTTAAACTGACAGACTGTATCTGCTTCACGGACCGTGTTAGGAAGATTGTTCTAAAGTTTTGGTGCTAAATAGGAAAAGGATCTACCACCAGCAGTCGATTTTGATATTCTAGGTATTATCAACTGACCAGAATTTTGAGATCGCAATAGACGTGAAGGACTATAATGCGTTAAGAGCTCGCTCAAGTACTGGGGAGCTAAACCATTTAGTGCTTTGTAAGTAATCAGCAATATTTTAAAATTTATACGATGTTTAATAGGCAGCCAATGCAGTGTTGACAGAACCGGGCTAATATGGTCGTACTTCCTGGTTCTGGTAAGAACTCTAGCTGCTATGTTTTGAACTAGCTGTAGTTTGTTTATTAAGCGTGCAGGGCAACCACCCAATAGAGCATTACAATAATCTAGTCTTGAGGTCATGAACGCATGAACTAATTGTTCCGCATTTGTCAGTAAGAGCATATGACGTAATTTAGATATATTTTTAAAATGGAAAAATGCGGTTTTACAGATACTAGACACGTGACTTTCAAATGAAAGATTGGTATCAAAGAGCACACCTAGGTTCCTAACTGACGACGAAGACTTAACAGAGCAGCCATCAAGTGTTAGACAGTATTCTAGGTTATTACGTGTGGAAGTTTTTTGTCCAATGATTAGAATCTCTGTTTTTTCGGAATTTAGTAATAGGAAATTACTGGTCATCCAATTTTTTATATCAGCTATGCATTCCGTTAATTTTGTGAATTGGTAAGTTTCGTTAGGTTTTGAAGAAATATACAGCTAAGTAGCCGAGCATAGCCGAGTATATGCTTAGCATAGCCGAATCTGACAGTACGGATGAGCCAGCGAGACGGGCTGGGAAGCGCTAGCCAGGCTCCCAGACACGCGCAAGCGGAACCAACGGCACCACAGACGTACCCGGGGTGGGGCAGCGCGGCGGAATGCAGGGACCCGACTCGCACGGCATAGCGGCCCGGAGTTGGGTCTGAGTGTGTGGTGCAACACGTACCTGCATCCGTCGAAGGGCAGAGTGAATGTGTGGAGGTGTCAGTGCGTCCGGAACACAGCCACTGCTGCTCGCTGGCGATGAAAGAGGGGCTCGAGGGTGACAAGGCAAAGCGGTGTCGACCGTCAAGCGCGCTCTCTTGGGACCCAGAGGTTTCAGAAATTGCTCTTTTATTGAAAATGTGGGTACCACTGACCCAGTCAGTGGCGGAACAAAAAGAAAAGGAAACAAAGGATTCTCCACCCGGTGCCTTCACCGTCTCCAGGAGAGCAACTTGATCCACCTCTGGGTCGCCCGTCTCAGGGTCGTTTGCACCTGCGCTTACCACCTGGTTTGGCAGCGGCCTGGACGGGCGTGGCCGACTTCCTGCGGTTTGCTCCACGCTGAGGCCTGGATGGTGGCTGCTGCTGCTGAGGGTTAGCGGGAGCGGAGGACGCCGCAGGAGGACGGCCTCGGCGACGAGCGGACGGAGGGTCTGCGGCCGGCGGACGGGTGGGAGCAGCTGTTGGGCGAAGCTCTTGACCGCATCGCCGAATAACCCAACCTGGGAGAGAGCGGCATCCAGGAACCGATATTTATCAGTGTCCCTCATGTCCGCCAGGTTGAGCCAAAGGTGGCGCTCCTGGACCACCAAGGTGGACATCGCCTGACCGACTGAATGTGCGGTTTCCATCGTCGCCCGGAGGGCGAGGTCAGTAGCCACACGGAGCTCCCGGAGGAGCTCTGGGTCAGAACCACCCTCGTTCATGTCCATGAGCGCCTGGGCCTGGTGGACCTGCAAAAGTGCCATGGCATGGAGGGCGGAAGCAGCTTGTCCACAGGCCTTATAAGCCTTCGCCGTTAGACCGGACGAAAACTTACAGCCCTTGGACGGAAGGCGCGGATTACCCCGCCAGGAGGAGGCGGACGCCGGACACAGTTGCATCACGACGGCCCGCTCCACCGGGGGGATATCCACATACCACTTAGCTGCCCCGCCGTCGAGGGTGGCGAGGGGGGAGGAGCCACTAGAACGGCTTTGGGCATTATACGGTGCCTTCCACGTCCTAGAAAGCTCCTCATGCACTTCCGGAAAGAAAGGTACCGGGGCGGCGCACTGATAACCAGCACGGCCCGCCCCAAGAAACCAATCGTCCAACCGAGAAGGTTCGGGACGTGGTGGAGGATTCCACACAAGCCCAACCTTCTCGGCGGCCCGGGAAAGCATAGCCGCCCACTCTGGATCCGGCTTGGACAACGCTACACACCCTGAAGGGGCCAACGCAGCCGAGTCGTCATCTCCAGAGGAGTGAAGCTCCCCTTCCGATGCTGCGATCGACATCTGATCGTCAGCTGGCGCCCCAAAGGAAACGACTGGCCGTTCCGGAGAAGGACCGAGTCGTTCGCAAAGGGGCGCGGATGGCAACAGCACATGAGAGGCGTGAGGGGCCCGCGGAGATTGCCTCGACGGGGAAGCCCTCACGGTAATCCTCAGATCACCCTGGTCATGCGCTGAAGTAGGCCTATTCTGCGGGGCAGAATAAGCACTAGATCGGGGCATAGGCGAGGGGACTGCACCTCCCGTGAGGTAAGCGAGTCTCGATCTAAGCGCTGTCATAGTCATATTCCCGCAGTGAGAACATGAACTATTCACAAAAGCTGCTTCAGCGTGCTGAATGCCCAAACACGAGAGGCAACTATTGTGGCCATCAGCTGGCGCCAGGGAACGACCGCACCCAGAAACGCACAAGCGGAATGACATCCTGAAAAGGACGCAGGGTCACGCTTGTGTTGCTCAGTTAGTTGAAAATAACAAACAGAGAAAAGAAATAAAAAATCTTTTAGTGAAGAAACTGCTGATAAAAGACAAAAATATTATTATTATTTTTTAATAATTTACATATCTTTCTTATTTGAAATGCAATAACTTAGGAAGGAAATGCGGTAGCAAAATAATTCTTTTTTGGTGATGTCCCACTTGGAACAAAGGGAGCCTTTTTGTTCAGTCATTGACATTTATAAAACTCTTGTTTTCTGAGTGACATGCACACATTTAAAGACTCATAACTCCAAAACTATAGAGAGGAGAGTCATAAGGTAGGTATCATCTGTTAGAATATATGTTTAGAATATATACATTTTTATTACATTTGGACAATCTAATCCTGAGAAACGGCTGATAAGACAAAAATATTATTTATTTTTTAAATAATATTACATATATTTCTTATTTGACATGCAATAACTCAGGAATAAAAAATTTTTATCATCAAAATTTTTTGATGATAGCATAAAGTAATCCAAAGTTACAGCACTTGGAACAAAGGGAGCCTTTTGTTCAGTCATTGCAACACTTGTTTACTTAGAGTTATAACACATAACCCCACAGACACACATTAGCTAAGCTATGAGTGATATCTTTAGATCTGAGTGACGGATTATGGTGATTGTGGTCTGTTTTTAATCGTAAGAGTCTGCTGTAAATAAGGATGTCTCATTTGCAACGATCTGAGTATGTTTCATGAAGTTACAGTAGAAAACGTCACATCAGTATATTATGTACCTATGGGTCTTGTAGGGCTTATGAGGAACTCTATGAGTGATATCTTTAGATCTAAGCAACGGATTATGGTGACTTTTGTCTCTTTTTAATCGTGAGAGTCTGCTGTAAATAAGGATGTCAATTTTTTAACCATCGGAGTATGTTTCATGAAGTTACAGTGAAAAACGTCACATCAGTATATTATGTACCTATGGGTCTTGCAGGGCCTATGAGGAACTCTATGAGGGATATCTTTAGATCTAAGCGACTGATTATTGATGACTTTGGTCTCTTTTTAATCGTGACAGTCTGCTGTAAATAAGGATGTGCCATTTTCAACGATCGGAGTATGTTTCATGAAGTTACCAGCGTAAAAACTCATTTAAAGCTACATTTGTTTACTTAGCTTATTTGCGCCTCTGAGGTTATACGTGTTATAACTCAATGAAGGATATCTTTCGATCTGAGTGACGGATTTTGGTACCTTTGGTCTTTTTTTAATCGTGACAGTCTGTTGTAAATAAAGATGTGCCATTTTTAACGATCGGAGCATGTTTCATGAAGTTACCCGCAAAAACGCCAAGTCTAAGCACCTTTTTTACTCATGTGCATCTGTGCTGTTTTTTGTGTGTTATAACATAACGAGGAATATATTTAGATCTGAGTGATGGATTATGGTGTCTTTAGGCTCTTTGTAATCGTGAGAATCTGCTTTAAATAAGGATGTGCAATTTTCCATGTTTCATGAAGTTACGAGTGAAAAAACGCCACGTGAATGCCACATCAGTATATTATTTACATATGGGTCTTGCAGGGCTTAACTAACAAAAACTCACTCAAGTTTAGTCAAAGCCCAAAATAATTGGGCTTGTTGTGTTCTACTCCATGAGACCTTTCAAATGACATACGACACATGACTATCTGAGCTATATGATGTTTTTGACACATTGCGGTACATAATAATTTTCTCTTCCTCGTAAATTATTATTTATTTATTTTTCATTTTATTAGCAAATAACTCAGCACTACTTTGGAGATAATCATAATGGCTACATTCATTGTAAAGTGTAGACTCTAAGCTTTCAAATGATGCCTATTTTGTGTTGATCAATGCAGTAGTTAGCTAGGTGGCGCCCCCCGGTGGTACACTCCGCTCTAATGGAATAACTGAGTGCCTGTTAGGAGTTGAATAAAATGGATAGCATTTGAAAAGCTGAGATTCTAAGCTTTAAAATGATACCTATTTTGTGTTATTACATTCAGTGGTTGCTTAGTAATTTGATTATGAATTTGTTTTTATGGGGTGGTGTCCCGCCGGCGGGACGCTTAGGGTTTAAGGGGTTTAACCTTGAGTAGTAATGAAATGCTTTGACTTATGAAAGTGTGCATGTGTGAAACTTCATGTAGCCTAGTTAATTTAAAAAATATGTTGCCATGAGTTATTGATCACATTTCCCCCCAGTGTACTTCATTGTAATGAAATTGTGTTTTCCTCTATTGTAGTTTTAAACAATAGCCTGTGTGAAATGAAGATCGCTCACTGGATAAAGGGCTGAATTTGGATCTCTTTCTTGCAAACGTATGGATTCTAAAGATTTGGATTATATCTAATAAAATTGATGTCTTTTGTGAATTTATGTTGGGTTTTGGTGTATTATTGTTCTATTGGAGAAAGCGCATTTTGTTTCTCACTGTAATAGACCAATTTCCTGCCGACGTCACAGTTACGTCACGGCGCTAGCTGGAGGCAAAACGAAGGGAAAACTGCAGGCGGCCAATACAAACCAGCACAGATTCGGCTACATAATAAGGAGCTTAAAATGTTATTATTTTTATTAAATGTCATCTTGTTGTGTTGTAGGGTGCTAGAATCAATGGAAAATGAATATGCTGTATCTGGAATTTTTATTTCTAAAGAAATATTCACATCATTAAAATTGCACCGTACTGTCACTGTTTACATTGTCGTCTTCTTGGCGCTGGCTGGGCAGAACTGCGGATCGTACTCACAAGTCTTGTACATGACCGTTCATCACATAGTTATAGTCATCTAAAGCTGTATATGCCCTTCTCTTTATGCTCGGTTTCTCTATAAGGTAGGTGTAGAAGTCAGACCACTCAACCGAGGTAACGTTAATCCTGTCAGATCGTCCATTGAGTGAGCGTGTAACGGCTACGGGTCGTTCAATCTGGTTCCGTCCGTTAAAATTAACTTTTGCAAATAACAATCGCGGTCCTGGACAGTGAGTGAGCTTTCACATTAAGATAAAATCGGATTTTCTCCAGTCATTGTTAAAAAACAAGCTAACAAAACTTGCAAACTAACGTTAGGGAAGCGGCCAGAGGGATCGTTCTGCCTCCACCTAAGCTCCGCCCGTTTTAGTGCTTACGTAACATTTATATTACGTAAACAGAAATATGATTTTAAATCATAAAATCTAGTCTATATTAGTTAACAGCGCACTGGTTTAAAATTTGTATTTACAACATGTTGGAAAAGGTGTTTATCTTTTATTTCCAATGTGAATGTCATAATGTATTCTCTTGAAAATTATTTATTATCAAATGTGTCCTGAATGTAAACTCCTCTTAGGAATTTCACCATTCAATGTGAATTAATCCAAGAATATTCCTAAATAAAGAAATCTATTCAGTGATTGGTCCAATGTCGTCATCTAAAATCCTGTTTCTGGCACAGCAAAGTGTCGTAGACTGACAATTAAAATTTAGTCCTACACTTCACTTTACGACTGAGATGCTTGAAAACTACCTTTTCAGAGCAGCTTTGAGCCAAGAATTATTTTACTCTTAAAGGGGTGGTTGATTGCGATTTCACTTTTTTCATTTTAAATAGTGTGTAATGTTGCTGTTGGTGCATGAATAGTATCTGCAAAGTTGCAGCGCTGAAAGTTCAAGATATCGTCTTTTAAAAATCAGAAAGTTTAATGCCTACAAAAACAACTCGATTGGGACTAC
Source organism: Chrosomus eos (assembly GCA_036326025.1). Lineage (NCBI taxonomy): Eukaryota > Metazoa > Chordata > Actinopteri > Cypriniformes > Leuciscidae > Chrosomus > Chrosomus eos. Next base: position 282,815 of record JAZAVI010000386.1, on the reverse strand, counting down.
AATGGGTTTTAGACGTCACTAACCCATACATTTACATCAACCCTCCCTACGGAATATGCAAAAAAGGGCATGGCCATATTTCTGCGGCTCGTCGAGTGTGTTATTTTCACCCAGCTGTCAGGTCTTCTGTGTTCGGGCTTCCCACGGACGTTGTAGTTAGTCAACAATGGATACAATTTATGTTTGATTATGTTCCTGAAAATTACAATCGTAATTTAGCTCTCTGTGCTGCGCATTTTATGGAAGACAGCTTCCAGAATCTCCACGAATTCAACACCGGATTCAACAAGAAACTGTTACTAAAACATGAAGCAGTTCCAACTTTAAAACCAGAGGCAGCAGTGGCACAACCTGTAAGTAGGCTAAGACTTAATAATTTTAAATGTATTTGCATGTATAATTTCTGACGTAATGTTTTAGTTTTACCAAGTGCATGCACAAATTATGCTATTTCCTGTCTATGACAAACGTGTACAAACATTTTGGACCTGAATTTGTATATGTAGCCTACTAATGTTGTAAATGTATTTTTCATGTATATACTTTATGACGTTATTTTTCGATTTGATCAAGAACGTAAACCAATGCCAACGCTGTTTGTGTATAGCCAGTTAGTTCGATGCTATTTTGTTTAAGATAAATGTGTATAAATTTAAAAAAATATAGGCAAATTACCATTCAGAAACGTTTTGTAAGAGCCGTGTGTGGGGAGGTTCTGCTTGAGTTGACTCTATTCATCGCCGCTTTCTGGGTCTGATTCTGGCTCAAACTGATACTGCAGTATCAACACCATTATTTACATTTGACAGGAACACACATGCAACATTCACCCATAAAGGTAATGGGCGTGATTTTCCGGACAACATGCACTACACAGTAGCCAATCACAACACACCGGCCCAAACTAACCAATCTGAGACCATTGCCTGTTTCTGAGGGAGTGGTTTCATAGAATCAGGATGTAAACCGGTCGTTCAAATGTCAGAGGAGAAATCGGCTTACAATAAAGGTGAAATTAATGAAAAATAAGACTTTTAAAAAAAGAAAAACGCCTCGGTTACAAATGTAACCTAGGTTCCCTGAAGAAGGGAACGAGCGTTGCGTCGAAATTGACGCCATGGGGAACGCTACGCGTTATGATGTCTTGAAGCACATGTAAAATCAGTCCAATGGTGTGGCGGAACGTCAGATGCGGGTGACGTCACGTACCAGGAAGCTATAAAGCCTGCTTGAGAACAGAGAGCGACAGCTTCGTAAAGTCTGAAGTAGTCGCTGACAGGCATGAAGGAGGTATGGCAAGGCGACGCAACGCTCGTTCCCTTCTTCAGGGAACCGGGGTTACATTTGTAACCAAGGCGTTCCCTTTCAAAGGGAACTCCCGTTGCGTCGAAATTGACGTCATGGGGAACGTCTATACCAACGCCACCATAGCTACGAGATGTCTGTCTTGTGTGAATACGAGTGAGCAGCACTAAGAAGACAAAACCTGAGAACCTGGTGTAGAATCCAGGTCCAGAAAGTAAAACCTGACGAAGGTGTGCGGTGAGGATAAGCCTGCCGCATCACAAACGTCTTGAATGGAAACTCCTGAAATAAGGGCCTTGGAGGCCGCCATACTCCTAGTAGAGTGAGACCGGACAGCCAAATGAGAGGGCTGTCTGGCCGCCTCATAAGCAAGTGAAATGGCCTCAACCACCCACTTGCTCATCCTTTGCTTAGATGCAGGGGACCCTTTCCCAGGGGCCCCAAAACACACAAATAGTTGATCAGTTTTACGCCACAGGGCAGCTCTGTGGACATAGGCATCTAATGCCCGAACTGGGCAAAGCAAATTATTTCTTTCCTGGTCCTAATTCTGAAAAGGAGGAGGACAGAAGGCCTGCAGCATGATAGGTCTGACCACATTGGTAGGGACCTTAGGGATATAACCTGGTCTTGGATGAAGAAATGCCTTGACCATACCAGGAGCAAAGTCAAAGAATGACGGAGAAACCGACAATGCCTGTAAATCCCCTATCCTCTTAAGAGAAGAAATGGCGAGGAGGACCAGAGCCTTCAATGTTAAAAATTTCTCAGAAACCTCCTCTATAGGTTCAAAGGGAGCCATGGAAAGACCTTGTAGAACAATGGCCAAATCCCAAGTGGGTACCCTAGAACGAGCTGCAGGCCTCAGCCTCAACGTCCCACGGAGGAAACAAGATACCAAAGGGTCTTTCCCTATAGACACTCCACCCACCAAGGAATGTGGTAAGCACCTATGGCCGCCACATAAACATTTAAGGTGGATGGGGTTAGACCCGCAGTGAACCGCTCTTGCAGGAACTCCAGCACTGTACCAATTGGGCAGTTAACTGGGTCCAGCCGACGGTCACTACACCAAGAAGTGAATACTCTCCACTTCAGGGCATAAAGTTTCCTCGTGGAGGTAGCTCTGGATTGTAGAATGGTCTCAACAACCTCAGTTGAGAGACCTGACACTATGAGCTGGGCCCCCTCAGAGGCCAAGCCCACAGATTCCAAAGTTCTGGGCAAGGGTGAAATATTGAGCCCTCTGCTTGGGACAGAAGGTCCCTCCTGACGGGTAACTCCATGGGAGGCCCGGGGAAGCATACTCTGCCCGGCCAGCGCGGGGCTATAAGAAGTAGGGGAACCCGGTCCCTGCAAACTCTCTCAAGAACTCCCGGGAGCAGAGCGATTGGGGGAAAAGCATACAGCCGCAGCCTCGGCCACGTCTGTACCATAGCGTCCAGTCCGATCGGAGCTGCAAACAGATCCACTTGTGCTCGGCCGAACACCCTCCATATCTGCTCCACCACCTCGGGGTGGAGCCTCCATTCCCCGGGCCTCAGCCCCTGTCTCGACAGAATGTCTGCTCCTACGTTCTGATCCCCAGGAATGTAAGCTGCTCTGAGTGACAGCAGCTTCTCCTGAGACCACAAGAGGATATGGCGCGCCAGTTTGCATAATTGGTGAGAGCGCAGACCCCCTTGGTGATTTATATAGGCAACTACCGATGTGTTGTCTGTGTGTACTAGCACATGGTGTCCCCTGAGATCTGTGATAAAATGCTTGAGAGCCAGAAATACAGCCAACATCTCCAGACGATTGATATGCCATGAGAGATGATGATCTGCCCACAGACCTTGAGCCGAGCGACCCTCTAGGATCGCTCCCCAGCCTGTGAGGGACGCATCCGTCGTTAGCAACTTGCGACGACAAGGGGCTCCCAGCACAGGGCCCTGGGACAGGAACCAAGGTTTCTTCCACATAGCCAGGGCACGTAAGCAACGCCGCGTGACCCTGATTTTGCAAAATGGATTGCCCCTCGGGGAAAACCCCTGGTCCTGAGCCACCACTGTAGGGGTCTCATGTGCAGCAGTCCAAAAGGTATCACGTTGGAAGCTGCTGCCATAAGACCCAACAGTCTCTGAAACTGTTTTACAGTAAGTGACTGGCCTAGCTTTACAATCTTCACGGTTACAAGAATAGATTCTATACGAGGAGGAGACAGGCGTGCCCGCATCGATATTGAATCCCAAACCACGCCTAGAAAAGTGGTCCTCTGAAGTGGAGAAAGCACACTCTTTTTGGCGTTCAACCGTAACCCCAACTCTTTCATATGGGCGAGGACGACATCTCCATGCCGAATCGCCAACTGCTGCGTTTGAGCTAAAATCAACCAATCGTCGATGTAGTTCATGATACGGATGCCCTGCAGACGCCGAGGCGCCAGAGCTGCATCCACGCATTTGGTGAAAGTGCGGGGTGATAAAGCTAGACCGAATGAAAGTACTCGATATTGGTAAGCTCCGCCCCTGAAAGCGAACCTCAGAAACTTCCTGTGATAAGGATGGATGGAGATATGAAAATATGCGTCCTTGAGATCTATCGTGACAAACCAGTCCTCGGATCTGATCTGTGGCACTATCTGTCTCAATGTTAACATCTTGAACTTGAGCTGCATGACTGAGTCGTTCAGCACTCGAAGGTCTAGAATAGGACGCAACCCTCCGTCCTTTTTTGGAACTATGAAGTACCGACTGTAAAACCCCCTTTCCCTGTTGGAGGGAGGTACATGTTCTATGGCCCCTTTCTCTAACAGAGTTTTTACTTCCTGTTCCATAACCAGAACCTGACCCCCATAAACCTGGGTGGGCGAGACCCAAACTGTATTAAATACCCTTTTTCTATGGTCTGCAGGACCCAACAAGAAACATTTGGCAGTAGTTTCCACGCTGTCAAAGATTCTACTAGAGGTACCAGCCTCTCGAGACTGGCTTCTGGATTTTGTTGTTGTTGAACAATCAGTCCGTCGCCCTGTAACGGAGGACCGGCAGGGAACGACTGAACAGACTGCTCTGATTCCCTCCTGAGAGGGGGCAGGCATCCCGAGGCCACTACGTTTCCGGGTGGTCTTTGAGATATGTGCTCGCCGGAGACCGCTGCGCCCTGAAACACCATAGGTGGCAGGGTTGGCAGAACGGTCCCCTGAGGGCACCCAAGTGAGACGGGCACCGTAAAAAGAGGTGTTGACCGTACTACTTCGGGGGGGACTACCCTCATTGTCCTGAGCCCTCGAGCGTCAGGACTTTTTCCCCGCAGCCTTCTTGGCGATAATAATGGTCCGCAGATCCGCTCTACCCCTCGAAGACTGCTGGGTTTGAGAGCGCCCTCTGCGTCCCCTAGCTGTTTGCGGCGGAGCACGGGAGGAAACGCTCTGTTTTTGAGTGGCACGATGTGAAGAGCCTTTTTTAGGGGGAGGAGTTTTTGAAAGGCAGCTGCCTGTTTAGAGGATTCTTGGAATTTATCTACAACAGTGTTAACAGCATCACCGAATAAACCTCAAGTAGAAACTGGTGCATCCATAAGGAAACTCTTCTCCTTTTCTTTAATATTACTGAGGTTGAGCCACAGATGCCTCTCAGTGGCCACCAGGGCTGCCATAGAGCGTCCGATGGATTTAGCCGTCTCCTTGGTGGCCCTGAGAGACAAATCTGTGGCTCTACGTAATTCACACACAACCTCAGAATTAATACCCCCATCCTCATCTAAATCACCCAATAATTCTGCTTGATATGCTTGCATTAACAACATCGTATGTAAACATGCAGCAGCTTGGCCAGCAGCGGAATATGCTTTGCCCACCAGAGAGGATGTGACTCTGACGGGCTTAGTGGGTAACATCGGAACCTTAAGAGAAGATGCCGTTGCTGTAGAGAGATAACTCGCAAGTGTCTCTTCCACCTTCGGCATTTCTCCATAACCATGGTCTTTATATTTATATAGGGATGAATAGTGTGATGTTTGTGCACTGTACACTCTATATGAGACCGGTTTCTCCCACAATCTCGACACCTCAGAAGATCGGGGAAAAACGGTAGGCTCCGACGCTGAGGTTGTGATCTAGCCGGCAGAAAACGTTCATCGAGCTTACTTTTAGAATGAACATCCTGCTTATCAGATGGCCACTCAATATTCAGTCTTTCAACTGCTCTAGTCACAACCTCTAATAGCTCTTCAAAAGCATGAGACTGAGGTGGCGAAATCTCAGACTCAGCATCAATACTAACAACATCCAGCTCCTCAGAACTGGATAGTTGTAGTATTGGTGCCTCAACCGGGGCGGAAGTAGCCGCAAAGCGTGCTTCCAAACCCCGAGAAGAGGCACTGGATCGATCAGGTGAAGGCTGAGATAGGGAAGAGCCCGTCTCAAACCCCGCTGAAAGATCCATCTGCGAACCCCAGGACTGCAATCGACGCCGTGCCTCGGCAGCGGCGGGACCAGAGCCCTGGGGAACGCTAACCTGAACGTTCTCGCGAAAGAACGACAGGCGGGATCGGAGCAAGCGCAAAGGCAGCGCTTCACAATGCGCACAACCCGCACCCTCGAGTGCAGACTGAGCGTGCTCCTCTCCCAAACAAGCAACACACAGCTCGTGAGAATCACCACCCGTTAAATAACGCGGGCAGGGATGCACACACTGTCTAAACTGCTGCTTGCTCGCCATGCTGATATATATATATATATATATATATATATATATATATATATATATATATATATATATATATGTCACAGGTCGGGGCGGGCCAAATCGGGCTGCACCCACCCCTCGGGACCAGTACCACCCTTGGGGAGTCGGACAGAGGCCAGGCAAGGAGGACAGACAACGAGACTTGAAGTAACAATAATTTATTTAATATAAAATGGCTAAAAGGTTTGGAGGTAGAGTCTTTTGTGCAGGGTCGTTCCGTCCACGGACAATCCAAGTGGGCGTTTCGGCTTATGTTCCTCTTCTCTCCAGGTGGCAGACAGAGAGCTTACGGCGGGGGAGCTTTGCTGCCAAGCAGCCAGGTGAGCGTTCAGGAACGTACTTTTCTCCACAGGTGACAGACAGAGAATTTACGGCTGGAGGGCTGCACTGCAAAGCAGACAGGTGAGTTCAGGCACGTAATCCTCTTCTTCATAGGTAACAGACAGAGAACTTACGGCTGGGGAGCTTCACTGCAAAGCAGTCAGGCAAGTGTACGGGCACGTAATCCTCTTCTTCACAGGCGGCAGACAGAGAGCTTACGGCTGGAAGGCTTCACTGCCAAGCAGCCAGGTGAGCGTTCAGGAACGCACTCTTCTCCACAGGTGACAGGCAGAGAACTTACGGCTGGAGGGCTTCAGACTGGAGGGCTTTAGGCTGGAGAACTTCACTGCAAAGCAGACAGATATACAGGCACGTAATCCTCTTCAAGGGCCAGCAGACACGGAGCTTACGGCGGTAGGGTTTTCGGGCTGGGGAGCTTTGCTGCATAGCAGTCAGGTGAGTATACAGGCACGTAATCCTCCTCTTTGACAGACGACAGGCAGAGGACTTACGGCTGGGGAGCTTCACTGCATAACAGTCAGGTGAATATACAGGCACGTAATCCTATTCTTCGACAGACGACAGACAGAGGACTTACGGCTGGGAGCTTCACTGCATAGCAGTCGGGTGAGCATACAGGCACGTAATCCTCTTCTTCGACAAACGACAGACAGAGAACTTACGGCTGGGGAGTTTTCACTGCATAGCAGTCAGGTGAGTATACAGGCACGTAATCCTCTTCTTCGACCGACGACAGACCGAGGACTTATGGCTGGGGAGCTTCACTGCATAGCAGTCAGGTGAGTGTACAGGCCCGTACTCCTCTTGAAGAGCCAGCAGACACGGAGCTTACGTCGAGAGAGTTTTGCTGTGAACAGACAGGTGAATATACAAGCACGTAATCCTCTTCTTACGTCTTTAGAACGTGATGGAAACTCAGGTAAGTAATGGACATCCAGCAGGTTTAGGTTCACACTTCACACATCAAAGCAGTGCGTCACATCACTTCATCTCAGCACTCAGTGGGAAATACATATACAGATGGCCATCGCCCATTTGCTGACCTGGCATTCACATCGAGATGTCCCGTAGATACAAGAGGAAGATGGAGATTAATTGAACTACTCACAGTCTCTCATAAACGATCTTACTGTCCAGTGGTTCCCTCTTTCCAGCTGATTCGATGTGCTCCTTCTCCCAAACTCACAGTGGCGCGCCCGTTCGCTGGCCCCCCCTTCCTCTCCTCCAAACTCTCACGCTTCTCCCAAACTCATGATGCCGCGCCTGTTCGCCGGTCCCACTTCCTCTTCTCCAACGCTCACACTTCCTCCGAGATTGCGGGCCCCAAAACACAACTCACTCTCCAGTCTGCACTCTCTCCTCTTATCCTCCCCTAAGGGCAACGTGTTCCAATCGCGGGGCTTCAATCCCTTTCCGCGCAGCTGCCGGCGATTCAGATTAATCACCCCATTCGCGGGATTTTTCCGCTAACCCGGAACTAACCCGGTGTTCCATTGTTATGGGTCCGGCGGGAGGCAATCTCGGTGAGCATTGGTTCCGCCTCGCAAGGAAAACATTTTTAAATTTCGTCACCTCGTGACATATATATATATATATATATATATATATATATATAGACAGACAACACCAAATAACGTGGACAAATCACACAAAGCGCTACTGAAGACACAGAAGCTGTCGCTCTCTGTTCTCAAGCAGGCTTTATAGCTTCCTGGTACGTGACGTCACCCGCATCTGACGTTCGCCACACCATTGGACTGATTTTACATGTGCTTCAAGACATCATAACGCGTCGCGTTCCCCATTGTAGTGTTGTAGTTCTCGAGATCGGTCTTGGTCTCGAGACCAGTCTCGAGACCAGTCTCGAGACCACTTTTTGATGGTCTCGGTCTCGTCTCGGACTCGACCGCATTTGGTCTCGGTCTTGTCTCGGTCTCGGACATTGACGACTCGCGATTTTTTTTTCAAGACCATAACTGTGAAAATATCACTAAATTGCCAGAATATTGTCTCATTTTTTTGTTAACATCCTTGCTTTTATTAGATGTAAAACGATCGATGAGTAATGTAGACGAACTGCTGCGCGTGTGAGAGAGAGAGAGAGAGAGAGAGAGAGCGAGAGAACGCCCCGGTCGCGCGCACACTCTTTCTCTTCTCTTCTCTTCTCTTGGTCTCGCCCTCCCTCGGTCTTGGTCTCGACTTGGTCTCGGCCCCTAAAAGTCTTGGTCTTGTCTCGGTCTCGATACACTCTGGTCTTGGTCTTATCTTGGTCTCGGGTTAGGTGGTCTTGACTACAACACTACCCCATGGCGTCAATTTCGACGCAACAGGAGTTCCCTTTGAAAGGGAACCACGAATACATGTTATATTGCACCCCATAAACACAATCATGCAAAGAAAAAAAGCAGTACACCACCCTTTAAATAAATTCTTAGCAGTGTTCTTGTGAGTAATTCTCAGAGGCTTGATAAATAGGGGTCCAGATGATAATTCACAATTAATCTCATTTATATTCACAGTACATTCAACAAATATCTGCTCATTTACATACTGTACAAATATATAATTCCTCCAAAGACATGAAAACTTCCCGTCTGCTCCTGATATGATGAGCTCATGATCTGTATCATTCATGTTTATTTGTGACGCTCTTGTTCACAGAGGCGTAAAGTGTGGTTAATCTTTTCTTCCTCTGATGGCAGCATAAGTCACTGTATCATTATGATCCTGAAAGAACAGCACAGATTCTGTCCATCAATGCTTGAACCACAGCGATTATTATTATTATTATTAGTGAATCAGCTTCATTAATCTGAGACGCTGCAGTGATTTTCTCTGACTAGGACTGGTCAGTGGACAGTGATGAAGAACAAGGGAATGTGCTGGTATCTACTCACATTGACCGATTTTACTGGCTTTTTATTGGAGAAAGTGACATCAGTATAAGTCACATGATCATCTGTCTGCTCCTAAACATCAATGCAAACGTGCAGAGAATCAAGTTTAACACACAGAACAGACATATATCTTAGAATAACACAAAAGCTTTTGGTAAATCACATTACAGAACAGTGAGCGTAATGTTTAATGATTTAGTGACTCACATTGGCTCTTGCAGCAGGAGGAATGGACATGTTGATCGTCTCATACGTCTCTTTATGTTCATTCTCATCTTTTAGCTTCAGAAAACAAACAGTGAAACTCCATGAATGACACTTTATTGAGGTTTAAAGACAATAATCAAATCTAAATCACATCATCACTTAACTCACCTCCGAGTAGTGTTGTTTTTGGCGGCCTGTTTTAATTTTAGTTTTAGTCTAGTCTTTGTGTCAAGCTGTCATTTTAGTTTTTATTAGTTTTAGTCACGTTCATACTCTTTTTAGTCTAGTCTAGTTTTAGTCGACGAAAACTGATGACATTTTAGTCTAGTTTTAGTCGACGAAAACTGATGACATTTTAGTCTAGTTTTAGTCGACGAAAGACATAGTCTAGTTTTAGTCCATAAAAATTGTATTTTAGTCTCATTTTAGTAATGCAATTCTATTTAACCCAGTCAATATGTATACCTAGTAGTAGACGAAACCAACATTTTCTTTTAGCCAAACCCATTTCAAAAAATCTTATCTTATTATTGTTAGTCTACCGTATCTTATTATATTATTGTTACCTTATAGACTCAAGAATGCTATTCCAGACACAGAAGACGCTCTGATATGAATTTAGAACATATTTATTTTACCAACCAAACATGTTGCCTACACACGATGACATTAAAGTTTTTCCAAATGTCATTTCTTCTATTTCTCCCAAAGACGAATCCCTTTCTCTGTGTCAGACTTAACTGCGTTTGTTGTCGTTTATGCTAACGCCTGTTTCACACATAGCCTACTCCGTTTGCGGTGTGTATTTTTCCCCGCACCCGTTAGGTTAGAGCGCTCACACCGCACGCGGGAGCGGTGCGTGCATAACAGCAGAGCAGAGATCTACACAGTAGCCTACCTCAACAACGCGACATAACGGATGTAGGCTAGAAATATTGATTTGAAATAAAAAATAGAGAATAAATGTTGTGATTGTGGTATTACAGCCGTAGATCAGCTGCGCACTGCAAACGCAGCACATGTGAAAACACAATAGCTCGAGCTGCTCCTGCATACACACCGCACCGCATACGCACTACACACGGAGTATGTGTGAAACAGCCGTAACTCACGCAGCTGCATCTTCTAAATAATGCCGCGAGTGGGGCTTGAGGATGTGATGTCGCCTGCGTCTGCGCAGTGCGATCTGATGCAGCCCCTGAAGTGAAACACAGGAAACAGAAATGCTGCATACCGGTAATAACGCAAGTAAACGAGACGAAATAACGTTAAATAACATTTCGTCTCGTCTCGTTTTGGTCAACGAAAATGAAGAGACATTTTAGCTTAGTTTTTATTTTGTAAACCACATTTAGTCTCGTTTTTATTCGTCAACGATATTACATTATACATTTAATTATAGTCATCGTCACATGACCAGCATTTACGTTGCGTCTCGTCTCGTTTTCGTCACGTGAAAAAGGTTCGTTGACGACGATATTTCGTCATAATTTTCGTTGACGAAAGCAACACTACCTCCGAGTCAACAGTCTCTCTTTTATTATCTATGTGTTTTTATCATAAAACACGTGCAAAACACAGAAAGTGAATAATAAGATGTTTTTGAAGCATTACAATGAATGGTAAAAATGATTGTTTGAGTTGATATTACAGGAATTCTCAGCAGGAATAAACTTCTGTTTGAGAATAATTTACTTTTATGTGATTCGTACAATCTGAACATGACGTGGTTGTTTGCTCATCTGAACTGTTTTTAATTGTTATAAAGGAGTAAATGTGAAAACTCACCAGCTGTTTTTCTGCAGATCAGCCAGAGAAGAGCGAGAAGGAAAACAGCGACTGCAGCGACAGCGACAGAAATCCCTATGACTGAAGAAGAGATCGAGCACAGAGTCAGATATAGTGGACTGTCAATCATAATCAGCCCTTCTGATTTATGCCGTCATTGATTTATTGTATATTGCTGTTGAAGTTCAGCACAGTATGCTTTCAGATGTTAGAAATCATCTTCATATTTTAACATGGGATTGAATGTATATTTATGAAGGCCTACATAAAAAATAATTTATTTTGGATTTTGGAAAAAATATTGTTTTGGTTTTATTAAAACAAAATAGTTTAAAAATGTATAGTGTCAGAACCTCTCATATGAGCGCTGCCCCGTAAACATGAAATTATGTTTATGTTAAATAAACAACTCTTTGAGCCCTAATGCCATATAAAAATCATAATTGATGTAGAATTATGTTAGATAAAGCTGTAGCATCATCATGTACCTATCGTATTAGTTTCTGGTGTCTTTATAGTAGAGTTTGTGATGTGGACTGGAATCACTGCTGTCGTTGAATCATCTTGAGCTGTAAGGGAGGAATGTTAGTTCAGATGTATCATACTGTACAATATGACATTTATTAATCAGCTAACAAACAAGTTAACTAGCGTTATACGTCTAGAGACCACTAAAACTGATGGTTGAGAAGAAAATGGCGTCTGAGCTGCTGTAAAGCACTGATGTGAGAAAGACAGTGATGATGTACCTTTAGATCCTGTTGTATTTTTATACCGCTACAAAATCTAAAACAACCCTCCAGCACTCTTACAACACATTACCATCATAAATGGCTCTTACCTGCAATTCTAAGATGCTTGAAGTCGTTCCAGAGTCCCCAGCGGTGTCTGATCCAGCTCAGTCCTGAGTCTGTGCATCTGGGCTTTTTGCTTAATATGAATATCTAAACTATCAAAAAGTTAAGATACTTCTAGGAAAAATCACTCTGAGACTTGTTTAGAAAGGTTTTCGAATCACCGAAAATATGGTTTCGTTTTACTAAAAAGTTTCAGAATCATACAAAGACAATAAATTCAAAAAGGAAAAAATAACAGAAAAAGCGTATAGGTCTTCACCTCGAAATGCGGCCCCGAGTAACAGGAAACAAAACCTTTTATATGGTTTGAGGTTGGTGGGGGCCGTCTTGAGGGTTTGAATCTCATAATGCAGAAAAGAAATTCCCTTATTAGGTATACTAACTCTTTCAAAACTTTCCATAGTTGAAGCTTATTGGCACTAAGCACACTTACATCCTCTCTGCCGCCTACGTCTAGAAAGCTTAAAATATGTTTAAACCGTTCTTTAACCTGCAGGTGTTAAAACCATATTACATCTCTTTGCCTTCACCCTAGATGTTAAAAGGTCAGAGAAACAGGCTATTCAGCTCAACACCTGCTGAACCTTTTCTGCTTGTGCAGAGAGATCAAAGAAAACCACAGACACTTCAGTTGGCAAAGCAAGCGGTCATCATGCTTCTATAATGTTGCTATTATATAATTCAAATATAATTCAGCATTATTACAATGAAATTCTAACATAAACCTCCGTACAATACATAATTGTTTATTACATTTTTCCATCCTCTAAGGATCCTTATCATCTGTTTGCTTTGTCGAATCAGTTCGTTTTGTGGGAGATGTGGCATCGCCTGCCTTCGTCCTCTTCTCCTTTTTCTTGGCCTTTTGAAGTTCTCTGGCGTGGTCTTTTTGGAGTCGGTCAACTAAAAGATCGTCCATAAAGATTTCAATCTTAGTCATTTATCATAGGTTCCAATGAGAGGGATTTAACAGAAGATTTCAAATTCACAGGCACCACTTCAATTCGTGTGTGTTTATAGTGGAGGGATCCGGAGCGTTTGTGACTGGAGTCGTTGAACGAGGTCGAGCTGTAAAAGATGAATCTTAATTCAGATCTATCATAACATAGAATGTGACAATCATATTTTAACTTTGATCATCATCATTAAATACAAAAGTAACATTTTAAGAAGCCGATCTTAAAATGCGGGAAGGAGTGTGTATATGAACAAGATCTGGAAGATATGAAGGAGCCACGTTGTTAAGTGCTTTGTAATTTAAAAGTAAAATTTAAAAATTTACATGGAATTTAACTGAGAGCCAATGCAAATTTTGTCAAACAGGAGAAATATGTTCAGAAATGGAAGTTTTGGTAATGACTCGAGCTGCAGCATTTTGTACCAACTGTAATTTATGAAGAGATTTGGAGTCATCTTGAGCTGTAAGGGAGGAATGTTAGTTCAGATGTATCATACTGTACAATATGATTAATCAGTTAAAGGGTACCTATTATGGCATTTAAAATGTTCCTAATATTGTTCTGGGAGTCCCCAACAACAGTTTTACAAGCATGCAATGACAAAAAACACTTTTGTTGTCTTATAATATGCATTTATTTTTACCTGATTTGCTCATCGACTCCCATATGAATCGTTTAGCGGGTCATTTTTCCAAACCCCGCCTTTGCGTGACGCTAATCTGTGGTGATATGTTAGACACCCAGCCGACGGGGTGTCATTGGTTGTTGCGCTAGATCTTACCCAGATACAACAGTGCTATTTTCTGATTGGCTAACAACACCAGACGAACAACACCAGAGGAGACCAGGGTTGCCAGGTCTGCACAACAAAACCAGCCCAATTGCTCATCAAACTAACCCAATCACGGCCAAAATTATTCAAATAGCGTTCCCGGGTGTTTCCTCAATAACAATCATGTTCCAGTGGATAAAACAATCGCGTCAACCAGCGTGCACTACACAAACAACCCGCGGAAACAGTGCAGGCATACGGACCTGGCAACACTGGAGGAGACGCGCTTGAATCCTGCCGGTTCCACAGTGAGTGAGTTTTGGGCACTGCGGCATATTAAATATATTACAAATAGTTTATCAGCGTGAGAAATACAATGTGTGGCCGGAGAGCGTGACAAAAGACCGAAATGAGTGACTGTCACGCTCAATGCGTGATGCGTGACACACTGTAAAAAATGATTTTGTGGTGAAGTAAATACTACTGAAAAAAAACAATGTAATTTACATGAAAAAGTTAGTTCAGGCAAGAATTAAAAAAACTAAGTAAATTCCATATCAGTACTTAATTCAAGCGAGTAGAAATGGAAGCGTAAATATCAACTTAATAAAATTAAGTAAAGATTACTCAACTTTTCTGATACTGGGGTTCCCATCATGCACTGGACCTTGAATAATTAATGAGGTTGATTTTTCACTGGTTTCCAGCTGTATTTACACTGTTTTATCATTGCTTTTGTTGTTAGGATTATAGTAACTTGCCATTTTGTGACATTTCGAGTACATTTTCTGCTCAAAATGACACATTCAAACACAAAAACGATTACAAATGTTACCGTCATTGTGTATTGTCTACCAAGTATTGAGGTCTTTGCATTCACCTGATGTTTAACATTTGACATGATGTAGTATAAATTACTTAGAAGTTCTAAGTAAAGCACATTCTGGTATTTCAATATTATTGTTTGAGTGAAATGTAATGCAAAGGAAATTTCAACTAAATTGATTTTACTCAACCTTTTACTAGCCAAGTTAAAATTTCTTATTTTCTTTGTTACTTTCACTTGACTAAGTAAAGTTTACTTAATTCCATATTCCAAGTAAATTTAACGTAAACATTTCTAATTAAGACTGCTAGTAAATGTTTGTAAATTTTACTAGCCTTTTCTGAGTGAGATTTGTTAGCAAGGTTTTTTCAAGTAAATTCTACTCCAAATTTTTTACAGTGCACTCGAGAGCCTTGTGACAACTCCATTAACAACGACAAACACTTCAAATATTTCAATACAATTGACATTGAAGACCTAAGTTAGCTGCTAGAAGCTGCGCTGTGCCTGTGCGTACACAACACACAAAATAATTATAGAACATGATACAAACATAAAAGCAACAGCCTACTTACAGATTGTGATTCGGAGAAGGAAGCTGATCCAAATAAACTCGGTACTGAACCTCCCTCCTTCAGTATCAGCCGGCTCGCAAATTCATACTTTATAGCATTTAGGTTTGTGAAGCAATCATCTTCAAAATGACGCGAACACAGAACAAGTTCGGGCTATAATACTTCTGTGGTATAGTTATGAACTGTAGCCACTGTCTTCAAATGCTCCTCACTGGGCAGATGAAATAAGTTTGCTTTTGCGTCGCACTTCAAAACACAGCAGCGTCTCGTCGACATGATGTTTTCCCTGGTGTCTCCTAATGCAATGAGTGGGCGTATCTTATTCAAATAACTTGGACAAGTGACGTACGAAAGTTAGAGAAAATGCATCGTTCGTCTATCGATTCATATCAACGACTCAGAGTCGACTCTTACTTTTGAGAGATAATAACTTTGTATACGGTGAACTTTCATATTTAAAACTTTGCAGGATGTTTTCGTTCACTTAGATCTATGTTACACACTACATGAAAAGTAATTTTCAAAATTCCATGATAGGTACCCTTTAACAAACAAGATAACTAGCGTTATATGTCTAGATAACTAGCGTTATACGTCTAGAGACTACTAAAACTGATGGTTGAGAAGAAAATGGCGTCTGAGCTGCTGTAAAGCACTGATGTGAGAAAGACAGTGATGATGTACCTTTAGATCCGTGTGTGTTTATAGTGGAGGGATCCGGAGCGTTTGTGACTGGAGTCGTTGAACGAGGTCGAGCTGTAAAAGATGAACCTTAATTCAGATCTATCATAACATAGAATGTGACAATCATATTTTAACTTTGATCATCATCATTAAATACAAAAGTAAAATATTAAGAAGCCGGTCTTAAAATGCGGGAAGGAGTGTGTATATGAACAAGATCTAGAAGATATGAAGGAGCCACGTTGTTAAGTGCTTTGTAAGTTAAAAGTAAACTTTAAAAATGTACATGGAATTTAACTGAGAGCCAATGCAAATTTTGTCAAACAGGAGAAATATGTTCAGAAATGGAAGTTTTGGTAATGACTCGAGCTGCAGCATTTTGTATCAACTGTAATTTATGAAGAGATTTGGAAGGAAGGCCATAAAACAGCATTACAATAGTCGATTCGTGATGTTACAAGAGCATGCACAAGCGTAGCAGTACTCGAGTGACAGGACACGACGCAGGCGATTTATATGCCTAATATGTGTGACCCCCAGGGGGCGCTCTCAAGCACACAATTTGAATACATAAGCTAGACTAGACTTCAAGCTATCTAGGCAGGTTATGTCCAATGAAGGAACAGAAATGGGACTGATGTACTATATATGAACATATAACTTTATTAAACACTAGACAATAATATACTGGTTGGCTATCAGAGCAAGCAAATGTTCCCTGTAGGTAACAGTGGACGAAATTATACAATAAAAAAAGTCACAGTGATTAAAGTCTCATAATACATAGGCTACAGTGAAAAAAGTTGAATAAATAGATACTGTTCACATACACACACTCCAACACTGCAAGAGATACTTCACACCAAATAGGCCGTACACACACACTAACACGGCGTTTCACACTTCACATTAGTGAACACTGCAAAATAAGCACTGTCCCCACAGGAGATATTGCACAATACCCATAGGCCGAATACGGTGATATAATGATTACCAAACAAACAGACAAAACAAACAAACAAAACATATAGGTTAGCAGGCTATAACTCGCAGGCCTCCAGCCGAGGCCCATCTATGGTGGCAGATTTCCGAGTCACGCGCACACATACAAATAAATCAATAATAAGAATTATTAAACCCAGGAAAAACAGTGTCTAGTTGGACAGACGAAGGCAATCCTCCTGTAATCACAAGCATAAATGGTTTATAATGCCATGTTTGGTAACATCGTGACGATTTAAAACAAGATTAGATCTCTGATTGAAAGACTATAACTAAAAAAAGGGATTAAATGAACTTGCGTTTTTGAAAGCAACCTAGATGAATTAGAGCTATATGCACAGATGAAGTTTAAAGGTGTGGATGACTAATAGCTGTGCACATCCTCACCAGCGTTGCTTCTATTCATAGGCAATATCAGACCGGAAACGATCTATAAACACTACACGTTACGCCTAAAGGAAAAATCGGCCAGTAAACTTAAGTTGCTGCAAACCCGTGTAGAATCACTACTCGCTATTATGCGAGCAAAGTATTCAGTAGACTCGTAACTGTGTGTACCATTAACTGGTCACCATACGCACAGACGCCAGGCCGAGCTACAAACAAACAATGGGTCGTGTTCGGCGCTTCTCAATGGGAATGAGTTTAGCATTAAAGACAAATAGGCGTAACCTTCTAAAAACTCTTATCCCGTTTGGTTTTGGCACATTTAAAGGTGCCACCTGATCCTAATAATCAGTGCCAGTGCGCAGGCCTTCAAGCTACACTTCCCGTCTCAACCACCGGTAACACTGTTAATATGAGCTTCAAAAGACAGAGTTCTGTCAAGAAATAACCCAACTTTTAACCTGATTAAACAGAGGAATGGTGGAATGGTGTCCTTTTAAAATTGAACATATAATTCACAGAAACACTGACCGTGCAGAGAAACACCAGCATCAGGTCCATGTTGTTGTTCATTCACATATTGTCGGCAGGAGTAAACCCCATAATCTTCTTCTGTGACGCTCTTGATGTTCAGAGAGCAGTCAGACCCCAGACTCAGTCTCTCACGTCTCCCTGTATTATTCCTCACTTTCCCTCTACCAATCAGTTCAACTGTCTCTGACAGACTGAAGAGGTTATAGTTCCATGTAGTGTATTTGCAGTCAGAAAGAGCATTATTACAGGGCAGACGGACATTTTCACCAGAACTGATGAACAGTTCAATGTTATTCACTCCACTGGTTCCTGAAACACAGTACATTTGAGTGATCATTATGCTACATATTAATAAATGAAAACATAAAACATAAACATCAGACAGTTCAAATCATATTTATCTTTAGCAGAGAGCTGTTCAAATCACTGACACTCTTAATATGAAGATAATTTTGCCATACAGATTTCATTACCTGTGAGAAGTGAAGAGAGAATGATCAGTCCCAGCAGACACAGATCACACTTATCAGACATTTTCTGTTAATGACAGTCTTTCTTTATACAGTTACAACTCTTTATTTAAACATCATCAGCCCCTCCTGTATTGGTTAACTTCCTCTTATCTGACCAACTGAGTGTTGACATCATGTTAAAGTTAGAGTTAACATCCCTGTTTGTCATGTGATCCTACCACAGGGTTCTCAAGTCTCACGCATTGGCCGTGAAACACACGCAATTCAACCAGTTCACACACTCACACGCCACACCGTGTATTTCTCACGCTGAAAAGGCAATGCCTATGGCGCTTTTTCCGTGCCAAAATCAAACATTCGAACGACCGATCGAACGTCTATCCGAACGTGTTGTACTTTTGAGCGTCTGACCGAGCGGGTTGACCCACGTGACGACCTGACGTGACGTCAACGTCTTGAAATTAACAGTTTTTTAACCATGCAAGTATCCAAGCTGATGAGTAAAGACTATAAATGGACAAGAAAGGCAATACATATAAATATTGTACCACTAAAACAACACTAAAACATTTCTCCTGAATCCTGTGCATGTGTTTTACTTTCAAATTGCAGAAATACTGTAGGCTAGCCTATATAAAGACATTCAATCGTCTTAATTTGAGCAATATAAACATTTTAACTAGTTTTTGTATTGCCCAAAGTACAATGTTCTCACAGTCCATAAAAAAACTCCAAATTAATAAATGTAGCCTTTCATAAAAAAAAAACAGATCCAGAAGGTTTTCATAAATATAAATATTAGATTTATATCTTTGGAAATGTATATAATAATAATATATATATAAAATGTATATAAAATATCCATTTATATAATATAATTAAAATAATGAATTTACTTTTCCCACAAATATTACAAGTCCTAAAAAGTCAATACTGCCATGATGCTCTTCGGTGACTTTTGACCAAACTTTTCTGTTTTGAATTTTAAAATTCACAATTATACGCTAATGAACTGGTAGGGCTATTACCACACAGCATCATTGAGTCAGGAGACTGAAATAAGAGGTTTAATGAGATCAGATCCAGATGGATTAAGCTCTGATAAAAGATTTGCTGTTTATTTTTTTATTTATTGAATTTGAATGTTACGTGTAACAAAATGCTTTCTCTGTATTCAGGTTTGACTGTAATAATGCAAAACGTGTACACTTCAAATAAAAATGTATTTATTTTTTATAAACTTTGAAAAAAGTAGGCCTATTATTTGAGAATAAAAAAAAATACATTCAAATCCACAGCTTAAAAGTAAGTAATTTTGTCCTAAAACTAGAGAATTAACAAGCCTTTCCAGAGAGCTATACTGGCATCTAGTGGTAACACCATGACATTACAGGTTTTCTTTTATTTTCTCTCAACAGATGTCGCTTATCTGATTTAAACAATTTAATTTAAAAGGCCTAGTTTCTATATTAATCTGAAATACTGCATTCATTGAAAAATATTTTTTTTTAAATTAGAAAACAATTTTTTTGGTATTATTTTAATGGGGAAAATGTACCATAATTATTGCATAAATATTAATACATTTTTTTTAAGTTGGCTGCCAAAAATATCAATATTGGGAGTTGTCACTACAGAAAATATGTATTAGTTTGTTCAATATTAAAATAGTTCAACATAAACCTATTTTAGTTAATACTTTGATGTAGGCTACATTACAATTCAACCTTTACAGTGGACCTGCCTATGTTCTCAACCGCTAGAATCTGATTTTTCATAGTCAGCTCTGGATGTTTTAATTGAGGTTATACAATATGTTCAGTTTCCATAGAAGACACGTTGATTTTGGTGTAAGGTCTTGAATGAAATAAAGAACATCAATTTTATTTGCATTTACAGAGACACTGTATCTACTTGATCAAAGATATCCTCCTGAGATTCAGACATATCTTAGCCTATATAGAGTAGGAATAAACATGTTTATCTGAGACCACAATTGTTACATTTGTAAAATCAATTTGTCTGATATAAATGGTCAGTATATTTTATAGGATATGGGCTTTTTAAATGCATACAAAAGCAGATAGGGCTGCAGTTTTCGCTGCATTTGAATGTGTTAAAGCATATTTCCATGAAATAGGAGACATTGTCTGTTTCTAAAACTTCCGTTTTAATGGGAGATAGAGAAAAAGTATGTGGAATATCTCGTGCTTTTCCGAATTAGCCGTCAATGCTCAGTTTGTTAGCCTAATAGCCTCTGCTATATTTAACTTTAATAATACACAGCACATACCTTTCTAAATCAGCCAATAATCAAACGTGGACTAGTTAGAGCATACAATAGAAGCATAAGAAGTTAAACTAAGGTAAGAAAAACTCAAACGAGTTACAACCATAGACAGTATAAGAAGTGGACAGAGCCGTCTCATTGGAACTCCGTTGAGACAGTTGAAGCCCATTTTTAGCGATTTTTGAGCACTTCCGTTCCTGACGCGCAGACTCAAACCGACTCAAACTAAGCTTGATGACGTGAGCAACCCGTCTGACAGACGTAAATCTTCTAGTAGCTGTGCGTGAAAACTGACAACGTTAATCTTGCAGAGATGGCGAGCTTGAGCAAAGAGTTCTTTGGTGTGAGTGAGCAGGACTAAGTATTTTTTATAGTATTTATTTTAAAATGTAACGCCAGTACGCCATATTAAGTTAATGCATTGATTGCCTGCGAGCTTCTCCTCCTATCTTTACGGTCGCGCGACAGAGAGTCGAGTGGTTATGACGCAGTCGTTAGCCTATTTTTACAAAAACTGTTTCTACAGGGCCATAATGTAACATAGAAGGTAATGGAGCCCTTTATACATTGTCGTGTGTCTTTAGAAATAAATAATGGACAAATGGAGTCTTTAAACGCCTCAGATGTAAAGTTATTTGCTGTCAAAGTGACGCCAAAATGAATGGGAGTCAATGGGAATGCTAACGCAAGTGAAGTTCTGCTACAAGATGGCGGCTCCCGCGAGGCTTCAACTTCCGGTCGATGGACCCCTTGGTTACAACGTGTCTTTAACACGTTGGGAAGACGATCAGTTACTCGGTTACTCGCACAGTCGTATGACGTTCCGATCGGCTCTTTAATATAACTTTGCAACATGCACTCGTCTCAGTGAACGTCTCACTCAACGTCCTATTTTTTTTTTATTCTGCTATTTATTTCTATTCAATTTAAGACGCAGACGTCACGCAAATCACGCGTGGCAGTGAAGTGTCGAGTCCAGACGTCACGCGTCATTCACGTGTGGCAGTGAAGTTATTTATTGTTTTTTTCGCTAACACGCATTTAACACGCTATTCACAGTACAACACGGCTCAGTGCAGTGTGTCAGCGGCGTTCTGAAAATATTTTATATTTTAAAATATATAATAAATAAATTTATTAAAATATTTCTCTTTAATATGACTTTGCAACATGCACTCGTCTCAGTGAACGTGACACTTGTCTGTGATTGTGTGTGTGTGTGTGTGTGTGTTCTTGTTTAACCCACATTTTGAGAGCCAAATGCCCCCACAAAGATTAAAAAAATAATGAAGAAACAAAATTAATATAGGCTATTGCATTTTTATAGCTTATTGTTGGGGTTGTTATTGTGTTTTTAATTTTTTATAATTGTAAAAGGCCTAGGCTACAGCACTTTTGGTAAACTAGAAAACTGTTTCTGTACAGTAAATCCTTTAAATAGAAGAATAGAATTGAAAATAATATTTATATATATATAGGCCTATATAAAACTATGATTACTAAAATTATTATTAAAACATCATGTCTGATATCCGGAAAATAATAGCCTACAACTACAATCTGCCATCGTAAAAAACATTATGCCAAATGATGCAAATGTGAATTAATTGGGAAAACTAAATAAAATTTGCAGGTATGAGAAAAAAGTAGGCTAAGTTATAGTCTGAGACATGCAAGTTTGACTATGCCTAATAGCCTGTTCAACGGCTAGTGAAGGTGTAGAATCAGCGAGAGCATGCTATTTAGTGCAGGAAAATAGTGTAAAGGCAGAATTAAAAGATTTGAGAACAGTTCAATTCACAAATGAGAAATAATAAAATATCTATATTGAGGAAGTATCAACGTCAAAAAAGGCATGTAATTTCTGCAACTTCTACCTCAATTTTCACAATGGTTGATTCACTTAACAGTTACAGCACATGAATGCATATCAGGACATGTTTTATAAGTGTGAGAATTGAAAGAGAAACCCTGGCTATGTTAATTCTCTTCCGGCTTTTACTATTGTGCCAACATATTTCTGTACCTGTTGATACGAATCTAAATGTTTTTATGCACCAGCAAAGACATAGTCTAAATAATATTAGTCTATAATAATAGCCTAATAATAATAAACTGTGATCGCCTTTCTCTTTTGAGGTGTAACTGTTTTATATAATTCTGTTAACAGATCGACTGTCAATCAAACTTTGGCTAACTCTAAAACTAAATATTACAACTCTAAAATTAAACATTACGAATATTACAAATATTATTTATGTTAGTTAAATAAGCCCAAATGTTTACAACTAGGCCTACGTTATTTTGTGTTGGTCAAGAGACTCCTGCTGAATATACATACATGCTAGAACAACTTTTTATGATTTCTTCATAAGTATTTGTGGATATGTTGACAAGAAACAATGGCAAAAAAAATGTTAACTCTTTAGTGTCACAAAGTGCGATGACACTGAGAACAGGCTGGATCCAAACGCAGTGTGTCTTTATTAACAAACTATAAACTTTAGCCAGAAACAGGATACAAGAACTAGAAACTGGAATCACCAACATAGACATGAAACATTCATTTAATAACTCACGAGGACAGGGCAGAAACACAGGGCTTAAATCACGAAGTACAAATGAGTTAACAGGATAACAAGGGGGCGTGGGAAATGAGAAACACCTGGGATCACTAATAAACAAGACAGGGAACCACTGAACATGACAAAACAAGACAAGACACAAAACCCACATTACGACATTTAGGCGCCAGAGGTTTTTTCCTAAAACGTTCGATTTTGACATCTTAATTTCAAAAGACTATATCTTAAAAGTGAAACAAGATAGATACTTTCTGTAAATTAGAGAAATATTAAGGATGACCCAAAGTTTATGTAGGGATTAAATTTCCACATCTAATGTGCATATTATGACGTCATATGGTGGCAGCAATCTTGGATTATAGAATTTTCATGAAAAGTCACGTTTAAATGATAAAATGCAGCACTGCTTTTCCCCAAAAATGTCCATTACCTTCTGTACAGGGATGTAGTGGAGGCTAAACGCACGTAAACGCCGTTTACGCACCTCCCAATATTCGGAAATAGCGTTTACCCACCTCCAAAGTGCGTTTATCCACCTCTAAATTGCGTTTATCCACCACTAAATAGCCTGCCGTTCCTAAGACATTTTAAATTGAGCTAATGTCGTATAGTTTCATATTCCTTATTAGTTTCATACTAGGTTGTAACCTACTCTTTAATAAAACTCTTTCATATTGCGCTGCATTACTGTCAGTGTTGTTGACTATACTGACGCGCTGTTGACGCTCGCGCAGCCTCGCGAGGACAAATCTACACACACACACACACACACACACACACACACACACACACACACACACACACACACACACTCAGTTAACAACATACTTCCTATAACAAATCTAAATGTGGAGTTTTTATATTTTATATTTTAACATATGTTAAGCAACCTCAATTATTTTTCCTGAACACCATCACGATTGAAAATGTGACATTGATTTCTTACAACAGTTCAATAAACAGTTAAAAATAAGTCACTTACATTTTAGATGCAATATTGGCTGTTTTTGTTCTGTTTCAGCAGCGAAAATAGTTCCAACCAAAAATCACAACAGAACCACGGCACATCTCACAGGAACACTCAACCTGTTTTCATTACTGAATTATTCAGCATTTTGAACGAATCGATTAAGTCAAGGAATCAATGACCCATTCATAAACATGTCTCATTCATGAATGAATCAGCCGTTTGAACGAATCGTTTGAATGATGAATGAATGAATGACTCACTCATTAAGACGGTCGCCTGCCGCCACCTAGTGTTATGTTTAAAAGTAGCATTTTCCAATGTTTCTTATATGTAAATTTAAATAAATTTCATAACATTATTGTATGCAATTGTAACTTTTCAGTGTAAATTATTTAATTTGATCAGCCCTACTTAGAGTAACAGCCCTATAATGTCTTATTATTCGAAATAATTTAATTTATTGATCAAATTTAGGAATTTAAAATGAAAGATGAAGCATATACATTTAATAATATTGGGGGAGGGGATGCCCTTTAAAGGTGCAGATATTACAATATGCCGCTTTAAATATCAAAGCTGATTGAACACTGATGAGAATATTGTTTCAGAATAAATTAACAAAAAACAAAAAAATCCGGACGAGCAACTTTTTTACTCGGACAAGTGAATGACAGATTTACTTGTCCAAAGGACAAGCGTATGAAAAGGCTTAATGTCAAGCCATCCCTATAGCAATGTCATCAGTAGACATAGGCCTACACTGTTAACCCTTACCGGGTTTTTTTACAGTAAAATACTGGCAACACTGTTGCCAGCAATTTACTGTTAATTGTACAGTTGTTTACTGTAATCTAAAGTATGTTACTGTAAAAATGCACTAAAACCTGAGTTAACTAATTTCACTTGCAGAAACCGACTGTCTTAAATTGACCAACTATAATTTAAATGTATTAACTAACATTTATAATACATTACGAATGTGAGCAAAGTATTACTGTGAACTTATTTCATTTGAAACCACAAAATTTTTTTTTAAAAAGATTTCCACTGGACCAGAAACTACACAGTCACTGTCTGTTAAATAAAACAACATGCAGCATATCATCAATATTTTTAAATCTTCTCCTGGACTGAAGCACAGGCTCTACTCTTCAGCACAATGGTGACCAAAAAAACTAAATTTTACAGTAAACTACTGGCAACAGTGTTGCCAGTATAAACCTGTTTTATAACTTACAGTTTATTGCTGTTAAAATACATTTTGTGGGTGTGTCTTTTCATCTTACACTGTTAACCCTTTCAACCCCACAGGAAAATCCACACTACAAAGAGTAAAAGTAACATTGACAGTGTTGCAGTGAGATAATTAAGGGAATATGTAAGTGATTGTTGAGAATTAGTGAACACCTGCTGTTTACAAGGAGAATCACTGAAGGAAAGAGGAACACAAGAACAGAAAATAGAGGAACACAAGATCTACAACTGACTTCAAGCCATTACACATTATTACACTTATTATTAACCAGTATGGCTCTATTTCTGTCATACATCTACAGAAGTTGTTAAAATGTGTGGTTTAAAGTTACCATTATAGAGATCAGTGCTTGCTTTAGTTGGTATGCTGATGATACACCTTTAATGTTCTTTGCAAGTCACACTTGTGCATACACGGTTTATGAATGACTGTGGTTATAATGATTATGATGACAAACATCATCATATTGCCTGTTTATTCACTAAACTAATTAATTCTCACTCGTTCAGAATTCAAAAGTGTTACATTACCACCACTGTGAAACCACAGCAATAAATTACAATGACTCATTTTTTTTTAACAAATCATGTATTAACCAGAAAAAAAGAGCTACACTGTCTATCGGAAAAACAGAGATATCACAATTTAGCACATGAATCTCAACAATGGTGGTAATATTTTATTTATTTATTCATGCAGCAGTGCTTGCTGGGAGTTTTATACTATCCTGGAACCCAGCATGCATTGCGACATGAAACTTTTGATTGTCACCATTGTTGAGATTCATACGCTGATTGTTGATGTCTGTGTGTGTCTGAGTCAAGCAGGAGTGAAATATTTTTAATACATTATATAGCTACAATATTCTTCAGAAGACCTAATTACAGAATTATAGATTTCATGTTTCACAGATATATATGTTAACTATGAAATACTCATAAACTCAAAAAAATATATATGCAGGAAATATCTGAAAATCAGACTTGTCCAGGATGATAGTGACATCACAAAAGCCAAAATCACCTGATAAACTTTCTCTTAACTTTTCTTGCTACAACAAATGTGCTTTATAAACGCACTGTTACAGCAGTCAGAGAGAAAAGAAAATCAAGAAGTTGAGTGTCAAGAGACCAACTAAAGCAAATACTGATCTCCATTATGGTGACAACAAACTTTATTATTTACTAAATCTCTGTTAATTCTCAACAATAACTTTTGTACATGTATGAAAGAAATAATCGTAAACTGGTTTGTAAACTGGTTTCACACTCAGTGTTGCTGGAAGTCAGTTGTAGATCTTGTGTTTCTCTTTTTTCAGTTCTTGTTTCTCTGTCCTTCAGTGATTCTGCTTATCAGGTGTTCATCAGTGTCTCAATTTACTCTCTTCTTTTCATTCACTCATTCAAGTGGACTATATTAGTGAACTAATGTAGGGAATAGTGAATGAGGGTATAGTGTGTGATTTGGAACTCAACCCCTGGGTGTCTGCTAACTCACAGTATATTCCTGTAGGCTACTTTCTTGAAAATGCAAATATCACCCAGAATGCATTGTTTTCTATGGTATATTACTGTTTTAATGGAAAATGGTATGATACTGTCACTTTTTTTACAGCAAGGGCTAACAGTGTACACACCGGTAGGCAGTGGCCACGTTACCGGGTGACCACGTCGTGGTCCACCAGAATTTATAGTTTACCCACCTCTTTTTTTACCACTACACCTCTGCTTCTGTATGATATATTGCACAATACTGGATGCTCAGGTATGTAGTAAGTAGTAAACAAAATGTGTAAATCATTACTAATAAATAGTAGAACAAACAATATGCATGTTGGCCTTTTGCTGTAGAGATTTTACTACATACATTAGGCACTCTGATTCCATGTATGGGGCATATATTATTCATATGACACACAAACACAAGTAGTTTAGTTCAAAAGATCACTCGTTACGGCAAAGCACAGATCACAAGTGATGATACAAGCAGTTCGAGCGCGGCCAGATCTGCCTCACGCGCGCGCCGAGTATGCACACTATTGCGACTCCCCACCCTGCCTTCACGTTACCCCCTACCTGTACTATGAATACTTCGACCTCGTCTAGCATACCCAGTGATAACAGACATAAGCTGTGTCCCAATGTGAAGGCTGCATCCTTCGAAGGACGCACCATGTAGTCTTCGTATGATTTGTAATTGCGCCACCAGGTGTTCCCCATTATGCTGTCGCCTAGCAACGCAGTGATAAGAGAGAGCTACCATTCTACACGGCATTACTTGTTGAAATGGAGCAAGAATATATTATTTTTATTTTTATCGTTTATGTTTTACTGGAGGAGATGGTGGGGATTCATCCGGGTGATGTATCTCCGGCTTGATCAAGACCGTGGCCAGGTAAGGTAATCTGGTTTGCTGCATCCAAATTCAGAAGTTGCGAATTAAATTGCTGCAGTACACTTTAAAATGTACATAAGTATTGGGTGTACTTGAGTAATGTAATAGTACTTATGAAAAATACTAAATACACATAAAGCTGTTCAAATGTTCATTTATAGCCTACCTTATGAAGATTCGCTTTTTATGGAGTTTATTCTCTTGATCATAGTGATCTTATTTATGCATGTTTCCAGCGTGTTTTGTTTTAACGCAATTGAAACATAAAACACAAAACAATAAATCAATAAAGTGAAATATGCCCTTTTTTTAAAAACAATCCTGCAACGGTACTCCCTCTCAACTTCGGGTGCAGCCTTATATGGGACGCATCTGTTGTTAGCAACAATTCCTTAATATTGTGAAAATAAATCATTTTAAAAAAGAAGCAAGTACATTCGTTAAGTATTCACGTATGAATGTGAAGTAATTAAAATGAAGTAAGAATTAAAATGCAACATACACATCGCAGCAGTAATATTAATGCAACAACATCATATCAAAAAACCCTGACAACAAGGGTTTTTATGCATAATACATATAATACATACTAAATCAAAGTAGTTTATTAAAAATCTTTTGTTTCTTTCCCTAAATCAGACCAGACCCCTGTACTGCAGGATAAACCTGAGCGTGCCAGTTCTGGACAGTTTTTTTAATGATTTGGACACACGACCTGATTTTCGGCTGAGCAGGGAGGCCCTGAGAGGCTGCTGGACCTGTTGAGGACTGAACGCCAACACGGATGGGGTTCCACAATAGAGACCCTGGTATTTCTTTTCTGGCTGGCGTGTGGCACATCATACAGGGTTGTCTCCAGAGTGTTTGACATGCCTCGTTCCACTGTCCACCGGGTCGCTGAGGAGGTGGTGGCCATTCGCCACCAAGTCATTCATTTCCCCAACACCCCAGAAGACCTGGAGGCAGTTTGCCGTGGGTTTGCAGGGCTGGCCAGACACCGAGCTTTCTTGAAAGCTACAGGAGCAATCGACGGCTGCCATGTCCGCATCAAGCCTCCAAGCGGCCCTGATGGTCAGTGCTACAGGAACAGGAAACTGTTCCCGTCCATCATCCTGCAGGCTGTTTGTGACCATCAGGGCCGCTTCATTGACACCTACGTGGGCTGGCCCGGGTCAGTACATGACGCACGAGTGCTCCGGTACAGCCCACTGTACAGAAGGTCAGTGTACCCTCCTCCAGGGCACTTCATCCTCGCAGACGGAGGGTACCCATGTCTCCAACACCCACTCCCCCTCATCACTCCCTACAAGAGGCCAGTACGAGGTGTGGGACCCCAGCGCTTTAATCTTCATCATTCCAGGGCACGCTCCATTATAGAGCGTGCTTTTGGGATGATGAAGACCAGGTTCCGATCCATCTTCCTGAAAGCGCTGGAGGTGCACCACACTTTTGTACCTCATGTAAGTGAATTGAAAATACATTTGCAAAAAAACATAAAAATAATGAACATCTTTTTTCCAGACCATATCATTTCTTGTTTTGTTTTAACAATTCAGGTCATCACAGCCTGTGCCATCCTCCACAACATCTGTCTTGGGGTTGGTGACATCATGGCCCGGAGGATGAGCACGAGGAGGATGATGCAGAGGATGAGGGGGAGCATGTTTTGGAGACAGTCAGCGGTGCTCCCTGGCGTGACCGGCTGACTGCAGAGGTGTCTCCCCTGGAGGAGGTTCCCATCGACCACGACTACTTGTAACAGGCAAGTCAGAGAACTGTAAAGCTATAATGGCCAAGACCACAAATGAATGTCCATAGAATGGGTTTAAACTTTACATGTTGAAATATTTTACGCTTTGAATTGAGGACGCAAGTTAATTAATTTTATTCTTCCCTTTTTTAAAATTATCTCAGTGAGATGGCAGCCGTCGATTGAGTCAGCCCTGCAAACCTATTGAGACAACTTAGTGGATAGTGGAAACATGCACTCAAACACTCTGGAGACCATCCCAGATGATGTCCCACCACCAGCAGGAGGCTTTACCAGGGTCTCTATTGTGGAGCCCATCCCAGCCCAGCAGCACCATCAGGGTCTACCTGTTCAGCTAAAAGCGTACATTTTGTTGTTTTTGTTTTTCCAATCTGTTTTATGTACCGTTAATTTGAATTGTTTTCCTATTGTTGTAAATATTTGTAAAAAGTACTTGAAATAATTTTCATTTTACATGCTAAAAAAAACATGTATAGAAGTCAACAGTGTCCAGAATAATTTCTTGTTTTATTTCCAAATGTAAATAAATAAATAAAATTGCATTACAAAAATAAACAATGGATAAAAATTGCCTTGCCTCATTTATTACAAATAACTTAAATTAGTGACAAATAACTTAAATCAGTGACAAAAAACATAAATACAAAAATTTAATTATATTATTTTTTTTCAATCATTCTCTCAAGTATAGTAAACAGTCTGTCCATTCGATCCCTGGGGCTCGTTCTTCGTACGTTGCTTAAAACATCCAAGATCAAATGAGACATCCAAGATAATATCATCGGGCTAATCATGATCCGGCTAAGTGGGTTCTTCGAACACTCCTGTTGTTTATGATTAGTATCGCTGGATTGAGTTATCTGAGATAACTGCGCGTTCACGTGTTGGTTTAAAAGGGGATATGTATCGATAGCAGAAACAGTGATCAGCGACGCTGCTATTGGCTGTTCAGCATGGCCAATGAACACGCCCAGTTTTTCTCCAAGCAGAGAAAGAGAAGGTTATGCCGATTTTGAGTCTTTAATTAAAACGCCAGGGAACACTTCTAAGTGTGCAAAAGCCAGGAGAGAGGGCTGGCAAAAGTAGCAGACAAATTAAATGCGTTTGTGGTTGCCATGTTAGATGTTTTAATAACTTATTATTTATTTATTTTGTATTTTAATAATTTCATAATTACTTTGTTCATTGTCATGTCAGAGTCACCACACTATAGTGAACATGATGAAAGTGAAGTACAAAAATCTTCTACGTAATGGTAATTTTTACTAGGCCTTATAGGCCTACTAGTCTCTTTCAAAAAGGCACTGTTAAATAAATGATTGTCTGTTTATAAAAGCAACCAAGAAACAGATGCTCCTGCACCCTGGCAGAAGAGCTGACCCCTGGGTTGAGTGTGAATTGACCTGTTGTTGTGGAGGGCATCCCTGGGTTCAGCTCTTCCAGACACACATCCAGGGACCAGTAGCAGCAACACCTTCATTACTGGTAAATGAGATGGAAAGTACACTGTGAAATAATTTGTTGCTGCATTAAATTAAGTAGGCCTATAATGCATATTGGCTAGTATAGTCATTTCAACTGTTAAATCTTGAGTAATGATGAATTGCTTTGACTTGTGAAAGTAAAAACTGATAAACTTATGTTAATGTGAAAATATTTTGCCATGAGTTATTAATCACATTGCACTGGATAGTGAAGAAACCTTCTCAGATGACTGTCCTTTGGAGGAAGTAGACTATCTGCAAATACATAAATAATTTTAATTGATTTATACTTGTGCCTATGTCTATTATTTCTGACATGAGTCCACATGTACAGAAAGGCCTACAGAAGAGTCTGCACAACGCAGTGATACAGGTGTGGGCAGTGTAACTTTTCCTTTTTATTTGTTGCATGAGGCATGTGTGACAATTTGACAAATGACACAGGGTGAAATTCATTCCCTATGAGTCTTCAACAGAAAATAGAGTATTTTGAAAAAACAAAAATCAGGGGGAGAAATAGAACTTGACTACTTAAAGAAAGAAATTGCACTAGAAATAGAGTTGCTTCAAAATAATCTTCAGAGTAAAATACACTATTTCACACAGAGTACTATTGCTGACCTTGCATAATATCTCTTATTGCAGGCAAAAGATGACTGAATGACTGGCTTTTCTTTACAAAGATCTATTGAAATAAGACTCAATGAACTAAGCAAATGTGTCTTGTCTTTTATTAAACATTTAGGCTTAATTAAACCTTTTTTCCCCTTCTTTTTCTGATGTTGGCAATGTTGTGTAATATGGCACATGCAATGTCACAGGTCCTGTCAGGTGCAACACTCAGGCTTTTCAGACACTGAAATCTTCCCTTTAGTTGGCCAAAGTTCATTTCATTGTGTGACCTTGTCCTGGCTAGAGCTGCATTGTAACTGTGTATGTACATACATTTACATTTTACATTTACATATGTAATACAGTGAGCTTGATATTTATATTTTTCCTTACCATGTTCAAGTAATGTGCATAAATGTGAATGTCTCTGTGCTTCCACATTAGTAATATGAATAGTCACACGCCATCTAGAGATTTTAGTCTGTCAACTGCCTTTTTTAAAATTTGATATAATATTACTAATCTGGAATATTAAGAATTGTAATAGTAACTTGGCTGCACATTTACATTGTGATCCCCCTTTCTGTACACAAAATCCCCTTCATAGAGGCCTTGATGGGAACATGTGTGCAGTCTATTGACCAATCACATTAGTGAAGCCTGAGGGACATATCTGTGTCATATTAATCGGCATGTTCATGATTGCATGATCTTCATTAAAAATTATAATATACCTGCGTTGGCAAAAAAAAAAAAAAAAAAAAACCTGCTATAGCCTACAACCTTGGGTCTAAACTGGCTTGGAAATGCCACAAAAAAACCCCTAAAAACTGCTTGAGCGCCAGGGTAAACTTTGTGAATGACACGACAGACAGCACTTATCAAGTTCTCCGCATCTCCAATAGTTTAAAGGAAAGAGCCACTCGCAAATAATATCAGGACAATGCACACAGTTTGTGCTGTTATTAAAGGCCGACTCCGACGAGTCGAACATTTAATGTGCGTTTCCAAAAAATAAATGATGTAAACGACATCCGAGAATAATTATATCTCTCAAAAAGTACACTATCGCGCTGCGTTAAAAGACTTCTCGTATCACCTGCGCTTATGAAGCCGCGATCTAATCCTGTTTACATGAAATAAGCCTGCTCGCGAGCAGGTTCAAGCTAGCGCACCTGTTGCTATGACAGCAAGTCTAGGATGAGCTTCGAAGAACCAAACAATCCAAGATCATGGCAAATCGTCAACAATCAAATCCAGCTAACAGAGTTAGCGTCGTACGTAGAACGAGCCCCTGCTCTCTTGTGCTCTCCTCTCCTCTGTTTCCCTTTGAAACCTCATGTCCTCCCTCATTAGCTCAATGAGCTCGTCGCTGCCTCTTCTTCTGTTGGCTGCGGCTGCTGCGGCTGTGGCTGGCTCTTTATCTTGGTCAGCCACCGCTGAACTTGGCCCAGGTTTGTCCTCAGGGATGGAGGCAATTAGGACAGGGGGGTTGTTGGAAGGCCTCTGTCCCAAGACCTCATCCATGTGGACAAACCAGGGCCAAGTTGCAGCAGTGGATTTCCCGCTCACCCCCTCACCTGTCCCAGGACACTTGCAATCCTAAGGCAGAGCAAATACACCATACCTGTTGTTAACAAGAAGAACACCACAATACATTTCAGCAAAGATGTGTCAATTAACTTGCTTACTTTGTATTTTTTTTTTTAAGTTGTCCCATTTTCTTTTGGCCTGCAAGGGAGTGACCTTCCCTAGCAGGTCCATTTTCTCCAGAATTCTCCTAAAATAAAAGGAGAAAAAGGAAAGACTTACGAAAAATATTAAGACGGGTGCAATCTTAACATTAGAAAATCACACAGCAGTACATTCATACAAAATACCAGAAATTATATTCCTGGATCCTCAAGTTTTCTTAAAACGTTTGTTGACAAAAAAAACTAAGTGAAAGACTATTGCCTTAACTAGTTCTTGTCTCATTGCTGTGGGCTTTGTACAGGGTGAGGGCTAATTTTTGTATACAAGAGGCAGCTAGTGGAAATTTACAAATGGTTAATGATTTTACCTCCAAGCCACAGTGGCCGAGTTTTTGGCCCCTGTAAACAAGTGGTCATTTTCGGCCCGTAATTTTATAAATGCAGCCGTCTGCTCCTTGGTCCCTGAAACAAAAAGTATTATAACAGGTTTTGCCTCATAAATTAAGCTGCAGTTTTTTAGTTTAAGTTCAAGTTTTTTTAAGAAACACCCCTGGGTTGTAACACTTTTTTGCTAGCTATTTTGGGTAAATTAAATAATGTATTGCAGACACCGCTATGTTTATCTACCACATTTCAGCTGGATTTGTGCTGCTGTTTTATTTACTTCAATATACCCTCCTACTTGAAATTCACTGCAAAAAAGTTTTTATTAATATTGTGTCTTGTTTCTAGTTCAAACATCTAACAATTCTTAAATCAAGAAGCATTTAGCCTACTAGACAAATAAAACATTTCTTGCTTTGGGGGAAAATATTTTTTTTAAATATTTTTTTTTTTTAAATAAAGAGTTTTTGCTTAAAACAATAACATAATTTGCTAATGGGTTAAGATAAATAATCTTAAATCAAACAGAAAACAAGATTATTTTACTTACACCATTTGGCAGATTATTTTGCTTATTTTAAGCAAAAGCTCACTTAATTTAGTTTCCCAATTTGAATTGGGACAGCCTTCGTCGCGCCGCTGTGACGCAATCGGCCTTCAAATGCAGCCTTCAAAGATGCAGCCTTTGAATTGGGACAGCCTTCGTCGCGCCGCTGTGACGCAATCGGCCTTCAAATGCGGCCTTCAAAGATGCAGCCTTTGAATTGGGACAGCCTTCGTCGCGCCGCTGTGACGCAATCGGCCTTCAAATGCGGCCTTCGGAGGATGCAGCCTTCACATTGGGACACAGCTAAAGTCTTCACCACAATACTGCCGCCGCGATCGCGGAGAGGCACTGATGAAATGGCTCACTCTCATACTAGCTCCGCTTTTGATCGCACTGATTCAATGCGCTGTAACTCGAACATTTTGTATAGAAACATGACTTTTTTTGAGTCGGGGATGAAGTATTACATGTCTGCCATCCAGTGGAGGGGATGTCGAACGAAATTTGACACCCAATTTGACAAAATCGGCCGTTTTATTCAGTGACACATCTTGTCGAGTAAACTCGACCGTGGCGCCTAGAGGGTTAACATGATAATTTGTGTAAATTCATATTTATTTGGAATAAAAAGCTTTACATAAGCAAAGTAAAAATCACTTAATTGCTAATAAAATACTGAAGATCAGAGGGGGAATAAGTGCGTGAAATGTGCTGGAAACCCCCTTGCAGCAGACGCACACGAGACGTTCCGCAGACGCAGACGTCACGTTCGGCACACGAACGAGTGATGTGGCAGACGCACACGAGACGTTCCGCAGACGCAGACGAGACGTTCATTGAGACAAGTGCATGTTGCAAAGTCATATTAAAGAGCCGATCGGAACGCCATACAGTCGCACTTACGACCGGTCGCCATGGGAACGCGTTAACAACACGTAAGCACATGTAGGAACGTGTTACAGATGATTTCATGAAAATGATCAATAATTTCGTTTTGCCTCATTGTTTATATGTGGCAGACATGAAAATCAACGAACCTTAATTACAAAGTAAAGTATATTCAGCTGATTAGCACTGCTATATTATATCTAAATGTAATAAGAACTCTTATTCAAATGTTTTTAATAAACCTTTCACTTTAACATGGTGTCTATTTGTGAAAGATCATGATAATTTAGTAGGTTAATTTTATTAAGACTGAGATTATGTTTGATTAGATTAACTTTTTATTAGTTTGTTATCTGTGTGATATGGCTATAAAACTTGTATGCGTGTTTTTAATCTATATTACAGTTTTCCTGAATTGCTGAAACACATTTCTTGGAACCATCACTCAATTTTTCAAAACCTTAAACACAAAACCACATTTTCAAACCACATTCAGAGAACATCTGACTCTTCTTTTTTTTTTTTTTTTTTTTTTTTTTTTTAAAAGACTCAAAACCATTTTATCTGTGCTCAAAATCAAACAGTGCTTTCAGATCATGCACACACGAGTCAATAAAAAACGATATACATTTGCATTATTATTACAGTCAAACCTGAATAAAGAGAAAGCATTTTGTTACACGTAACATTCAAATTCAATAAATCAAAAATAAACAGCAAATCTTTATCAGAGCTTAATCCATCTGGATCTGATCTCATTAAACCTCTTATTTCAGTCTCCTGACTCAATGATGCTGTGTGGTAATAGCCCTACCAGTTCATTAGCGTATAATTGTGAATTTTAAAATTCAAAACAAAAAAGTTTGGTCAAAAGTCACCGAAGAGCACCATGACAGTATTGACTTTTTTTGGACTTGTAATATTTGTGGGAAAAGTAAATTCATTATTTTAATTATGCTATATAAAACTTCCAGTAACAATATTTTCATATTACAGTAAAGTGTAGTAGCTTTTACATTTCTGGAATATCCTATTATTGGAGCACTAGGAGGTGCTCTACAATTTAATCCACTTCAATCCACAGGTGACCCCCAAAACTCCAACACAGAAACTCTTATTCTCAACACAACATTGTTTACAAACAAACAAACACAAACAATAAAGAGGCACAAATAGGTCTTAAGTTCATGACATTTATTATCTATTATTAAATATTTTAAACTGTAGATTACCAGGTCACAACAGTTTCAAATATAAATGTATACATGTATATATTATATAAATGGATATTTTATATACATTTTTATATATATTATAATATACATTTCCAAAAATATATATCTAATATTTATATTTATGAAAACCTTCTGGATCTGTTTTTTTTAATGAAAGGCTACATTTATTAATTTGGAGTTTTTTTATGGACTGTGAGAACATTGTACTTTGGGCAATACAAAAACTAGTTAAAATGTTTATATTGCTCAAATTAAGACGATTGAATGTCTTTATATAGGCTAGCCTACAGTATTTCTGCAATTTGAGAGTAAAACACATACACAGGATTCAGGAGAAATGTTTTAGTGTTGTTTTAGTGGTACAATATTTATATGTATTGCCTTTCATGTCCATTTATAGTCCTTACACATCAGCTTGAATACTTGCATGGTTAAAAAACGTCTCGGTTACTGATGTAACCCTCGTTCCCTGAAGGAGGGAACGGGAGACGTGACGTCGACATGACGATGTTAGGGGACGTTAGGGGATCACTTCAGGGAGCCCTATCAACTTCGAGTGTCTACAGAACAAGCCAATGAACGTTGGCGTGCGTGAAACGCGTCACGCGCCCTGCCCCGCAGTGCGGGTATAAACAGGAAGTGGGTGCACGCACTCATTGTTTTTCGCTGAGGAGCCGAGATAGAGACGGCCGTACAGCGATGGTCAGTAACTGTGGCGGCGGGACGTCACGTCTCCCGTTCCCTCCTTCGGGGAACGAGGGTTACATCAGTAACCGAGACGTTACCCTTCAGTCGCTCACGTTCAACGTGACGACGTTAGGGGATCCCATGGAAAACGCCGCGGTTGCTGCCACATCCAGCGCCCTACGGAAGACTCTCAGACCCCCAACTGGCTGGGGCGGAAGACCTGCGTAGAGGGAGTTCACTGCTGTTCCGTTAACCCCACACAGTGGAACTCTTGGATAACACTGGGAAAGCGTGCCTTTCCAGGGGAGAGGGACGCTGCGGAAGCCACATCCTGCCCGAAGGGAGGTAACATGTGGAGAATACACATATGAACTGGCCCGAGGGGCAGTGCAACATATGGAATGTCACTGGGGTGGCTCCAGCCTGAGAAGGGGGAGGCTACACCAGACAGTGACAGCAGAGTGGACTCTGCCAAGGGAAAGACACGGGCTCACTGCAGGGAGCTGGTCGTGGAAGAATACTCATATGGGATCGCCACAGGGATCACCACATATGGAACACAGCCTAGCACAAGTTACACAAGCATACAAGCACTAGGCCTGGCGTCGGACGCTCCGCAACGTCCGACTGCCGAAAGGGGTGCGGAGGAACTCTACAGGGTTCGCCTGAGTGGGGAACTCGACTGGAGCAAAAAGCGCACGTATCCGCTCCATGTGAAGGGGAGTGGCGCAGCAAGCCGACACAAGAGCGGAAACTTCGGTGTTACCGGCTGGTTGAAGCGAGCACACAGCAAGAAACCGGCTCAACACGTAGGCTATAAAACCTAGCGAACGTGTTAAGTGTCGCCCAGCCCACAGCTCTACAGATATCTGTCAGTGAGGCGCCGTGTAGGGTATTTGGATGAATCATATTCTGGATAACTAAAATCCTAAGAGCCTTCATATATCCTGGAACTTGCTTCCAAACCAGCGTCCTCCCCCAGGACTCAAGATTAACACACATGCACACACACACACACACACATTCCACCACACACACATCCCCCAGGAATGTGGAATGTGCCACAGGAAGTGAATGCTACAGAGAAAAGAAACTTCTCTTTTTAAAAGACATTTTAAACAGAAATATTCAATGTGTTTTATGTGTTTGTTTGTTCATGTTACATTGAAATAACTGAGTTTACCATTATGTATTTTTACATGTAACTGTGTATTCCCTAGAATTCTAACGAAGGAGAAATGAATTCTGCATTCATATATATTCTATTATACTTCCCCTTTAGAATTGTACGAACAATGTATCTAATCTCATCTTACGATTTGTCTTTTAGGGGTTGATCTATGTGTTGGGAAACTAATGGTATAAGGTCTTAAACTTTGCAAACTATGTTTAACCAAATCCATTTTTGGCAAGTTTGGTCTTGATAAACTCCAATCTTCATTCCCCATTTGTTAATTGACATTACATTTTGCTAAACTTGGTGACACACTAGTATTATAAAAATTGTGAAGATTCTTCCCTTAAACACCCAATGAAATTAGGGAGTCAAATGCCTGGTTAGAACACAATGGGCCATAAAACCTCCCTCCAAAGAGAAAGCTCCTGATTGGACCCTCTTCCAAAAGAAGGCGGAAAAGTCAGGGCTTCAAAAGGACTGAACACCAGTTTAAACTCTCTCTTACGTGCTCGTCCTGGTGTCAGAATGTAACGTCTCGTCTCTAGGCGAGCTTTTCGCCTTTCTTTTATGTGTTGCTAGCTTAGTTTGTGTTTTCAGTCTAGATAAGCCTCCGTGTTTAATTCCCCTCGACGAAGGAAAGGAACACTGCGTGGCATATCTCTTCAGCAAATCCACCTACCAAGGACTTTTAAACGCGCGCGCTCGTTCTGAAAGGAGGAACGCGCGCATGTGACGCGCGAAACCGAGACACGCGCTTCTTCACCAGGCTGCACCATGCAACCCGATCTCGTGGCCTCCTTCGGAGACCCGATCCGATCTTATCTATATCTTTTCTTTGTTAGTCAAAGTTTTGTTTTCGTAGTCGACTCTGTTCACTTCCACAAAGTGAAACGGACTCAGTCGAACTATTTTCTGTTGGTAATGTTAACTCAAAGACTTCCAACCGCTGTTCAAAGACTCGCGCCGCATCACGTGACTATCCAAGGAACCAAGGATTCAGCTCACGCACGCGCACGGAGAACAAATGATCTGCCGTCCAAAACGCGGCTAGACCAGGCAAGCCGCTCAAGGAACACAGCAACACCTGAGAGAACCATTCCACATGCAAGTAAAATTAGGTTACCCTGTTTTCAGAGCATTAAGAATGTGTTTTGTGTTGTTTCGGAGGGGTTGTCTGTCTAGGTGGATGTAACTCCCTTTCTCTCTCTCTTACTCGCTCTCACGCGTGTAAGTTATCCCTATCTCTATATCTCACACACTCACTCGTTCATTGATGTCTTATTGTTGTGTACTTCTATGTGTTTGTAAATACATATATCTCCCGTGTAAACGTAGTAAATGTATAAGTAGACATGCCTTATTAAATCATCATATTCACTTGACTGATTGATTCAATCTCTTTGCTCATTCTCAAGTCCCTTAAGTGCCAAGAAGATCTTTATGCTACAAGCTTTACGAATTAATTATTTAAATAATAAATATTTTAAAGAGTACTCGTTATGGGGCAGGAAGCCCAATTCTTCTGGCCAGAGAATTGCGTTTCCTGCAATCCTATAAAGTAAGATGATATTGGGGAAAACCCCTCAATATTCTTCTGACAATTGAGCTAAATTAATTTTGCCTGCTTTGTAAGACGTGATCTGTGTAATTAACTGCAATCAACTTGTCGTTAAAATGAAAGGATTTCACATGTATGCATACAGGTAAAATGACAGATTCTCCCTTAGAGGGAGATTTATTAACATGTAAGACTGATCTAATCCAAACATGTATGAATAATTATTAATTACCAATTATTAATTATGATATGCAAATTCCCCAGGGATTAGATCCCCAGAATCTTTACATAAATTGGTGGAGAATGTGGGCACACTTTAAACTTGTTTTGAGCAAAAGAGATCAGGTTTCAGTCTGTCTATAATGTGATTTAATATTGTACGCGCACCTCGGGTGAGTGAACGCAATGCGAACTCACCAGCTGACTGAGAAGGCACAAAGCCAGTCCATGTCAGCGGAGCACATTACAAACTGCTAAATTCGCCTAAACGTTTTAGTCGTTGTAATTGCTAAAATGAATTGCAGTTCGTAATACTGATATTAACGGTTAAGTATTGAATGTAAACTGTAGTTCGTAGCAAAAGAGATATTACCTCTGTAAAGACGTTTACATGTTAATATATTTTTCTTTTGATCAGCCTGTTTCAAAACGAGAATCTTTTGAACAGAGCGAGAGAGGACCTGGATACAGCGATGCTCCTGTATTCAACCTAAAAGGCCTGATAATTATAGTCGTTAGATTAACGATATATCTCCTGGTTAAAAATTGACTTAGCTACTCAATTGTAAAACCTAAAGCATATCTAATTATAAGTGCTATTTGATAATATGTTATGGGAGTCGAAAAAACAGACGAATAATTCCTGTTTTATTTATGCGCAGCGCAGAACCCCTGCCAGACGTGTTTGTTAGAATATAGCACAGAAAAATCCAAAACCTTAAAACATTTTAATCATTAAATGCTATTTGATAAATGTTATTTGGATTCGAATGACAGATGTATAATTCCTGTTGTCCGTATAATTCCTATTAATGTGGGGAAGCGAAGAAATCCTTCCGTGCACACGTGTCGAAATAGGGAAA
This sequence comes from Chrosomus eos, assembly GCA_036326025.1. Taxonomy (NCBI): domain Eukaryota; kingdom Metazoa; phylum Chordata; class Actinopteri; order Cypriniformes; family Leuciscidae; genus Chrosomus; species Chrosomus eos. Next base: position 241,864 of record JAZAVI010000386.1, on the reverse strand, counting down.
ACCCGCTGAGGTTTAAAACTTATAAGCGAACACGTATGAATCATAGTGCTAATTGTTGGTGGGAAGCGAAAAACAGATGCCTAATTCCTGTGAACCCTATGTGTGTGTGTAGAGAAAAAATCCTGCCACGCCGGTTGTTGAAATATAGCACCGACAAATCCAAAACCTAAAAACATTTTAGTCATAAATGCTATTTGATAAATGTATTTGGATCCGAACGACATACGTATAATTCCTGTGTCCCTATGTGTGTTTGTAGAGAAAAAAAATTCTGCCACGCCGTTTGTTAAAACATAGCACCAAAAAATCCGCTGAGATTTAATTTTGATAAGTGTGATCGCTACAGAAAGCAAAGCGTCTGCACGCTCAAATTTGAATCACACATGGAAGCAGGCCAGTTTTTATTCCGCTGACAAACACTAGAGGGCAACCCTTAGGCCGAAGTGCTTGACAGTTTCTCGAATACGCACCGCCCCCTGACTTCATCCTGCATGAGCGAAATGTCGCCATCGTGTGGACACTAATAACAAGGTCAGCCTTTCCTAAATAATTTTCTCTCATCACCATTTCAGTGTTCCAATGAATTCCTGAAATTGTGTCCCTAACTTTCAATGCATGTGCAAGTTCCAGTGTTACTAACATGTTTCACTCCTGACTGTGTACACTTATTTTGAATTGGGTTCAAACCACATTTGAATTTAAAAATTCAAAAGTAAGTATTAACAGTTTCTGATGACCACTTAAGTAGTGCGGCCCCCTTGTGGCCTTCCCCTGCTAAGTCAGCTCATCTCCTATCTCCTACTCTTATTCTGTTTTGAAGTGGCCTTCTCACAGTTGATTTTATTTTGGTTATTATCATCATCATACATAATGCCAACCTTTAATTTCCTACACTTACTCAAATTTGATTTGAAACAAACAAATTTCAAGATTAAATTGAATTAAGTCTCCTTTCCTGTTGGGAATGGTTGTATAGCTTTATTTCTATATTTCCTTTTACAAATTATTTTTAATAATTTTGATTTGGTACGTTATGACAACTGTACCACTTAACATACGCTTGATTTGAATTGTATTTAAACCAGTTTGAATGCAATTTCAACCAAGTCTCTGTCAGACAGGTTGACCCCTAAGAGGAAGTGACCCAAACCCCTTTGTGGCCCAAACGCGCCACTACTGCCTGTCTTCTCCCGGGGTCCATCCTACTTTATTACTTTTGATTATTAATTTTTATTAATAATAAAAGTAATAATAATAAAAAAAAATTAATTAAAAAAAAAATTCTTTTAAGAATTTTTTTTTTTTTTTTGGGTTAAGTTATTTTGATAATTAACCTCATTTTCATAATTTCCTTTTTAACATTATTTAGGAAAACCTTTGCTTCTATTTTCTACATACATAATTACTCAATTCAGTTTAAACAAGAAAGCTTTCATTCACTGTTAAGCTTCACACTGTTCTGTATTTATAGGTAGAATCCACTAAATAGCTGTGGTGATTTGACAGTCATCTCTGCTTGGAGTCCAGCACGCTGGTTCATCTGACCTGCGTCACCAGCACTGACTGAGCGCGAGTCGCGGACTTTCCTGTATCTCTCCGTTAGTGCGGCCCGCAACACGACATCACCAATTTGGCACTGCCGGTTGTGATTCAAAGTCAGGTTGCGTGAGAGGGAGCACATCGGTACAGATACACGAAAGGCCCGGGACACTGCTGTCAAGCGTTTGGGGACGACAGAAAGACCAACCACGATGCTGACTCCAACCCAAATGACCTCATTCCACCCCAGGCGAACTAGGGAAGGTATTAAACCCATCCACTTAGTATTGACCACAGAATCTAGAGATTCCCCCGGTCATTGAAGTGTTTGGCTCCCTCCTCCTCTCCGAGCCACAAACCGCAGGCTTAAGCCTCCTTTCCCCCTATAACACTTCCTGTGTACTCTTAACGCCATTTCATTACAGACCTTTCCATCTTTTGATGGTTGCATGTTACTTCAAACTCTGCTATCTTGCCATTGCTCTTTTCTGTCGTGCTCTGTTCCTTTCAGTTCACCTCGAAGACAGAACCTATCTGAGACAACAAGGAACGTTGAATAATAATTAGACAACAAGCCGCTAGCATCAACAGGTGACCCCCCCCCCTAAGCTACCGCCCTGTTAAATTTTATTCAGGCCCATGCTGACCTAACCAAATTGTCCCACCGAATGATTTAACTGTCTGCATCAGTTAACCACAATTTGCATACGCGGCCTAGCCCGTATTATAGCTTGTTAAACGTAGAACAAATTTGCTTGGTCTCTCTGTGTGTGTTGTGTTCCTCTCGCCCACAGTTGAAACCAGTATGTCGGTCCTACAGTCCCACAACCCGCTGGGACAACCTGGAGACATGGCAGAGATTCACAGACACAGAGCAAACTGTCACATCACAAAGTGACAGCAGCACACAGCCACCACAGCTGACAGCTGCACAGCCTGAGCGAAACCGCACAGTTTCCCACAGCTAAGTCCAAAACCCCAAAAGACCAAAAGGGGGTGGGCCCGGAAACTTTACCTACCCATCACTCTAGACAATGAGGTGAGCCTTGAAACCCTGGTTGAAACCCGGCTCAGACCTCACTTTAATGTCAGCTCAACTCTTTGAAAGACTCAGTACTAAAGCTAAGAGCGAAGATCGAACTCTTATACCCCACATGTGTGAGCTGAACGTGCAGTCGTACAGCCAGAACGACCTCCGGCTCGAACAGAGAGCTCCCACTTACCTGACAATTGGTCCTTTTGAGGCCTACCCACCCGGGGTACATCTCACAAAGGGACACGTACCCTTTCTGATGGGCAAAAGACCTGCTAGAATGCTATGAGCTTTATTAGACTTCCAAAACCTGACCATCGGGGCCCAAAGTTCAAGAACCCTGCCCCTCTCCAGTCACACAGGTCACCAAAGCCATACTCCAAGGTCACAGAGATCCCAAAATCCCAGCAGCACAGCCTCAGCACCAAGTCAAGGTTCCAGTTCGCTAACCTGCACCTTCCAGCTCGCCAAAGACCACGCAATGCTTACTCAACGATGCGTGACCTAATGCAGAAGGCCTCTAACACAGAAAGGCTCCTCAGAAAGAATTCCTAAAACCCCACTGACTTTGAACTGCAAAACCAGAAGACACTGCACGAACACAGTGCAAGACTCTGCTAAAAGGGTCCCTGATCAGCATAGAACATAGAACTTTTAAAAGTAGATAAAAAATGTCTGCTCAAAGAGTAGCAAAACTCTGCATTCGTAAAATTAGAATTTTACTGACTTAAAGAAAATCTTGAAAAATAGATGAAAAGGTCTGCTCAAAGAGTTGCAAGACTCTGCATTCGTAAAATTAGAATTTTACTGACTTAAAGAAAATCTTGAATGGACGTGTAAGCCTCACCTGCCAACAGACTATGCACGACTCTTTCGAACAAAGCATTTGCAACATGCTGGTTGAAATGACACTACTAAACATTAGTTTCTATGACAATGAAGGGTTACAGGAAATGCTAGCTCCAAATAGGGCATATGTCACTACGACGTCAGAGTTGAGTGAAACCACCTGAGCTTTAAACTACAGTTAACCTATGGGCGTGCATTTAATCGTTACGATCCAACTAAAACACAACGTGCAGTACGCATTTTTTAACGCTGGCTTGTCTAAATGCAGATAAACGATTGCTGGAATTGACATCTCTACTTTAAGTAAAATAGCCTTAGATTTCCAACTAAAATTAGCATGTTAAGCAGTAAAGCCTAAGTCTGTTTGACGAAGAAACCTCATCTCAGCAGCTTGTAAACTGTACCGATGTTCATTCTGCTTTGCTTAAAAGAAATCCAAATTGTAGTATGACTAAACCTGTGTCTAACAAAGAAAGCTCAGGACAAAGTTATATCTAGGTGGACCTGGGCGATGCTCCCCTTTCTACAAATGTAAAGGCCTTAAAAATTATTGTTAGATTGATGTAACTCACCTATATTCTAGCTGCATTTACAAGCAGAGAACTACCTAGCGACCAAAACTGTTTAATCGCTGAAAGTCAGCATTCGTGCACGAAAGGGACGTAACTATATATTGTCATGATTCTGCCTTTATATCCTTGATTTTCCTAGTCGTGAGGCAGGATCATGACAGAATCATGTTTTGTGTACAAGCGCATGGCCGATTGTTTGGCCATGTGCTTGTGTTGTCTCGTCTCTAAACCCCGCCCCCTTGTTATCCTCGTCTTGTGATGATTGTCTAGTCAGTTTCACCTGTCCTTGTCATTAGTGTTCCCTATTTAATCCCTGTGTATTTGCTGTCTTGTGCGGTTCATTGTCATACGTTCTGTGATCTTTGCTGTGAGTAGCTAGAAGAAAGTCCTGTCTTAAGAAGTGTTTTGTTCCTGTCTTAGTTGTTAGTTTTCCGTCTGAGTATTATTCTTTGTCTAGTCAATCCTGTCTTGTTTTACCCCATCGTGGGTTTTGTTTTCCCTGTTTTTGTGCATTAATAAACGTTGTCACTGCTACTGTCTGCAATTGGGTTCATCCTTCCTCATCCTCATAACATATATATGCTTAGACAAGCTTTGACTTACAGCAAATCTATTTCCTTACTCTGTAAACAAATAGAATAAGTTGTATAAAATAAAGAGGACAGTTCCATGAGTAAAATTAGCTAATGCCAAAACACATCTGCATTTTACTTAATGTAACACAGAGTCCTAGAAAGACTTAAAATAAAGGGGCACTCTGTTAACCCGTTTAAACATGCATAATTCATGTAAAATCTACAGACAGCCTTTAGGGACTGTTGAATTGTCTGACATGCTCTAGTTTCCATGTCAATGACTTGTCACAGGAAGTGCTAACTTGTGATGTCACTTGGTAAACAAACCAGCCTAGGTGGCTACGCTAACTTAGCATCCTTCCAGCTCACGCTAAGCTAAACTAACATAGCATCCAGCTAGCTTACGCTACGCTAAGCTAACCTAGCATCCTTCCAGCTTACGCTAAGCTAAACCAACCTAGCATCCAGCTAGCTTACGCTACGCTAACCTAACCTAACATAAATCCAGCCTAGGCTAAGCTAAATAATAACTTCTACAATTAGCAGTTAGCATAATTTACTTAAGCCCTTAATCACCGCTTGTGTTTACACAATGCAAAGTATTCTAAAATACTTTCCTTAACACCAGTTAGGGTTTCTAATCATTCACGTTCCGTGTTTGCAATTCTTCTTAGCTAAAGTTCACCTTTACTAGTTGAGGCATAGCCCTTGCTAACCGTCGAAGGCTAACTTTGAAGATACCCTGTTAATTAAACTTAAGTTAACTACATGTAAACTGTGTAGCTAGAGAAGAATTCATATAGCAATAGCCATCTTCATCGGCAGGTGACTAATCCTTTGATGGGACACACACGATGTGGCCTCGAACACGCAACCGTTGTAACCCACTATGAAGTGTTGGCCCAGGCAAATCCAAAGTTTAGTCACTAATGCCACTGATTATTCTCGCCTTCAGATCATTCCCGTTGTTTTGATCACTTTGTTTCTTTTTGCTTTTAATTTTAATTTTTGTTTTCTTTTGGCTCTTCTTTAATTTTTTTTTCCATTTTATTTTATTTGACCTTGATATTAATAGCACTCAGCTATTCCCCCTACTTTTCGGTCATCTCTATGATTTAAAATTTATTTTATTCTTTGACCTTGATATTAATAGCACTCAGCTATTCCCTTTACTTTTCGGTCATCTATATGATTTAAAATTTATTTTATTTCCTCTCTTGTTCAAATGTGGCTCCATTTCCCATAGGGCCCAGAAAGGAAACAGAGACACCTTTATTTGTGATTTTGTTTTATTTTCAACAAGTGTACTCATTTTTGTGACCCTGCAACACAAGTAACTTCAACAATTTACTAGGGCACAACTATAGTCCAGAGGATTGATAATAAGCATAATTTGAATAGGAAAGCTGTCCTTTTTTCCCCATCATTCACTTCGTCAAGCCGTAGTGAACCACTAGTTAAGTCCAGAGAAATAATTTAGTCATAAGAACCATCTTAAGGCATTTATTTCATCTCGGCTATGCCCTTTCCATTGAATAATCTCGGAACCACATACCTCTTAGCCTCCTAACATCCACAGCTAAGATAAGATACAAGACACACTTCACTAGCTAGCTACATGTGAAACACCTAGCTTTATGCTACATACCTAGCGAACCAATTAAACCATGGTTCTGAACTTTTAGGGTCATGCATTAGGCTCTCACCACAAGACAAAAATGTCACAGAGCCCCTGCTTCACCTGACCTTAACCTTCCAGCTTACCAAAGACTGACGACAAAACAACGGACACTATGAGAAACCACCTCTCATACCCCTCCTACCACCCACGAACGCCGTCTGCACCCACCGACAGCCGGTGCCCCAGACAACCTAAGTCAACAAGCACATGCCACGTGCACTAGACAAACATTTAGCGTTCTGCACCTGTTGCCATCACCGCGCCACAGCTTGTGGTGCCACAGTGCAAAAGGGGGGTAATGCCAATGTATGCCCTATGCCCATGATGCACCGTGTGCTGCACACCGCAGCACCAGAGACACTTGCAAGACACCGAAGCAAGTGGCATACCGGCGTCCTCAAAGCGAAAAGACTGTCCTAGCCAACCAAGGACGACACTCGCTGAAATTTTTCCTCCCTTTCACTCTTCTCTCTCCCTTTCACTTTTACCAGGAGGCTGCTGTGCCTCCAGCCAACCAGAGGACAGCCGCAATTGGACATCTCACCAGGTCCGGCACCAAGCATCGTCCTAAGGGAACAACCAGGACTCCCTTTTCTGCCGGACCCGCACTCAGGTCTGTGCCACCTGATCCTCGCAACGCCTACAGAACGCACTACCCCGGCGTAATGACACAATACAGCTGGGTAGGTGCCAACGGACAGAGGAGGCCCTCACGCACACTGAGGCCGATGTTGAACACATGCTCAACCAACTTGCGAAAATGACTGTCACGCTGGCGGAGCCAGGTGGCCACAACCGCCACCGCACTGCCGTCAGAACTCTGTTGAACACCTGTATGTCCAGCATGAATGCAGTAAACCTCGCCAACGTGGGACGGCATGCAGCCGAAATTCAGACGGAGATTCCACAGTTAACAGAGCCACTCACAACAGAGTGCATCCCTGCAGACCATCGACAAGACACTAAAGGGAACTGTGGTAACTTTCAACACTCACAGCGTTCTGCCGACCCCGACAGTGAACTCCATGAAACAGCTGCTTACTGCCTTCCAGAATGACTTTGCTCGAACTCAGCTGGTAACAGCCCTGATGACAAACCTGCTAGGGGGGGGTGAACTCCTCCATCGACAGCCTCGCCATGGGTAGAATCCCACCGCACCTGATGCCCTTAAGCCTCATGCAAACCGTGCTGGCGTCCGCCATCACCACGCCAACTGACTCTTTAAAAATACACCTTGCCTACTCTCATGAGTAGTGCCATCCCACTCTGCATCACCACAAGCAGAGAAAAGGGGACGTTCCCCTGAACTTACCCATCATAGTCAAGCCGAATCCACCGGCTCAAGAACATTGTCCATGTCAGATTTTGAAAGGTAGCACTCACATCAAGATCCGCATGCCGTACGTGATTGCCTTGCATGACAGCGACACCAAGCTGTCCCCAGCTCCGAATCCACACATGTGCACATTGACCAAAGACCTTTACTATCGCTGCCCTAACAAATCTTTCCTCAGAGACAACCCTGACGGAACCTGCGGGCTGCAGATCAGTGGCACAAGCTGCCCTGCTAAAGCCAAGCCTCGCACTCAAGTCACCGAGACCCAAGCAGAGATTGTAAGTGATCTGTGTCACCTTGCTCAGCCAGAGCAGCGCATCCAAGTACCAAAAAGCCCCATCCTTCTTCAAGAACCACACTTTCACCCTAACTCCAGAAAGGGAATTGTGGTTTGCAAAAGGGGGATCCCAGCTAATTGACATTGCTTCTATCAACACTCAACTGCCCGCCTTAACTGCTTCACCCGCTGTCCAATCCTGGACTGCAGCCGATCCTACGCAGGGTACATCTATCAACTACACCCTGACACTCGACAGTCATCCTGCACAGGAGGCTCAACGAGATGCGAACATCTACAGCCAAGCCCACGGGACCCTCAGGAAGAGGGTACCACGCTGGAGGCTGCGTCGAACTTTATCAAGCTGAGCCCTCAGCCTCAGCCTAACAGCACCTGCTATCCAATCATCATGATTCACCTGTCATCCGCCCATGGTGATGATTTGTCGTCAGATTATGTCCCACACACAGGGACATCATCCGACGAAAAGGGGGATATATGTAGGGTATTTGGATGAATCATATTCTGGATAACTAAAATCCTAAGAGCCTTCATATATCCTGGAACTTGCTTCCAAACCAGCGTCCTCCCCCAGGACTCAAGATTAACACACACGCACACACACACACACATTCCACCACACACACATCCCCCAGGAATGTGGAATGTGCCACAGGAAGTGAATGCTACAGAGAAAAGAAACTTCTCTTTTTAAAAGACATTTTAAAAAGAAATATTCAATGTGTTTTATGTGTTTGTTTGTTCATGTTACATTGAAATAACTGAGTTTACCATTATGTATTTTTACATGTAACTGCGTATTCCCTAGAATTCTAACGAAGGAGAAATGAATTCTGCATTCATATATATTCTATTATACTTCCCCTTTAGAATCGTACGAACAATGTATCTAATCTCATCTTACGATTTGTCTTTTAGGGGTTGATCTATGTGTTGGGAAACTAATGGTATAAGGTCTTAAACTTTGCAAACTATGTTTAACCAAATCCATTTTTGGCAAGTTTGGTCTTGATAAACTCCAATCTTCGTTCCCCATTTGTTAATTGACATTACATTTTGCTAAACTTGGTGACACACTAGTATTATAAAAATTGTGAAGATTCTTCCCTTAAACACCCAATGAAATTAGGGAGTCAAATGCCTGGTTAGAACACAATGGGCCATAAAACCTCCCTCCAAAGAGAAAGCTCCTGATTGGACCCTCTTCCAAAAGAAGGCGGAAAAGTCAGGGCTTCAAAAGGACTGAACACCAGTTTAAACTCTCTCTTACGTGCTCGTCCTGGTGTCAGAATGTAACGTCTCGTCTCTAGGCGAGCTTTTCGCCTTTCTTTTATGTGTTGCTAGCTTAGTTTGTGTTTTCAGTCTAGATAAGCCTCCGTGTTTAATTCCCCTCGACGAAGGAAAGGAACACTGCGTGGCATATCTCTTCAGCAAATCCACCTACCAAGGACTTTTAAACGCGCGCGCTCGTTCTGAAAGGAGGAACGCGCGCACGTGACGCGCGAAACCGAGACACGCGCTTCTTCACAAGGCTGCACCATGCAACCCGATCTCGTGGCCTCCTTCGGAGACCCGATCCGATCTTTATATCTTTTCTTTGTTAGTCAAAGTTTTGTTTTCGTAGTCGACTCTGTTCACTTCCACAAAGTGAAACGGACTCAGTCGAACTATTTTCCGTTGGTAATGTTAACTCAAAGACTTCCAACCGCTGTTCAAAGACTCGCGCCGCATCACGTGACTATCCAAGGAACCAAGGATTCAGCTCACGCACGCGCACGGAGAACAAAAGATCTGCCGTCCAAAACGCGGCTAGACCAGGCAAGCCGCTCAAGGAACACAGCAACACCTGAGAGAACCATTCCACATGCAAGTAAAATTAGGTTACCCTGTTTTCAGAGCATTAAGAATGTGTTTTGTGTTGTTTCGGAGGGGTTGTCTGTCTAGGTGGATGTAACTCCCTTTCTCTCTCTCTTACTCGCTCTCACGCGTGTAAGTTATCCCTATCTCTATATCTCACACACTCACTCGTTCATTGATGTCTTATTGTTGTGTACTTCTATGTGTTTGTAAATACATATATCTCCCGTGTAAACGTAGTAAATGTATGAGTAGACATGCCTTATTAAATCATCATATTCACTTGACTGATTGATTCAATCTCTTTGCTCATTCTCAAGTCCCTTAAGTGCCAAGAAGATCTTTATGCTACAAGCTTTACGAATTAATTATTTAAATAATTAATATTTTAAAGAGTACTCGTTATGGGGCAGGAAGCCCAATTCTTCTTGCCAGAGAATTGCGTTTCCTGCAATCCTATAAAGTAAGATGATATTGGGGAAAACCCCTCAATATTCTTCTGACAATTGAGCTAAATTAATTTTGCCTGCTTTGTAAGACGTGATCTGTGTAATTAACTGCAATCAACTTGTCGTTAAAATGAAAGGATTTCACATGTATGCATACAGGTAAAATGACAGATTCTCCCTTAGAGGGAGAATTATTAACATGTAAGACTGATCTAATCCAAACATGTATGAATAATTATTAATTACCAATTATTAATTATGATATGCAAATTCCCCAGGGATTAGATCCCCAGAATCTTTACAGCCGTGTGCCAGCGCCCAAGAAGAAGCGACACTCCTGGTGGAGTGGGCTCTCAACCCAGGCGGGCAAGGCACGCCTTGGGCTTCGTAAGCCAAGGCGATGGCATCCACTATCCAGTGGGCCATCCTCTGCTTCGAGACAGCCTTTCCCTTCTGCTGGCCTCCGTGACAGACGAAGAGCTGATCTGAGGTCCTGAGGCTTTGTGTTCTGTCAACGTTCAGGCGCAGAGCGCGGACGGGACAGAGAAAAGCCAGGGCTGGGTCTGCCTCCCCTGAAGGGTAAGACTTTGTACTGATATGCCCGTCCCTCGAACGCAAAGCGAAGAAACGGTCTGTGTCGAGGGAGAATCGAGACATGAAAGTACGCGTCCTTCAGGTCGATCGCTGCAAACCAATCTTGGGGACGGATGCATTTGAAAATGCTTTTCTGCGCAAGCATCTTGAACGGCAGTCTGTGAAGGGACCGGTTCAAGACACACAGGTCCAAGATTGGCCGTAACCCACCGCCTTTCTTGGGTACAATGAAGTACGGGCTGTAGAAGCCGGTCTTCATATTGGCTGGAGGGACCGGCTCGATCGCGTCCTTCGCCAGTAGGACTGTGATTTCTGTCCTGAGCACAGGGGCAGTGTCCGCCAGAACACGGGTGAACAGAATGCCCCTGAATACAGGGGGATGCCGGGCGAACTGAATCGCATAGTCAAGTCAAGTCAAGTCACCTTTATTTATATAGTGCTTTTTACAATACAAATTGTTTCAAAGCAGCTTTACAGAGATAACAGGAAAGCAGTGTTGTAATAGTATTGTTAAATTAAAAATTAAATGTTAAATGTCCCCAACTAAGCAAGCCAAAAGCCAAGCCAAAAGGCAACAGTGGCAAGGAACCAAAATTCCATCAGGTGACAAAATGGAGAAAAAAACCTTGGGAGAACCCAGGCTCAGTCGGGGGGCCAGTCCTCCTTTGGCCAACGAACGAACAGTGTATGATTATGAGTTAGGCAGCATAATGTCAGTAGTCAGATGGGATCAGAACTTTCACGATATTTATCCAGTTCATCTGGTTGGAGGTTGGGTCATCCCGCCGGTGAGGAGATGAGTGTGTTGGGAGTCCATGGGCCTTCACAGCCCTGATAATGCGTGTCGTCGTGTCCATGTGATGGTCCTTCATCAGATCTGGATATGGCCTGGATCCGGCGGTTTGCGGTAAACCTCGGGATAAACGGAGAGACTAATATTAGCGTAGACGCCATCCTTCTTATGATGTACAAAGTACATCAGGAATTATGGGAAGTGTTCCCGGTTCCGGCTGATCTAATCTATGCAGCCTAACATTGAATTATACAAATCTATAATGTGTTATGTGTATGCTAAGCCAAAGAGATGTGTTTTTAGTCTAGATTTAAACTGACAGACTGTATCTGCTTCACGGACCGTGTTAGGAAGATTGTTCCAAAGTTTTGGTGCTAAATAGGAAAAGGATCTACCACCAGCAGTCGATTTTGATATTCTAGGTATTATCAACTGACCAGAATTTTGAGATCGCAATAGACGTGAAGGACTATAATGCGTTAAGAGCTCGCTCAAGTACTGGGGAGCTAAACCATTTAGTGCTTTGTAAGTAATCAGCAATATTTTAAAATTTATACGATGTTTAATAGGCAGCCAATGCAGTGTTGACAGAACCGGGCTAATATGGTCGTACTTCCTGGTTCTGGTAAGAACTCTAGCTGCTATGTTTTGAACTAGCTGTAGTTTGTTTATTAAGCGTGCAGGGCAACCACCCAATAGAGCATTACAATAATCTTGTCTTGAGGTCATGAACGCATGAACTAATTGTTCCGCATTTGTCAGTGAGAGCATATGACGTAATTTAGATATATTTTTAAGATGGAAAAATGCGGTTTTACAGATACTAGACACGTGACTTTCAAATGAAAGATTGGTATCAAAGAGCACACCTAGGTTCCTAACTGACGACGAAGACTTAACAGAGCAGCCATCAAGTGTTAGACAGTATTCTAGGTTATTACGTGTGGAATTTTTTTGTCCAATGATTAGAATCTCTGTTTTTTCGGAATTTAGTAATAGGAAATTACTGGTCATCCAATTTTTTATATCAGCTATGCATTCCGTTAATTTTGTGAATTGGTAAGTTTCGTTAGGTTTTGAAGAAATATACAGCTGAGTAGCCGAGCATAGCCGAGTATATGCTTAGCATAGCCGAATCTGACAGTACGGATGAGCCAGCGAGACGGGCTGGGAAGCGCTAGCCAGGCTCCCAGACACGCGCAAGCGGAACCAACGGCACCACAGGCGTACCCGGGGTGGGGCAGCGCGGCGGAATGCAGGGACCCGACTCGCACGGCATAGCGGCCCGGAGTTGGGTCTGAGTGTGTGGTGCAACACGTACCTGCATCCGTCGAAGGGCAGAGTGAGTGTGTGGAGGTGGCAGTGCGTCCGGAACACAGCCACTGCTGCTCGCTGGCGATGAAAGAGGGGCTCGAGGGTGACAAGGCAAAGCGGTGTCGACCGTCAAGCGCGCTCTCTTGGGACCCAGAGGTTTCAGAAATTGCTCTTTTATTGAAAATGTGGGTACCACTGACCCAGTCAGTGGCGGAACAAAAAGAAAAGGAAACAAAGGATTCTCCACCCGGTGCCTTCACCGTCTCCAGGAGAGCAACTTGATCCACCTCTGGGTCGCCCGTCTCAGGGTCGTTTGCACCTGCGCTTACCACCTGGTTTGGCAGCGGCCTGGACGGGCGTGGCCGACTTCCTGCGGTTTGCTCCACGCTGAGGCCTGGATGGTGGCTGCTGCTGCTGAGGGTTAGCGGGAGCGGAGGACGCCGCAGGAGGACGGCCTCGGCGACGAGCGGACGGAGGGTCTGCGGCCGGCGGACGGGTGGGAGCAGCTGTTGGGCGAAGCTCTTGACCGCATCGCCGAATAACCCAACCTGGGAGAGAGCGGCATCCAGGAACCGATATTTATCAGTGTCCCTCATGTCCGCCAGGTTGAGCCAAAGGTGGCGCTCCTGGACCACCAAGGTGGACATCGCCTGACCGACTGAATGTGCGGTTTCCTTCGTCGCCCGGAGGGCGAGGTCAGTAGCCACACGGAGCTCCCGGAGGAGCTCTGGGTCAGAACCACCCTCGTTCATGTCCATGAGTGCCTGGGCCTGGTGGACCTGCCAAAGTGCCATGGCATGGAGGGCGGAAGCAGCTTGTCCACAGGCCTTATAAGCCTTCGCCGTTAGACCGGACGAAAACTTACAGCCCTTGGACGGAAGGCGCGGATTACCCCGCCAGGAGGAGGCGGACGCCGGACACAGTTGCATCACGACGGCCCGCTCCACCGGGGGGATATCCACATACCACTTAGCTGCCCCGCCGTCGAGGGTGGCGAGGGGGGAGGAGCCACTAGAACGGCTTTGGGCATTATACGGTGCCTTCCACGTCCTAGAAAGCTCCTCATGCACTTCCGGAAAGAAAGGTACCGGGGCGGCGCACTGATAACCAGCATGGCCCGCCCCAAGAAACCAATCTTCCAACCGAGAAGGTTCGGGACGTGGTGGAGGATTCCACACAAGCCCAACCTTCTCGGCAGCCCGGGAAAGCATAGCCGCCCACTCTGGATCCGGCTTGGACAACGCTACACACCCTGAAGGGGCCAACGCAGCCGAGTCGTCATCTCCAGAGGAGTGAAGCTCCCCTTCCGATGCTGCGATCGACATCTGATCGTCAGCTGGCGCCCCAAAGGAAACGACTGGCCGTTCCGGAGAAGGACCGAGTCGTTCGCAAAGGGGCGCGGATGGCAACAGCACATGAGAGGCGTGAGGGGCCCGCGGAGATTGCCTCGACGGGGAAGCCCTCACGGTAATCCTCAGATCACCCTGGTCATGCGCTGAAGTAGGCCTATTCTGCGGGGCAGAATAAGCACTAGATCGGGGCATAGGCGAGGGGACTGCACCTCCCGTGAGGTAAGCGAGTCTCGATCTAAGCGCTGTCATAGTCATATTCCCGCAGTGAGAACATGAACTATTCACAAAAGCTGCTTCAGCGTGCTGAATGCCCAAACACGAGAGGCAACTATTGTGGCCATCAGCTGGCGCCAGGGAACGACCGCACCCAGAAACGCACAAGCGGAATGACATCCTGAAAAGGACGCAGGGTCACGCTTGTGTTGCTCAGTTAGTTGAAAATAACAAACAGAGAAAAGAAATAAAAAATCTTTTAGTGAAGAAACTGCTGATAAAAGACAAAAATATTATTATTATTTTTGATAATTTACATATCTTTCTTATTTGAAATGCAATAACTTAGGAAGGAAATGCGGTAGCAAAATAATTCTTTTTTGGTGATGTCCCACTTGGAACAAAGGGAGCCTTTTTGTTCAGTCATTGACATTTATAAAACTCTTGTTTTCTGAGTGACATGCACACATTTAAAGACTCATAACTCCAAAACTATAGAGAGGAGAGTCATAAGGTAGGTATCATCTGTTAGAATATATGTTTAGAATATATAAATTTTTATTACATTTGGACAATCTAATGCTGAGAAACGGCTGATAAGACAAAAATATTATTTATTTTTTAAATAATATTACATATATTTCTTATTTGACATGCAATAACTCAGGAAGAAAAAATTTTTATCATCAAAATTTTTTGATGATAGCATAAAGTAATCCAAAGTTACAGCACTTGGAACAAAGGGAGCCTTTTGTTCAGTCATTGCAACACTTGTTTACTTAGAGTTATAACACATAACCCCACAGACACACATTAGCTAAGCTATGAGTGATATCTTTAGATCTGAGTGACGGATTATGGTGATTGTGGTCTGTTTTTAATCGTAAGAGTCTGCTGTAAATAAGGATGTCTCATTTGCAACGATCTGAGTATGTTTCATGAAGTTACAGTAGAAAACGTCACATCAGTATATTATGTACCTATGGGTCTTGCAGGGCCTATGAGGAACTCTATGAGGGATATCTTTAGATCTAAGCGACTGATTATTGATGACTTTGGTCTCTTTTTAATCGTGACAGTCTGCTGTAAATAAGGATGTGCCATTTTCAACGATCGGAGCATGTTTCATGAAGTTACCCGCAAAAACGCCAAGTCTAAGCACCTTTTTTACTCATGTGCATCTGTGCTGTTTTTGTGTGTTATAACATAACGAGGAATATATTTAGATCTGAGTGATGGATTATGGTGTCTTTAGGCTCTTTGTAATCGTGAGAATCTGCTTTAAATAAGGATGTGCAATTTTCCATGTTTCATGAAGTTACGAGTGAAAAAACGCCACGTGAATGCCACATCAGTTTATTATTTACATATGGGTCTTGCAGGGCTTAACTAACAAAAACTCACTCAAGTTTAGTCAAAGCCCAAAATAATTGGGCTTGTTGTGTTCTACTCCATGAGACCTTTCAAATGACATATGACACATGACTATCTGAGCTATATGATGTTTTTGACACATTGCGGTACATAATAATTTTCTCTTCCTCGTAAATTATTATTTATTTATTTTTCATTTTATTAGCAAATAACTCAGCACTACTTTGGAGATAATCATAATGGCTACATTCATTGTAAAGTGTAGACTCTAAGCTTTCAAATGATGCCTATTTTGTGTTGATCAATGCAGTAGTTAGCTAGGTGGCGCCCCCCGGTGGTACACTCCGCTCTAATGGAATAACTGAGTGCCTGTTAGGAGTTGAATAAAATGGATAGCATTTGAAAAGCTGAGATTCTAAGCTTTAAAATGATACCTATTTTGTGTTATTACATTCAGTGGTTGCTTAGTAATTTGATTATGAATTTGTTTTTATGGGGTGGTGTCCCGCCGGCGGGACGCTTAGGGTTTAAGGGGTTTAACCTTGAGTAGTAATGAAATGCTTTGACTTATGAAAGTGTGCATGTGTGAAACTTCATGTAGCCTAGTTAATTTAAAAAATATGTTGCCATGAGTTATTGATCACATTTCCCCCCAGTGTACTTCATTGTAATGAAATTGTGTTTTCCTCTATTGTAGTTTTAAACAATACACCAATAGCCTGTGTGAAATGAAGATCGCTCACTGGATAAAGGGCTGAATTTGGATCTCTTTCTTGCAAACGTATGGATTCTAAAGATTTGGATTATATCTAATAAAATTGATGTCTTTTGTGAATTTATGTTGGGTTTTGGTGTATTATTGTTCTATTGGAGAAAGCGCATTTTGTTTCTCACTGTAATAGACCAATTTCCTGCCGACGTCACAGTTACGTCACGGCGCTAGCTGGAGGCAAAACGAAGGGAAAACTGCAGGCGGCCAATACAAACCAGCACAGATTCGGCTACATAATAAGGAGCTTAAAATGTTATTATTTTTATTAAATGTCATCTTGTTGTGTTGTAGGGTGCTAGAATCAATGGAAAATGAATATGCTGTATCTGGAATTTTTATTTCTAAAGAAATATTCACATCATTAAAATTGCACCGTACTGTCACTGTTTACATTGTCGTCTTCTTGGCGCTGGCTGGGCAGAACTGCGGATCGTACTCACAAGTCTTGTACATGACCGTTCATCACATAGTTATAGTCATCTAAAGCTGTATATGCCCTTCTCTTTATGCTCGGTTTCTCTATAAGGTAGGTGTAGAAGTCAGACCACTCAACCGAGGTAACGTTAATCCTGTCAGATCGTCCATTGAGTGAGCGTGTAACGGCTACGGGTCGTTCAATCTGGTTCCGTCCGTTAAAATTAACTTTTGCAAATAACAATCGCGGTCCTGGACAGTGAGTGAGCTTGCACATTAAGATAAAATCGGATTTTCTCCAGTCATTGTTAAAAAACAAGCTAACAAAACTTGCAAACTAACGTTAGGGAAGCGGCCAGAGGGATCGTTCTGCCTCCACCTAAGCTCCGCCCGTTTTAGTGCTTACGTAACATTTATATTACGTAAACAGAAATATGATTTTAAATCATAAAATCGAGTCTATATTAGTTAACAGCGCACTGGTTTAAAATTTGTATTTACAACATGTTGGAAAAGGTGTTTATCTTTTATTTCCAATGTGAATGTCATAATGTATTCTCTTGAAAATTATTTATTATCAAATGTGTCCTGAATGTAAACTCCTCTTATGAATTTCACCATTCAATGTGAATTAATCCAAGAATATTCCTAAATAAAGAAATCTATTCAGTGATTGGTCCAATGTCGTCATCTAAAATCCTGTTTCTGGCACAGCAAAGTGTCGTAGACTGACAATTAAAATTTAGTCCTACACTTCACTTTACGACTGAGATGCTTGAAAACTACCTTTTCAGAGCAGCTTTGAGCCAAGAATTATTTTACTCTTAAAGGGATGGTTGATTGCGATTTCACTTTTTTCATTTTAAATAGTGTGTAATGTTGCTGTTGGTGCATGAATAGTATCTGCAAAGTTGCAGCGCTGAAAGTTCAAGATATCGTCTTTTAAAAATCAGAAAGTTTAATGCCTACAAAAACAACTCGATTGGGACTACAATGGGTTTTAGACGTCACTAACCCATACATTTACATCAACCCTCCCTACGGAATATGCAAAAAAGGGCATGGCCATATTTATGCGGCTCGTCGAGAGTGTTATTTTCACCCAGCTGTCAGGTCTTCTGTGTTCGGGCTTCCCACGGACGTTGTAGTTAGTCAACAATGGATACAATTTATGTTTGATTATGTTCCTGAAAATTACAATCGTAATTTAGCTCTCTGTGCTGCGCATTTTATGGAAGACAGCTTCCAGAATCTCCACGAATTCAACACCGGATTCAACAAGAAACTGTTACTAAAACATGAAGCAGTTCCAACTTTAAAACCAGAGGCAGCAGTGGCACAACCTGTAAGTAGGCTAAGACTTAATAATTTTAAATGTATTTGCATGTATAATTTCTGACGTAATGTTTTAGTTTTACCAAGTGCATGCACAAATTATGCTATTTCCTGTCTATGACAAACGTGTACAAACATTTTGGACCTGAATTTGTATATGTACTAATGTTGTAAATGTATTTTTCATGTATATACTTTATGACGTTATTTTTCGATTTGATCAAGAACGTAAACCAATGCCAACGCTGTTTGTGTATAGCCAGTTAGTTCGATGCTATTTTGTTTAAGATAAATGTGTATAAATTTAAAAAAATATAGGCAAATTACCATTCAGAAACGTTTTGTAAGAGCCGTGTGTGGGGAGGTTCTGCTTGAGTTGACTCTATTCATCGCCGCTTTCTGGGTCTGATTCTGGCTCAAACTGATACTGCAGTATCAACACCATTATTTACATTTGACAGGAACACACATGCAACATTCACCCATAAAGGTAATGGGCGTGATTTTCCGGACAACATGCACTACACCGTAGCCAATCACAACACACCGGCCCAAACTAACCAATCTGAGACCATCTCGAGACCACTTTTTGATGGTCTCGGTCTCGTCTCGGACTCGACCGCATTTGGTCTCGGTCTTGTCTCGGACATTGAGGACTCGCGATTTTTTTTCAAGACCATAACTGTGAAAATATCACTAAATTGCCAGAATATTGTCTCATTTTTTTGTTAACATCCTTGCTTTTATTAGATGTAAAACGATCGATGAGTAATGTAGACGAACTGATGCACTGAGAACGCCCCGGTCGCGCGCACACTCTTTCTCTTCTCTTCTCTTCTCTTGGTCTCGCCCTCCCTCGGTCTTGGTCTCGACTTGGTCTCGGCCCCTAAAAGTCTTGGTCTTGTCTCGGTCTCGATACACTCTGGTCTTGGTCTTATCTTGGTCTCGGGTTAGGTGGTCTTGACTACAACACTACCCCATGGCGTCAATTTCGACGCAACAGGAGTTCCCTTTAAAAGGGAACCACGAATACATGTTATATTGCACCCCATAAACACAATCATGGAAAGAAAAAAAGCAGTACACCACCCCTTTAAGTAAATTCTTAGCAGTGTTCTTGTGAGTAATTCTCAGAGGCTTTATAAATAGGGGTCCAGATGATAACTCACAATAAATCTCATTTATATTCACAGTACATTCAACAAATATCTGCTCATTTACATACTGTACAAATATATAATTCCTCCAAACACATGAAAACTTCCCGTCTGCTCCTGATATGATGAGCTCATGATCTGTATCATTCATGTTTATTTGTGACGCTCTTGTTCACAGAGGCGTAAAGTGTGGTTGATCTTTTCTTCCTCTGATGGCAGCATAAATCACTGTATCATTATGATCCTGAAAGAACAGCACAGATTCTGTCCATCAATGTTTGAACCACAGCGATTATTATTATTATTATTATTATTATTATTATTAGTGAATCAGCTTCATTAATCTGAGACGCTGCAGTGATTTTCTCTGATAGGACTGGTCAGTGGACAGTGATGAAGAACAAGGGAATGTGCTGGTATCTACTCACATTGACCGAATTTACTGGCTTTTTATTGGAGAAAGTGACATCAGTATAAGTCACATGATCATCTGTCTGCTCCTAAACATCGATGCAAATGTGCAGAGAATCAAGTTTAACACACAGAACACACATATATCTTAGAATAACACAAAAGCTTTTAGTAAATCACATTATAGGACAGACAGAGAATGAATGTTTGATGATTTAGTGACTCACATTGGCTCTTGCAGCAGGAGGAATGGACATGTTGATCGTCTCATACGTCTCTTTATGTTCATTCTCATCTTTGAGCTTCAGAAAACAAACAGTTAAAACTCCATGAATGACACTTTATTGAGGTTTAAAGACAATAATCAAATCTAAATCACAGCATTACTGAACTCACCTCCGAGTCAACAGTCTCTCTTTTATTATCTATGTGTTTTTATCATAAAACACGTGCAAAACACAGAAAGTGAACAATAAGATGTTTTTGAAGCATTACAATGAATGGTAAAAATGATTGTTTGAGTTGATATTACAGGAATTCTCAGCAGGAATAAACTTCTGTTTGAGAATAATTTACTTTTATGTGATTCGTACAATCTGAACATGACGTGGTTGTTTGCTCGTCTGAACTGTTTTTAATTGTTGTAAAGGAGTAAATCTGAAAACTCACCAGCTGTTTTTCTGCAGATCAGCCAGAGAAGAGCAAGAAGGAAAACAGCGACTGCAGCGACAGCGACAGAAATCCCTATGACTGAAGAAGAGATCGAGCACAGAGTCAGATATAGTGGCCTGTCAATCATAATCAGCCCTTCTCTACATAAAAAATAATTTATTTTGGATTTTGGAAAAAAGATTGTTATGGTTTTATTAAAACAAAATAGTTTAAAAATGTATAGTGTCAGAACCTCTCATATGAGCGCTGCCCCATAAACATGAAATTATGTTTATGTTAAATAAACAACTCTTCGAGCCCTAATGCCATATAAAATTCATAATTGATGTAGAATTATGTTAGATAAATTAGAATTAACTAAGATCGTATTAGTTTCTGGTGTCTTTATAGTAGAGTTTGTGATGTGGACTGGAATCACTGTCGTTGAACCATCTTGAGCTGTAAGGGAGGAATGTTAGTTCAGATGTATCATACTGTACAATATGACATTTATTAATCAGCTAACAAACAAGAAAACTAGCGTTATATGTCTAGAGACCACTAAAACTGATTGTTGAGTAGAAAATGGCGTCTGAGCTGCTGTAAAGCACTGATGTGAGAAAGACAGTGATGATGTACCTTTAGATCTGTGTGCGTTTATAGTGGAGGGATCCGGAGCGTTTGTGACTGGAGTCGTTGAACGAGGTCGAGCTGTAAAAGATGAATCTTAATTCAGATCTATCATAACATAGAATGTGACAATCATATTTTAACTTTGAACATCATCATTAAATACAAAAGTAAAATTTTAAGAAGTCGATCTTAAAATACGGGAAGGAGTGTGTATATGAACAAGATCTAGAAGATATGAAGGAGCCACGTTGTTAAGTGCTTTGTAAGTTAAAAGTAAACTTTAAAAATGTACATGGAATTTAACTGAGAGCCAATGCAAATTTTGTCAAACAGGAGAAATATGTTCAGAAATGGAAGTTTTGGTAATGACTCGAGCTGCAGCATTTTGTATCAACTGTAATTTATGAAGAGATTTGGAAGGAAGGCCATAAAACAGCATTACAATAGTCGATTCGTGATGTTACAAGAGCATACACAAGCGTAGCAGTACTCGAGTGACAGGACACGACGCAGGCGATTTATATGCCTAATATGTGTGACCCCCAGGGGGCGCTCTCAAGCGCACAGTTTGAATACATAAGCTAGACTAGACTTCAAGCTATCTAGGCAGGTTATGTCCAATGAAGGAACAGAAATGTGACTGATGTACTATATATGAACATATAACTTTATTAAACACTAGACAATAATATACTGGTTGGCAATCAGAGCAAGCAAATGTTCCCCGTAGGTAACAGTGGACGAACTTATACAATATAAAAAGTCACAGTGATTAAAGTCTCATAATACATAGGCTACAGTGAATAAAGTCGAATAAATAGATACTGTTCACATACACACTCTCTAACACTGCAAGAGATACTTCACACCAAATAGGCCGTACACACACACTAACACAGCGTTTCACACTTCACATTAGTGAACACTGCAAAATAAGCACTGTCCCCACAGGAGATATTGCACAATACCCATAGGCCGAATGCGGTGATATAATGATTACCAAACAAACAGACAAAACAAACAAACAAAACATATAGGTTAGCAGGCTATAACTCGCAGGCCTCCAGCCGAGGCTCATCTATGGTGGCAGATTTCTGAGGCACGCGCACACATACAAAGAAATTAAAAATAAAACAGAATTATTAAACCCAGGAAAAACAGTGTCTAGTTGGACAGACGAAGGCAATCCTCCTGTAATCACAAGCATAAATGGTTTATAATGCCATGTTTGGTAACATCGTGACGATTTAAAACAAGATTAGATCTCTGATTGAAAGACTATAACTAAAAAAAGGGATTAAATGAACTTACGTTTTTGAAAGCAGCCTAGATGAATTAGAGCTATATGCACAGATGAAGTTTAAAGGTGTGGATGACTAATAGCTGTGCACATCCTCACCAGCGTTGCTTCTATTCATAGGCAATATCAGACCGGAAACGATCTATAAACACTACACGTTACGCCTAAAGGAAAAAGGGGCCAGTAAACTTACGTTGCTGCAAACCCGTGTAGAATCACTACTCGCTATTATGCGAGCAAAGTATTCAGTAGACTCGTAACTGTGTGTACCATTAACTGGTCACCATACGCACAGATGCCAGGATTCGGCTACCTATAATAATGCTGTATTTAGATGGCTTTCAGCCTAAAATATATATATATATATATTTTTTTTTTCACAAAAAAATAGCATGTTAGGATATAACACTATAAGAATATATCACTTATGCACTGGAGAAACAAGGGAAGAGTTAAACAGAGTGTAACATGGAATGTATAAAAACTACTGTCAATGTTAGGGAGTAGGAGAGTGTTTTGTTTCTTGCTGTTGTCAAGATTCATTAATTTGTCAATTAAAGTTTAGAAGTTCTAACAACTGATTAAACAGAGGAATGGTGGAATGGTGTCCTTTTAAAATTGAACATATAATTCACAGAAACACTGACCGTGCAGATTAACACGAGCATCAGATCCGTGTTGTTGTCCATTCACATATTGTCTGCAGGTGTAAACCCCATAATCTTCTTCTTTGACGCTCTTGATGTTCAGAGAGCAGTCAGACCCCAGACTCAGTCTCTCATGTCTCCCTGTATCCTTCTTCACTTTCCCTTCACCAATCAGTTCAACTGCAACTGACGGACTGAAGAGATTATAGTTCCATGTAGTTGATTTGCAGTCAGGAACAGAAAGAGCATTTTTACAGGGCAGACGGACATTTTCACCAGAACTGATGAACATATTCACTCCACTGGTACCTGAAACACAGTACATTTGAGTGATCATTATGCTACATATTAATAAATGAAAACATAAAACATAAACAGCAGACAGTTCAAATCATATTTATCTTTAGCAGAGAGCTGTTCAAATCACTGAAACTCTTAATATGAAGATAATTTTGCCATACAGATTTCATTACCTGTGAGAAGTGAAGAGAGAATGATCAGTCCCAGCAGACACAGATCACACTTATCAGACATTTTCTGTTAATGACAGTCTTTCTTTGTACAGTTACAACTCTTTATTTAAACATCATCAGCCCCTCCTGTATTGGTTAATTTCCTCTTATCTGACCAACTGATGTGAGAGGGGGTCCAGCGAAAAATCGGCAGCTGGCAGCAGGAAGTAGATGACGTCAGCTGCCGATATAATAACCGGAAGTCGGAGGTGGATGCCGCTTTTAGCCAGGCAAATAAGTTATTATATCAATATACATTGTTTGTACTTATTTAAATAAAATACTTCTATTAGTATTTTATTTTATTTGATTAAAAGGTTTATCAAATATAAATCAAGTAACGAAGATCACATAGTCTAATACAAAAAACAAACATTAAGCTACACTTGAAATTATGAATTTGTATGTGTGTAAATATAATTTATGAATGAGTGTACAGTACATGTTTGTTAAATATACCCATTTATTAAACTTAAATAATGAGAACAGGAAAAGGCTAAATTCCTTTCAGGATAAATATCTGTCCAAATAGGCCCTATCTTAGTTAAATTATAAATATTGTAGCTAACGTATTTAAAGGTTTTTCATAAAATCAATTGGAGTGTTCAATCCAGGTTTAGAATGTTTGAGCAGTGTGTAGCCAACAAACCTGAACTGTTGACGAAACGCGTTCATCCTAGCTAGAAACGAATGTGAGTGAGCAGCAGACACAGAGCGCTTTAAATCGCGATCAATCTCGTTTTATTGTAGTGCTATAAGGTGAATTCCAAAAGGCATTCTTTTTCTTTGAAGCAACAAAGGCTAAACAATTTGTTATATATATATATATTGGTGCGGATGACACATAGCGAATTATAGCCTATATAGCCTATTAAAATTATAAAATATAATATATACATTATGAATTTTTATGTGTATAAATATAATTTATGAATGAGTGTACATGTTTGTTAAATAAGTAAATATATACATACAGAAAGAAATGCCTATGTAATCATATTGTATTTTTTTAAAATATATTCTTTATACGTATTAAATATACAACATTTAAACTTAAATAATGAAAGTCCTGTCTAAAAGAAGAAGAAAAAAAAAGAACTTTGTCCCTTTATTTAAAATATACCTTTATTTAAAATCATTTTGCTATCATTTAAGTTCAGTTTTACATTTGCAGTACTACTTTAATACATTCTGTCTTTGTTTAATGAAGCAGCTGTAACTGTTGAAACAGGCTTGTTTTTCTGAAATCAGAATGATAGGCCACAATCCTGAGCTAGATGGTAAAGTTCGTAGACAAACTTTAAGTTGGCTTGAAAAAGCCTATAGCTAAAAAGTTTTTAAAAGTTTTTTAAAAAAAAAAAGTTTTTAAAATGTTCTTATCGCCGGCGCCACCATTGACGGCTGCTGTCGCTTGACTTCCAGTTACATGTGATTGGTTGCTACTAGTTTAGACGATACTGATTGGCTGCCACGAAATGGCAGGTCCATCCTAATATGGCAGGGTTTCCGGCTGTCAACTTGAGGTAAGGGGAATATTAATGACACTGTTGTTAAAGCATTTGACAGTGTAATAACCCATAATGACATCTTTATAACTAGTACAATGTGTTCCACTTTACTTGAGGACAAGTAAAATATTAATGACACAGTTATAATGGTGTCATGACGGCCAAAGTCAAAACCAACCACATATGACAGGGTAATGTAATGTCAACGCAAAGCTAAATAACTTCTTTAAGTTTGATAATTAGACCTGTTATGACATATTTGTGACAGGTTGATAGGTTATGATTTCTTGGTTAATGTCAAGTTGTCATAACAAAGACATTTTAAACAATGTCAACTTTGCATTAAAAGTGTCATAATTTACCGAATGACACTTAATGACAACAGTCATAAACATTCATAAAGACTCCTTCATGTTCATGACAGGTGTTATGTCATGTTTATGACAGTGTCATGACAGTCTTATGCACACCCCTTCAAATAAAGTGTTACCATTATGAGCATCACAACTCCTTGAGATCAAGTTCTCCTTTTACACTATACAACAGTTTTAGTACATGGATATTCTGAAGAAATAGACCTACACAAAGACCATGTAATGCTGTCTCACCAGATTTCATTTAAAAAAAGTTCATTTTCCAGTTATAAGACAGCTACAATTGTATTGCAGATTTTAAGACATGGTGACAGCCAATTGTGTGAGCTGATAAATAACAATTCAAATATATGCAGTTGACATTAATAAAAAATACACACAGTGAACACACTTAGTAATTGTGCTTTTATAAGGGTTGTAGGGTATCTGCGCTGTGTCAGGATGACTCGTTCAATTGTACATGTAAAAATGCTCCTAACCTCTCGGACTCTGGTCCATAACTCCGGCCTGGCACCACAGAGTCTGGCTCCTAATTGCCCCGCTGACACTTTCATGGCAAACATGAGGTAAAACAAACAACCCTAAAACCAGCGATGAGCCAGCTTCACAGAGATGTTTATCACCCAACTACCCCCTTTCCGGCAAGGAAGAACTCAGGTGAAGACATTCCAACACACACACACACACACACACACACACACACACACACACACACACACACACACACACACACACACACACACACACACACACACACACACACACACACACACACACACACACACACACACACACACACACACTTCACATTTAAACAGTATGCTATTTTTACAGACACTAACGTTATTCTATATCGCGATTAGAACATGAAACACTTCTCAGCTGAATCTGTTGCTCCTCCTCGAAGTGAAAATAAACCAGCACTTGTTCTTCTGAGCTAGGTAAATGTCCCAGGATTATTCCTTATAGCCGCGCAAGACGAATCTTAATCTGACTAAAAAATATAGTGTGTTTACAGAGTTTAGCCTATATGGGCGTTAACCCGTCTCAATGTGTTGCTTCAGATCATTAGCGTTTGAATAGCGCGTGCTCTCCGTGGGCGTGTCACTTTACCAGAATAATGAGCTGAGAGAAAGATAATTAGAACAGCTGACACGTCTCTCTTTTTATATAGATGACATAAACGGAGAATATTTATTTTAGTTTTGAATCGGATCATTTAAAAGTATAAACTCAAATGATTTAAAAGATTATTGCTCATGGCTGGGTGAATAGTAATCGCTGAGTTTTGTTTAAGTTTAGAGACGTGCTCCAGAAAAAAAGTTCACGGAGAAGGGGAGGCAGAACGCACACCCTGTTTTTTTTCTTTATTTTACAAAAGCACAATATTTTATTTCGATTGTATGTGAGCATGTAAAAGTAGACATTTAACAGTTTATTTTATCATATTTCTTAACTCTATATGACCAGAAATTATGGTAGTACTTTAAGTCTATTTTTCTGCTATGTGAAAAAAAGTAGCAAAACGCACGGGTGCGTTCTTGGTCCCCAGAGGGTTAACATTTAAGCCCACCGGCAACTATAGTTGCCGCAGTGTATAGTTGTCATTTTCCTTTTGTAAGTAATTTTCTAGATGTTATCCATGTTGTATGTCTCAATGCCATGCAAGGAAACAACCAAATAAAGGATTTCAAGAAAAAAAAGGTATTTACTTCCTTCCTGTCACATGAGGCTGTCAACTTCCTACCCTTACTTCCAGGAAGCATGGCGAAGGCAAACCCTCCCAAAGAAAGCTAATTTTCATGTTACTAATAAGTATTTTTGTTGACATATATATCTACATAATCATGAATGTCTCTAGAATCCTCCAAACAAAACAAATCTGACAATAGATCTATAGTTTTTTGTATACTTAATTAAAAGTCCAAGCGGCAACTATAGTTGCCGGTGGGCAAATGCCTTGTAAGTACATATATCATGGGGAAATGGGATATACCGTGTTAAAAGGTTAATAATTCAAGGTTATTGGACTTGTTTAGTGCATAAACATAACTTTACGCTTTAAATGACATCTCTACTGTTCATAAGTACTGTCTGTATGCACTGTTATTTTAGTTTTTTGCCATTTTGTCATTTGTTTTTTTGCTTGTAATATAGATATTATTTTTTATTATTTTATTATATTATTTGTATTTATTTATTTTCATTTAACTTTTTGATACACAATACCCTGTTATGGCTGCACTCTACCACTTTAACCCTTGTGCGCTGTTCATTTGAGGTTTACAGTCGGGCTGTTTGTGATCTAAGAGACCCCAGGCAACAAAATGTAATTTTGTAACAAATTTTGTACAAATTTTCAGTAGGGGTTCAGCGAAAAATCGGCAGCTGGCAGCAGGAAGTAGCTGCCGTTGACACCCGGAAGCCCTGCCATATTAGGAGGGATGGGAGGGACCTGCTATTTCGTGGCAGCCAATCAATATCCTCCAACGTAGTAGCAACCAATCACATTTAACTAGAAGTCAAGCGACAGCAGCCAGTGGCGTCGCCGGCGAATCTTCAGTAATGGCGGCGGTGTTTGGTTCGGTAAGGTCGTATATTAATTATCAGATTAATAAATAATTGTTGCTCTGTAAATTGGATTTTAACTTTTATGTTAGAGACAGTGTATCTGTGACTACTTAAGTTGAATTGGTTAATTTAATCATTTGTAGAAACGCAGCTTGTGGACCGTGCGGTCCTGTTTTGTAAGGGCCTAGTATCATTAACTTCAAATGCTACTAACTTACGTTATCATTACCATTAAATATTAGCGTTTGTTTACATGTTAACTTAATCTGTTGATTAGAATAAAGCTCATGCTAATTTATTGGAATTATTGACAAGCTCAGCCTTGATGATACACGTGCAACACTAACAAAACATATACCAAATCTGCCATGTTTTAATACAAAACACCATTTTAATCAGCATTACTTCACCATAATTCTAAACTTCAGTTTTTTGTAGATTCACCAAGTTCACCATGGCCTTATACAGATCGCTGGGGACGGACAAACATATGTGCCAGGAAGGAAACCCCAGATTTCCAGTTGCAAAACCAACCAAACCCACTGGTATGTTTTCACATAAGGAACATAATGTTCAAATGTATTAACTTATATCCTGTCTTGATAAAAGCAGGCAAACGGCATACTATATATATATATATATATATATATATATATATATATATATATATATATATATATATATATATATATATATATATATATATATATATATATATATGTGTGTATGTATATTTATTAAAATATATCTAAACAAAATATAATGGAACTGTTCACTTTTTCCATATAACTATTTTTATTTCTTTGCTATCTTTAGTGTATAAATAAAAATGTTAGTTTATCCATTTAGATTTTTTTATTTATTTTTTATTCCAGGGTGTTCCAGCACAGTTGATCAGTGTGGACTGTGGTGTATTCATGCTAATGGTAAGTTATTAAGGTAGTTTTGTTTCACCATAACATTTTTTACGGATAACCCAACATCCATAATAATTGTCATAAAAGACATCAGGCTGATTCCAATGAATTTAGTTTTTCGTGTGTGTTAGGGTTAGTGATGTCACTAGCTCAGGAGGAAGCTCGTGTAGTCCCTACCAGTTGTTTGTTGTAGTCCTTAAAGTGATTTCTATTAAAAAAAAAGACTACCTTTGCATTGAGCTTTGATTGTTGTAACTTATTCACATTGCAGATATTGTAAAAGATCGAACAGATTTCAAGCTTTTTTTATCTCTTAAACTATTGTATTAGCTTTATGGCAAATAATTGTTAAATTAAATGTTTTCAGGTTTTACCTGCACCCAAATGCACAATCTGTTTTAAGGGAGGTTAAGTCATGATGTTTGGAAATGGCAGTATTCATTTTTTGGTTTGTTTGTAATACCCAATAGTTGTCAGACTCTGCCCTGTCTGAAACTCTTCTTCATGTGGTTCTGAGGAGGGTGATTCTGGATTGTTAAATCTGTCTTTAGTTTGTTCCAAATTCAGAAGTCTGGTGGATACAGACTCATTTAGGAGGGCGGCACACTTCTGCTGGCTTGACAGTACGTATGTATTTTTTCTTTGGCACATTTGTAATGTAATGATTTGGCGACATATCTTCAATTATTCTTTTTGATCGTGCTCATTTTTATGCTCCTCAAATTTAAATATTCAGGTGTAACATATCGGAGAGAGAAGTCTGTGACACATACTGTTAATAAGGTAATTTGGATATCAATGTCACAATTTTCTTATGAATCCTCTAGGTTATGTTGGAAGAGGAAAACGAGGAGAAATGCAGGGCTTTGACTCGGAAAACACCCATCCAGGGTTTCGCAGTGATTGGTGGCAGATGCTGGAGGATGAAAAGTTGTTCAATCAACCAGTTCCATTCTAAAAGCCTAGTTAATCTAACTAATCTTTCTTTTTTTCTAACTAACCTTTAACTTAATTCTTTCTAACTTTCTTTCTTTTTTCTAACAAATCTGTCTTTCTTACTAATATTAAGGTTACTGGGGTTAAACACTGTGATTTATGTGATTTGATTCAAAGTGAACATTATCTGTACTACTTTCTGAGCAGGGAATGTTTTATCAGTGTTTTGGTAGACTGTCCTGATAATGGTGAGCTCTGGCCCTCTACAATCTTTGAGGAACTGTGATTCACTTTTGTGTGTGCGTAGAATACTCTGTGCAGGTCTACTGATATGCAACAGCTGACCCCAAGACGCCTTTCTACGACCTCCGAGGTCATCACCGGACCAAATCTTGGACTCGGATTACAATGTCGCCTTACCCTCCTATCTGTCCATATGTGTAGAATTGTTTTAACTTTGTTCTCTTGCCAATGAGAAGTAGCCAACATGTATGTACTGATTTAATTTATGCCCTTGGAAATGGTACAACTGGTGTGAGATTGTGTACGGTAGAGTCTCTGGCCTGCGACCCGTGAGACTTTTACACCTGGCTCTACCGATGAAAACTATTCTTGAGTACATTTTTACTTATTTGATTGTACCTCACGACTCCTGGTCTTCTTTCATAATATCTGGTCCTGGGTCTTTAAGCTGTTATCCCCTAACACTAGAAACATTGTAAATCATGTTAAACCATGCTAGAACATTGAAAAACTTTTTCAAACTTTCTGGCTAGGATTTTTCAAGCCAACTTAGTTTTTCTACGAATTTTACCATCTAGTTCAGAATTGTTGTTGATCATTCTGATTTCAGAACAACAAATATCAAGCCTGTTTCAAAAGTTACAGCTGTTTTATAAAACAAAGACAAGAATGTATTGAACTACTACAAATGTAAAACTGAACTTAAATGATAGCAAAATATGATTTTAAATAAAGGTCATGAGACAATGTTCTTTTTTTTAAGTTTAATGAATGTTTATGGACATTAAATAAATATACAGTATGATTATGTAGGCATTCCTTTGTGTATATATTTTATTATTTGAACAAACATGTACACTCATTCATAAATTATATTTATACATGTACAAATTCATAATTTCAAGTGTAGCTTAATGTTTGTTTTTTGTATTATGTCTATGATCTTCGTTACTTGATTTATATTTGATAAACCTTTTTAAATCAAATATAAAATAATTAATCATTTAAGTATTTTATTTAAATAAGTACTAAAATTATATATAAATTGATATAATAATTTATTTGCCTTGCTAAAAGTGGCATCCACCTCCGACTTCCGTTTATAAGCGACAGCTGACGTCAGCAGCCAGTGGCAGCTACTTCCTGCTGCCAGCTGCCGATTTTTCGCTGAACCCCCTCTCCAAATTTTGTACAAATTTTATTTGTTACATTTTGTAACAAATTACATTTTTTTATATATGCATATCTACATATTATGAAATCACAATTATAACAATAAAAGTTACTTTTTGACAAAGTTTAGCAGTTTTTGTACTGAAAAAAAAAATCAGTTTTTCAATAATGTTACATTATGATTAGAATCAAACCTGATCAGGATGTTACAAAGAGAAAAGTTGGAGTCTTTAGAGTTTATCATTTATTTCAAACATCTGTTTTTCATATAATTCTAAAAATTGTGTGAAGTGTGCCACTTCATTTCTGTCTATGTGTGTTCTTTCTGATTTTGAGGATGAATTTTGCCCGTTGACAAAAATCATTTGATTCTAATCATAATATAACATTATTGAATATTATATTTTTTCTAGTACAAAAAATGCCTAAACTTCGACAGAAAGTAACTTTTATTGTTATAATTGTGATTCCATAATATGTAGATATGAATACAACTGGAAAACCTTGTGAAAATATGTCTTTCATTTAGTCAAATAGCAAATAGTGGAGCTCTGCAGCCATCTACTGGTTAGAGTCATAATTTGTTACTTTTAAAAAGTCATTTTCCAAAAGATGGGCACAAATCTTACACTAAACCATGTCAAATTATCCATGCAAGTTAGAAATGTGGGTCAAAAAGACCCCAAACAGGCACAAGGTTTAAGACAAATGGATTTGTTGTTTGTTGTGTTTTCATATTCAAGAGATTATAAGCTAGATTCCGCTTTTTTTGGGTTCGCATCAAACATTCTTCGACTTTTATACACAATAAATTTGTTTTTGAATAAGGATTGATCTGTTGAAAGCAGTTATTTTGAGATAGATGCCAAATGTTCTCCTCCTATTGATATTTAACATTGAGGGGGTGCATACAACATATTCGCCCACCGGCAACTATAGTTGCCGCACATTCAAATACGATTTTCAAGAAGAAAAAAAAAAAACTGGGGAAAATAAATGCAGAACATGTTCACATAGGACATTATTAACACGACTATATGCATGAAACCATTCAGAAAAATTTGGGCATAAATGGGTTAATGTACGATCCAAAGCTACATGCTTTAAAAGTATGAAGTTACTTTAACTAGCAGGCTATCTTTGTAAAACAGGAAGGATGTATTCATGGCCAGAAATGGCCTTTCCTGCGAATCTCTGAGATGATTTCAGTGTGAGAATTGATAAAGATCGCATGATCAGTTTGCGGGACAAACTGATTATCAGATCACAAATTAATTCCACAGGGACTATCCTTAGAGTTGATATAATGATAGACCTAATTGATATATTAATATTTAGTTATAATACGTTTTGATTAAGTATTGATATACAATTGAGCTAATTTTAACCTGTCTGTAAAATATAGTACATGGAAGGAGAGCTTGATTGCTTACAGAGAGGCTTTAAAAGCTGCTAGATCTGATTATTCTTCAAACCTATTAGAAGAAAATAAACATAATTCTAGGTATTTATTTGAACAAGTGAATAAACTAACGAAAAAAAAGCTTCAAGCTCAGAAGTAGGGATGCACGATATATCAACCACATATCGTTATCGGCCGATAAATGGTCTTTTTTGATGTTATCGTTATCGATCCGATAAGAAATTTGGGCCGATATATCAAAGCCGATAACTAATAGATTATTTACTTCAGTTGAGAGATGCGCGCGGTTCGCCATGATGGTTCTGAATGATTGGATTCACTTCGAAAAGGAAGACACAGTTCAGTGCAACATGTGCAGCACAAATCTGTCACATAGGCTTCATAACATTGTAATAAGAGCACGACTGTAAAAGCATGTTGTGAATTCTTCTTCGCCAGTGTTTCAGCGCGACGAGCGCGTTGAGGCGGAAAGAGCGCGTCTATGGAGTTAAGCCTTCATGACGAGCACAGTCAAGTTCTCTTGAGCATTCGCAGCATTCTGTGCCATAGTAAGTCATAATATGTTTATTTTGTGTATATAGGCCTATATATATGATTAATCTAATATAGGATGCGTTTGGTTGAGTTAATGAACGACGTGCGCAGGCGCAGCGCTTCATTGTTCGGGTGATCATGAATCGTGAATTCTCTAGTTGCCGTCAGCGCGTTGTTGTGGGAATAGCGCGTCCAGAACAGCCTGGGATTATCAACACATTGACCAGCACAAGTTCGATTGTGCATTCACGTTCTTTTCTGCAGATAAGTCGTAATATAAAGCTGATGTAATATAAATATCTGATTAATCTCACATATCATGCGTTTCGTGGATTTAAACAACCTAGAAAAGTTTCCCGGTGCTCGTTTTCTTCAGCTTCAGCTCGCGCAGATTAACCAACAATGCAAAACATTAACAGCTATGTTTTACACTGTCATATAATTATATTCACCATTGTAATAAATTTGTAAATTCTTTGGGTTTGCATTCTTCAGCAACCGTTGAGTTGATTAACCTTCTAGCAAAGCGATTCAGTTTTACGCTCGTTCTTCAGCTTCAGCTCGCGCTCACACAGCAGTGTCATTTAAACAGTAATGCTATTAAAGATGTTTACTATTAGGCTACTGTCACGATTCTATGTGTTTAGTTATCTTTTGTGATCTTGTTTTCCCCTGTCTTGTGTGATTTTTGGTTTAGTCCTGTTAGTTTTCCCGCTCCTCGTTTGTGTCCAATTTTCTGCACCTGTTTTCAGTTAATTATCTCATTTGGTTCAGTTCATTTAAGCCCTGTGTTTTCCCTCAGTGTTTGTCGATCGTCGTCAATGTATGGTTGTGTGTTAACCCTGAATTCCTGGAGTTTTGTTCTTGTTTGATTTTGGAAGTTTCATTTTGGTAATTAAAACTATTATATTGAAGCTCCCGTGTCCTCGTCTTCAGTCACCTGCACCCAACCCTGACAGAACGATCGACCTTAAAATTCTAAAAAAAATGGGCCGAAGGAGGAAAAACAAAGAGGTGAGCCCCTTCGAAAACCCAATCCTCTTTCAAGAGGAGCGCTCACTCGAAGAGTATGCGGGGCTCTATTTAGAACTCTATGATGATGTGACGCTGGAAGAGGAAGAGCTGACTAGGAGTTTCTGGGGTGGACTGAAAGACCCACTAGCCCAGATATTTCTGGTGAAGGACCTCAATATGTCCTTTTTGGAGTTTGTGGATCACACACTGTGGGCGTGTGGATCCACATACCTCGTCGAAGATCTCCCACTCCAGCCAGTGCCAAGCACGCCAGCCCCTGAGCCCATCACCTGCACGCCAGCGCCTGAGCCCATCACCTGCACGCTAACGCCAGAGCCCATCGTCTGCCCGCCAGAGCCTGAGCCCATCGCATGCCCGCCAGAGCCTGCACACCGCATCAGCCCTGCCACCAGATCGGTCCCTGGACTTCCTCGGCTGATATCCAGTATGACTGATCCCCCGCTGATGTCAGTGCGATTAGCCAAAAAGATGGCTGCCGAGGCTGGGGTTCACGTCAGCCACATCCAGCCAGAGACCGTCCAGCCAGAGACCGTCCAGCCAGAGACCGTCCAGCCAGAGACCGTCCAGCCAGAGACCGTCCAGCCAGAGACCGTCCAGCCAGAGACCGTCCAGCCAGAGGCCGTCCAGCCAGAGACCGTCGCCTGCCCGCCAGAGCATGAATCCAGCCCCAAGCTCCCTGATGTGCTGGCCCCGTCCAGTTCCGAGTCCCCTGATGTGCTGGCCCCGTCCAGTTCCGAGTCCCCTGATGTGCTGGCCCCGTCCAGTTCTGAGTCCCCTGACGTGCTGGCCCCGTCCAGTTCCGAGTCCCATGACGTGCTGGCCCCGTCCAGTTCCGAGTCCCATGATGTGCCAGAGCCCGTTGACCCAGCGCCAGAGCCAGAGCCCGTTGACCCAGCGCCAGAGCCAGAGCCCGTTGACCCAGCGCCAGAGCCAGAGCCCGTTGACCCAGCGCCAGAGCCAGAGCCCGTTGACCCAGAGCCAGAGCCCGTTGACCATGCGCCAGAGCCAGAGCCCGTTGACCCAGCGCCAGAACCAGAGCCCGTTGATGTCAAGTCAGTTCCCGATCCTGAGCCTGTCCTCCCCAAGAAAATTTTGGGGGGGCGCTATACGCCTTCGCCGTGGCCGGCCAAAGATCCATGGAGGCCTGAAAAAATAACACCGCCGTGGCCACCCGAAGGGTCTTCACCACCACGGCCGCCTGAAGGGTCTTCACCGCCGTGGCCACCCGAAGGGTCTTCACCGCCGTGGCCACCTGAAGAGCCTGCACCGCCACGGCCACCCGAAGGGTCTTCACCACCACGGCCACCCGAAGGGTCTTCACCGCCGTGGTCACCCGAAGGGTCCTCACCGCCGTGGCCACCCGAAGGGTCCTCATCGCCGTGGCCACGCCCACAGCCTGCTCCGCCTTGGCCACGCCCACAGCCTGCACCGTCGTGGCCACGCCCACAGCCTGCACCGCCCTGGCCACGCCCACAGCCTGCACCGTCGTGGCCACGCCCACAGCCTGCACCGTCGTGGCCACGCCCACAGCCTGCTCCGCCTTGGCCACGCCCACAGCCTGCTCCGCCTTGGCCACGCCCACAGCCTGCACCGTCGTGGCCACGCCCACAGCCTGCACCGTCGTGGCCACGCCCACAGCCTGCACCGTCGTGGCCACGCCCACAACCTGCACCGCCGTGGCCACGCCCACAGCCTGCTCCGCCCTGGAGGCTTCCTGGACCTGCACCATGCCCTCGTCAGCCTCCAGGGCGCCCACCCTCCCACCCCTTTGGATGTTATACGGCGCGAGGACGCGCCTTCGGGGAGGGGGGAGGTACTGTCACGATTCTATGTGTTTAGTTATCTTTTGTGATCTTGTTTTCCCCTGTCTTGTGTGATTTTTGGTTTAGTCCTGTTAGTTTTCCCGCTCCTCGTTTGTGTCCAATTTTCTGCACCTGTTTTCAGTTAATTATCTCATTTGGTTCAGTGTATTTAAGCCCTGTGTTTTCCCTCAGTGTTTGTCGATCGTCGTCAATGTATGGTTGTGTGTTTACCCTGAATTCCTGGAGTTTTGTTCTTGTTTGATTTTGGAAGTTTCATTTTGGTAATTAAAACTATTATATTGAAGCTCCCGTGTCCTCGTCTTCAGTCACCTGCACCCAACCCTGACAGGTACTGTAATATTAAAATAGTTATTTTTTTTTTTTTTTAAAAGATTGCGTTATAATTAATAACTAACATTATTTTGTTCTCGTATTATTTTCATCAACGATATGGTTTGATTAAAATAATTTCCTTATTGTCGATTCCATTTTATTGATCCATGGCACAAGCATTTTGTTTCTTTATATGCAGCCCAATGTTAGCCTATCTAATGACTTGTTTGCAATATTTAGGTATTTTATTTTTGTTAGGCAATAGATTTTTTGATAACACTTTACAATAAGGTCTCATTTGTTAATGCATTAAGTAACAGAGAGCAATAGCCTTAATTGTTAGTTAATAAAATATGTGTGTTCATGTTAGTTCACAGTGCATTGACTAATGTTAGATAAAACTTTCTTAAAATGTCTTATAAAATTGTTGGTTCATGCTAACTAATGCTAACAAAATTAAACCTTATTATAAAGTGTTAACATTTTTTAATAAAGAAAGTTGCCCAGTGTAAAATTAATTAAAAAAGTTAAGGAATCTTACACTGGTTCAAAAGGCTATACTTGTATACTAGGGACAAGGCTTTTAATTGTGAGCCTTCTGTTTATGTATACAGGCTATCAAAGTATATAAAAAAAATTATTTAGAGGTATCGGCCAATATATCAGTTATCGGCTTTCAAATGTAAAGAATTATCGGTTATCGGTATCGGCCAAAATGTTCATATCGGTGCATCCCTACTCAGAAGTTTCCAAGAAACACAGCAGTAATGACTTTATGAACTTCTTCACTTATAAGATCGATATATCAGGGACAAAATTATAACTATGCAACCGTCTACTAAAGTATCGCATCAGACAGTGCAGTGTAGTCTCCATGACGAAAAATTTGATTCATTTGTTGCTATAGGAGAGGAAGAATTTTGCAAACTTGTTAAATCATCTAAATCAACAACATGTATGTTAGACCCTATACCGACTAAACTATTGAAAGAGATGCTTCCAGAGGTCATAGATCCTCTTCTAAATATCATTAATTCATCTTTGTCATTAGAATACGTACCAAAAAAGCTTTAAGCTGGCTATGATTAAACCGCTTGTTAAAAAAACGCAACTTCAGAAGATCCTACAGAATTAGTCAATTACAGGCCAATCTCGAATCTGCCTTTTCTGTCAAAGATATTAGAAAAAGCAGTATCCTCACAACTGTGTTCCTTTCTAAAAAAAGAAATAATATCTGCGAGGATTTTCAGTCCGGATTTAGATCGTACCATAGTACTGAGACTGCTCTCATTAAAGTCACATATGATTTGCTCCTATCATCCGATCGTGGTTGTATCTCTCTATTAGTGTTACTTGATCTTAGTGCTGCATTTGATACTATCGACCACAACATTCTTTTAAATAGACTAGAAAACTATGTTGGCATTAGTGTAATTGCACTACCATGGTTTAAATCATACTTATCTGACCATTTTCAGTTTGTAGCAGTAAATGAAGAGATGTCTTATCGATCACAAGTTCAGTATGGCGTACCACAAGGCTCAGTACTAGGACCGCTGCTGTTCACTCTGTACATGCTACCATTAGGAGATATAATTTGGAAATATGGAATTAGCTTTCACTGTTATGCTGATGATACTCAGCTGTATATTTCTTCAAAACCTAACGAAACTTACCAATTTACAAAATTAACTGAATCCATAGCTGATATAAAAAATTGGATGACTAGTAATTTCCTACTACTAAATTCTGAAAAAAAACAGAGATTCTAATTATTGGACAAAAAACTTCCTCGCCTAATAACCTAGAATACTGTCTAACACTTGATGGCTGCTCTGTTAAGTCTTCGTCGTCAGTTAGGAACCTGGGTGTGCTCTTTGATACCAATCTTTCATTTGAAAGTCA
The DNA here is from genome assembly GCA_036326025.1 of Chrosomus eos. NCBI lineage: Eukaryota > Metazoa > Chordata > Actinopteri > Cypriniformes > Leuciscidae > Chrosomus > Chrosomus eos. The sequence goes on along the minus strand of JAZAVI010000386.1, from coordinate 203,449 downwards.
TGTGTCTATTATCTGTAAAACAGCATTTTTCCATCTTAAAAATATATCTAAATTACGTCATATGCTCTCACTAACAAATGCGGAACAATTAGCCTTTCGCCGAGCCCCGCCCCCCTTAGTTACTGTTGCTACGTCCGTGAAACAAATGGTCGAACACGACCAGCGCGACAGATTGCCATGACGGGAATAGGTATACCCGTGCGTGTCAGTGACCTTTTTTTGAGCAATACCTCCGCGATATCCTCCAGATCGAGGCAAAAATGGTTACAGTATGCAGTGGAGGGATATATTCAAGTTTATAAAAATACGCAATGAAGGAGACTACTATCGAGGCTAATGCTTACCGGTCTCAAGCGACATCTGAGAAACCCCATGACCTGTAAGTTAAGTTACCTCAAATGCAACCAGCACAGCCTTCAAGAAGATTTTATAAGCTGGTTCAGTTGCTAATTGTTTGGAGTTAGAAATATATAACTCGCGCAGCGCTGCATATTTAGTAATTTTGCCTCAGATAGCACAGGATTATACATTCGTTTAACAAGCTTGTTCATTACCACAGCAACCGCTTGCGTGTCATGCTGAATGTGATTTTCGTGTTTAAAAAGTAACTATACATAAGAGACGGAAAGATGCAGATAACCATACATTATTTAAGGTTATTTCTATTCGTTACGATATTGATATATGAACTGATGTTGTCAAGTAACGTTAAGGTTCATGCGTTCCCCGTTGCGAGTGTGCACTCCTCTAAACTGTAGTCTACAGGTGCTGCACTGCTAGTGACTGCTGCTCATTTCCCCCGAAAATATCATGTTAACAACAACCCTTTAGAAAACATACTTCCTTTGTAGATCCTCTTGATCTGCTTTCTCCATGTTGCTTTGAATAACGTTAATCTCAGTGGCTCAGAGTCTCACGCACGCTGCATGCGAGTTAACCATGTTCGACACATGTAAGTTAACTGGGAGTGGGGCCGTCCACACTGTTTTATCCACTGTAACGTTAGGCACCGCTCACGTTGTGTTTTCGGCTTTGGGAATGGAAAGAACACAACTCCTCCAGACAATCTCTTATAACTTATCTAGTGTAGTGCTGTTTTTGGCGGCCTGTTTTAATTTTAGTTTTAGTCTAGTCTTTGTGTCAAGCTGTCATTTTAGTTTTTATTAGTTTTAGTCACGTTCATACTCTTTTTAGTCTAGTCTAGTTTTAGTCGACGAAAACTGATGACATTTTAGTCTAGTTTTAGTCGACGAAAACTGATGACATTTTAGTCTAGTTTTAGTCGACGAAAGACATAGTCTAGTTTTAGTCAATGAAAATTGTATTTTAGTCTCTTTTTAGTAATGCAATTCTATTTAACCCAGTCAATATGTATACCTAGTAGTAGACGAAACCAACATTTTCTTTTAGCCGAACCCATTTCAAAAAATCTTATCTTATTATATTTAGTCTATCTTATTATATTATTGTTACCTTATAGACTCAAGAATGCTATTCCAGACACAGAAGACGCTCTGATATGAATTTAGAACATATTTGGTTTACCAACCAAACATGTTGCCTACACACGATGAAATTAAAGTTTTTCCAAATGTCATTTCTTCTTTTTCTCCCAAAGACGAATCCCTTTCTCTGTATCAGACTTAACTGCGTTTGTTGTCGTTTATGCTAACGCCTGTTTCACACATAGCCTACTCCGTTTGCGGTGTGTATTTTTTCCCGCACCCATGTTAATAGGTTAGAGCGCTCACACCGCACGCGGGAGCGGTGCGTGCATAACAGCAGAGCAGAGATCTACACAGTAGCCTACCTCAACAACGCGACATAATGGATGTAGGCTAGAAATATTGATTTGAAATAAAATAGAGAATAAATGTTGTGATTGTGGTATTACAGCCGTAGATCAGCTGCGCACTGCAAAAGCAGCACATGTGAAAACACAATAGCACGAGCTGCTCCTGCATACACACCGCACCGCATACGCACTACACACGGAGTATGTGTGAAACAGCCGTAACTCACGCAGCTGCATCTTCTGCGAGTGGGCTTGAGGATGTGATGTCGCCTGCGCTCTGCGCAGTGCGATCTGATGCAGCCCCTGAAGTGAAACACAGGAAACAGAAATGCTGCATACCAGTAATAACGCAAGTAAACAAGACGAAATAACGTTAAATAACATTTCGTCTCGTCTCGTTTTGGTCAACGAAAATAAGGAGACATTTTAGCATAGTTTTTATTTTATAAACCACATTTAGTCTCGTTTTTATTCGTCAACGATATTGCATTATACATTTAATTATAGTCATCGTCACATGACCAGCATTTATGTTGCGTCTCGTCTCGTTTTCGTCACGTGAAAAAGGTTCGTTGACGACGATATTTCGTCATAATTTTCGTTGACGAAAGCAACACTAATCTAGTGTCCGATTTACAAACGCCGTGGGCGCATTTCATGTGGGCGCATCTTGCTTGGAATGCTTGACGGACCTGCTCACATAGTAACGGTTGCTATGATGTGTGATTGGACAATGGCCGTTTTGGGGGAGGGGCCGGCGAAAGGTCAATTGGTTCATGCGTTCATGACCTCAAGGCTATATTATTGTAACGCTCTACTGGGTGGTTGCCCTGCACGCTTAATAAACAAACTACAGCTGGTCCAAAACGCAGCAGCTAGAGTTCTTACCAGAACCAGGAAGTATGACCATATTAGCCCGGTTCTGTCAACACTGCATTGGCTGCCTATTAAACATCGTATAAATTTTAAAATATTGCTGATTACTTACAAAGCACTAAATGGTTTAGCGCCGCAGTACTTGAGCGAGCTCTTAACGCATTATAGTCCTTCACGTCTATTGCGATCTCAAAATTCTGGCCAGTTGATAATACCTAGAATATCTAAATCGACTGCTGGCGGTAGATCCTTTTCCTATTTAGCACCAAAACTTTGGAACAATCTTCCTACCATTGTCCGGAAGCAGATACAGTCTGTCAGTTTAAAGCTAGACTAAAAACACATCTCTTTGACCTAGCATTCACATAAATACATTATCGACTTCTATAATTAAATGTTAGGCTGCATAGATTAGGCCAGCCGGAACCGGGAACACTTCCCTCAAATCCTGATGTACTCGTTACATCATAAGAAGAACGGCATCTACGCTAATTTAGTGTCTTTGTTTATCCTGAGGTTTTCCTGCAGCCTGCCGGATCCAGGCCGTTTCCAGATCTGACGAAGGACCTTCGCCTGGACCTAATGACAAAGCAGTGCTGAAGTGCCAACTAGCCTCTCCCTATGGAGGATCCCTATTCCACTCTACAGATAAAGCGCTGTTGAAATTCCGGTTTTCGCGTCCCTACCCAAAATGATAAAATCAAATAAAATTCTGCATCAAATTTATAGGCAAGACAAGTAGTTTGTTTAGGCATGGTTTTTAGCGAATTTCAAACCTACGCACATATATCCAAACGCACATAACTATAGAATAAATTCTTAATGCGCATGTGAACGCCATCAGCGCTTATCACAGGTTTGCGTTTAGAGAGAACGCCGTCATCTTAGCGGCCCCTAATTCAATAAAAAATGATCATTTCGACGGAAGAGAATCAATCAAAACTAACTTTAGCTGGAAACAACATTATTCAATAACCGCTATAAAACCACACCAATCTCTGTTACCTTAAATTGTATGTTTATCTCTGTAAAGCTGCTTTGAAACAATCTACGTTGTTAAAAGCGCTATATAAATGAGGATGACTTGACTTGACTTGACTATAGTCTACATATGCAATTAATTATAATCCCTTGTGTTTAATTCTCTAGGTACATATATGGATGCAGATGCAGGGAACATATGATCCCTTTTTGGGAGATTTAATCATATAAAGCTTATCTGGTTCAAACTCGTATGAATAATTATTAATTATTTAATACATATTCCCCAAATTGACCAGAGATACTCTACACGGCAATTGGCGGTATAATTCTGTTCTGGGCAGCTTAGCATGTGTGGCAGGAAAGGGCATTTCTGTCTTCATCATTGTGATTGATGGCCAGTCTAGTCTATCATATGCGCTCCTGGGCTTTAAAACAGTCACGCAGTTACTGCTCGTCAGGCGTCACGTTTGAATTGCGGCGTCGTTAACGCGCTTCCGTCATTGCCTCCTGGAAACCGGATGCGAGAACCCGAGCCGGTAAGGAGTATGCACTGTTAGTTGTTTGTTTAGCTCCTGAAGTGTATGTAGTTACGAGAAGTGTTCTTTTAATGTACCTTTTAGAAACACCGTTGCGTTGGAGAGCGTGCTGCTGTACTTTTGCTGCACGAGCTCGTTACAATGGTTATTGTTTGCGTGTACTGGATGTGGACGCTGGACGAGGTAGGGAGAGTTTGCTAATCTCTCATTAATCGTGCTCTGTTGGAATGCGTGTTTGTGAAGTGCTAGTTTGTATTTAAGGATGTGTCCTAATCTATACCCTTTCTCAGTGGTGAGAACCTGAGTTCCCCTCCAGAGAAAGCTACGTTTCATTTTCCTTGACGATCGGTATGTATTAGTTTTATGTGTGTGCATAAGTTGGAGAATTGATCTAGCAGCGTAACAATCTTGTTGTTTATAGGTCCGTAAAGGACGGCAACTACATTTGAGTCGGGGTGCTCCGCGTTCATTTACAGCCGCAGTGCTGTCATGTTTCGGTCCTGTTTCTGTCCTGTTTCGACTGGACTAACTGTCCACCGATTCTATTGAACTTGGGACTTAAGTTGATATTTTCTTTAGTTTCTTTTTTTTTTGCTTTCACGTAGTTTTCATTTTCTTTTGAACTGATATTATCTGCAAGGATTGGTGCTGGAATTTGAGCTGTAATCCTTGCTCTTCTATCATTCTAATTTCTTTTGACGTTTCTACTTTCTCATTTGTATTTGATTTTGTTCTGAAGTTGAATTATCTATTTTTTCAATTATTTCTCTGAAATAATAGTTTATTTCTTTATATTTGCTTTATTTTTGCTCCCAACTGCTTGATTTGTTTTTTTTTATTAATAATTTTGACTGAAGTTTGGGTTGTTTTCTTTCTTTATATATTTTGCTGCCGCTGTCATTTGGGTTTAATTTCAACTAACTGTCTATTCCAATTTATCAATTGTAATATTATTTTGGTTTTCTTGATTTGAACACTAATAATCCTTCTAGTTATTGAATTGACTTTTATCCGATTATTTATTTCTGTATCTGATGTATACCCTCTTTGTGTGTTAGCAGGGCCTGAGTACCGGGGGCAGAGGATTCTTAGTTGGGTGACGGTATCTTTCTCACCGGTATTAACATTTGTGTGTGTGTGTGTGTGTGTGTATGTGTGTGCACAGTGAAGTGCAGTGGTCCTGCACCTATGGGTGGTATGCTGCGAGACTCTGCCTCTGTGTCTCTCGTCCCAGTCCAGACCTGGTCCTAAACCTTTAGGGGTTCATTGAATTCGGACAAAGCGCCCTATATCCTTTTTATACTGTCTCTTTTAAGAATTGTCAATAAAACTTATTTTTGTACGACAACCCATGTCTCTGACTCTATTCGGTGATACGAACCTGTGTGTGCCTTTTTTTGGGGCTTACTCTAATTCTTTTGGTGAGATTCCCAGAGTGGCGTAGTCGGAGTCTGAATGATACAACCCTATTAATTATAATTATTTAAGAAACCCCCTCGTGTCGCCCGTCACACATGGATAAGATCAGGGAGAGCAGCAATAACCCCCCTTAGGGTAAACAAAACGGAACCAACATGAATGTAATGCAGAGAATGAGAAACGAGAGGAGCTGAGGAGGGTAATGCGCTCCTGAGAAACGAGAGGAGCTGGGGAGGGAGGAGAGTAATGTGCTCCTGAGAAACAAGAGGAGCTGGGGGTGGAGGGCGGGTAATGCGCTCCTGAGAAACGAGAGGAGCTGGGGAGGGAGGAGAGTAATGCGCTCCTGAGAAACAAGAGGAGCTGGGGATGGAGGAGGGTAATGCGCTCCTGAGAAACGAGAGGAGCTGGGGAGGGAGGAGGGTAATCAGCTCCTGAGAAACGAGAGGAGCCGAGGAAGGTAATGTGCTCCTGAGAAACGAGAGGAGCTGAGGAGGGTAATGTGCTCCTGAGAAACGAGAGGAGCTGGGGAGGGTAATGTGCTCCTGAGAAACGAGAGGAGCCGAGGAGGGTAATGCACTCCTGAGAAACGAGAGGAGCTGGGGAGGGTAATGCGCTCCTGAGAAACGAGAGGAGCTGAGGAGGGTAATGCGCTCCTGAGAAACGAGAGGAGCTGGGGAGGGTAATGCGCTCCTGAGAAACGAGAGGAGCTGAGGAGGGTAATGCGCTCCTGAGAAACGAGAGGAGCTGGGGAGGGAGGAGAGTAATGCGCTCCTGAGAAACAAGAGGAGCTGGGGAGGGAGGAGAGTAATGCGCTACTGAGAAACGAGAGGAGCTGGGGAGGGAGGAGAGTAATGCGCTCCTGAGAAACAAGAGGAGCTGGGGATGGAGGAGGGTAATGCGCTCCTGAGAAACGAGAGGAGCTGGGGAGGGAGGAGGGTAATCAGCCCCTGAGAAACGAGAGGAGATGGGGAGGGAGGAGGGTAATCAGCTCCTGAGAAACGAGAGGAGTTGGGGAGGGAGGGGGGTAATGAGCTCCTGAGAAACGAGAGGAGTTGGGGAGGGAGGAGGCTCTTAAGAAACGAGAGGAGCTGGGGAGGGAGGGGGGTAATGTGCTCCTGAGAAACGAGAGGAGCTGGGGAGGGAGGAGGGTTATGAGCTCCTGAGAAACGAGAGGAGTTGGGGAGGGAAGAGGGTAATCAGCTCCTGAGAAACGAGAGGAGCTGGGGAGGGAGGAGGGTAATGAGCTCCTGAGAAACGAGAGGAGTTGGGGAGGGAGGGGGTAATGAGCTCCTGAGAAACGAGAGGAGTTGGGGAGGGAAGAGGGTGATCAGCTCCTGAGAAACGAGAGGAGTTGGGGAGGGAAGAGGGTAATCAGCTCCTGAGAAACGAGAGGAGCTGGGGAGGGAGGAGGGTAATCAGCTCCCGAGAAACGAGAGGAGTTGGGGAGGGAGGGGGGTAATGAGCTCCTGAGAAACGAGAGGAGTTGGGGAGGGAAGAGGGTAATCAGCTCCTGAGAAACGAGAGGAGTCGGGGAGGGAAGAGGGTAATCAGCTCCTGAGAAACGAGAGGAGTTGGGGAGGGAGGAGGCTCTTGAGAAACGAGAGGAGCTGGGGAGGGAGGGGGGTAATGTGCTCCTGAGAAACGAGAGGAGCTGGGGAGGGAGGAGGGTAATGAGCTCCTGAGAAACGAGAGGAGTTGGGGAGGGAAGAGGGTAATCAGCTCCTGAGAAACGAGAGGAGCTGGGGAGGGAGGAGGGTAATGTGCTCCTGAGAAACGAGAGGAGCTGGGGAGGGAGGAGGGTAATCAGCTCCTGATAAACGAGAGGAGCAAGGGAGGGAGGAGGGTAATGAGCTCCTGATAAACGAGAGGAGCAAGGGAGGGAGGAGGGTAATGAGCTCCTGAGAAAGAGAGGAGCTGGGGAGGGAGGAGGGTAATTATCTCCTGAGAAATGCGATAGCTGCTGATAATACTGAAGGAGCTTATATATGAATACAGTGATAGGCATCGTATTCCTATAGGTAGATGTGGATTAGCTGATGCAAGCTTAAATAATGTGATCTGCTAGAACTGACGCTACATACAATGTTTACATGCATTGTGTTAGTGGAGTAAGCAGCTTGTTCCGCAATGTTTCTTACTTTAGTGATCCCACACACTAGGGCTTGCACAGACTAGTCGTGTAGTCGAGAGATCGACTACTTCAACCACTAGTCGGCGCTGTCGTAAACAATCAACTACTCGAGCGTGCATTAACCATAAATGAATTCAAAATGGCGAACGTAACAAGCAGACACCACACATCAGTATTTCATCAAGATGACAAAAATATTGTAAATTGCCAACTCTGTAAGGGGCCGCTAACATATCGCGAATAAAAACGCACGGAAAGCATGCATGAAAACTTTCTCCTTTCCACAAGTGCTTGCGCTCCCATGGCGTCTGTCGTTGCTGTGCAACCATGAACTGCGCTCTCCATGATGACATGGAAGTATCAGCAAAGGTTACCCCTTATTTACACTGCACACGTCTGCGGTGCATTACGGCTCCGAAAAGGTTTTATTCTTTCCTCCACGCGGTGCCAACTCACACCAGGAGCATTTCAGAAGCGCAGCGACTGGATGCGTGAGACCACGTGATTTGCCTGTCTGACGTGGTTTTTCTTGATTTTTGTGTTTCTACATTATAGTCTATGGTTTCTACCAAGAATATATTAGTATGCAATACAATTGGGAGTTTGCACAGGGTGATTATTTTGACATTGACAGTGTTTTTTTACTTTTATTTTGTATTTACGGTGCGGCTTGTACGTGGCAAAATGGTCCATCGAAAATAGACTCGGCACCTATCTTTAGTAAAGCGGCGCAGAGAGACGCTTCTGGGCTGCTTCTGAAACGCGGCACGTCGCGGCTGGTGTAAACACAAGCATTGAATAAAGTGGCGTTGACTATGCGTCGCAGCAGTAACGTGACACAGATGTGTGCAGTGTAAAGAAAGGCTTAACGTGGCTTACTGTACTAAGACAGTGATATTAAAAGACCAAACTCAGTAAACATCATATTGATAAACCATACTATGTACAAAAAATCAGATGAGTCCAGAATATGAATGCAAGTAGGCCTATGCCGTTTGACTGTCATAAACACTAGGCTATTATATCAAACTATCTCTTGCAACTTAAGTGAAACCCTGATAAAAAATTGCTTTCTTTCATCGTGATGATGTTTTGACAAGCCTGAAATTAAATTTTCTGTACACATATTCCATAATTATTTTACTAAAAAAACCTTTTCCTCTTCATCTCCCTTTTGTGAGCTCGCCCCTTTTTAGAGCACATGGTTGCCTACAACCAATCAAATATCTTTCTTTTTGAATCGTCTAATCAACACACAATGTAATCTTTTGAAATGCATGTAACAGTCATCTGTACGTATATATAAGACACTGTCAGTGGCATCCAGGGTTGCCAGATTGGGCGGTTTTGCGATCTAATTTTAGGGCAAAATGGGTTTGGGGGGGTGGATAAAAATTGGGCTGGTTTCGGATCAGTTCGATGGGTTTTTGTAACCGAAACACCGGCACTTCAGATCCTTCTTCCTGCGACCCTCTGTACAGCAGGCAGCAGTCTCTCTCTCTCTCTCTCTCTCTCTCTCTCTCTCTCTCTCTCTCTCTCTCTCTCTCTCTCTCTCTCTCTCTCTCTCTCTCTCTCACACAACACACACACACACACACACACACACACACACACACACACACACACACACACACACACACACACACACACACACACACTACAGCCCTGTCTGACGTGCCCCCTAAACTCACAACAGATAGTGGTAACACTTTAGAATACTGTATCTTACTTACTGCATAACTAATAAGGAATTATTGAAGAACTAGTAGGTAATTCTTCATTAACTACTTCTTCACTACTGTTAACTACCAAGGAAGATGTGTTAAAGGTCCCGTCCTATGCCCCTTTTTACAAGATGTAAAATATGTCTCTGATGTCCCCAGAGTGTGTCTGTGAAGTTTCAGCTCAAAATACCCAACAGATCATTTTTTACAGCATGTTTAAATTGTCTTTTTTGAGGACTCAGAAAAACGCTCTGTTTTAGTGTGTGCCCTTTAAATGCAAATGAGCTGCTGCTGCACGACACAGGGGGCAGAGCTTCAAGCGCTCGCACTCAGACTCTTAGGACAATTTCATCTCGGCTTCACGGTGTTCATTTCGAGTCGGACAATAATGCCTACAGAGTCAGAGGGCTGTATAGAGATGGAACAGGTATAGTTTAGTAGTTTAATTGCGGTTATTATAACGTATTTGTCATCTGCTTGTATGTATCCAGCATTGTTTATTAATAGCCTAGCTACAAGTCTGCTGTGTCGGACCAGGTCCGAATCATGGTCAAAAATATCACACAAAAGATGAAGCGTCAGTTTTACTTCAGAAAATCACCGCTGAGTAAACACAGTAAGTTATAAGAAGTGCGCGAGTTGAGGGAGTATTCCTGAGGGCGGACGTTAGTCAGAGAACTGTTCTACTGACGTCATTAAAGAAGGAAGTAGAGGGATGTAGTCCAAACCGGCCGTTCGCTGTAGGCGACTTCTGTTAAATAAAATATCTCGCTTGGCATTGAACTTTGAGCTTTATAATTTTACAGATATTATTTATACTCTAACAACAACATTACACACTAACTTAAGTTTGAAACATGGGATCGCGAAGAACGGGACCTTTAACTAATCAGTATGTAATAGAATTTTATAATTGTGTTAAGTTACAGTTAGTTAATCAATAACTAATGAATTCTGTCATACCTCCTGAAGAACTACCATTAATTATCTATTAATTAAGGTTCAAGAAAAATAACTAAGTAGTAACTACTAATGAACAGTCATACACAGTAGTCAATAATCCAGTTTTTTTTTCAGCATTGTAGTGGTGGAAGAAGTACACAACTCAAGTGCTTGAGTAAAAGTACAGATATACCACAATAAAATATTACTCCAGTAAAATTATAATTAGGCCATTTTCAAAATTACCTTAGTCAAAGTACAAAGGTAATTAATTTTTAAAGTACTTAAAAAGTAAAAAGCATATTATTATACTTAGTTCTTATACATTTTAAACTTATTTTGCACCATTCAAGTTCATTACTGTGCTGTAAATCATGTTATTTTATGCAAGGCAACATACAAGGACACGAGGTCAGTTAGCCTACCTAGCTGAGTTGGTCTTTTTTACGTGATGGAAACGCATGATCCCTTGCATAAAACACATTATTTTATTCATAAAGATAGTAAATCTATTTACATCAGATGTTAAAATATGTTCTTAGAGCTGTTTGTTAAACGAGTTTAAATGTAGGCAGTATACATGTTAAAACAAAATATCATCTGAAATAAAGGAAGATATCATGTAGCTTAAACGAGTCGTAGTGTATTTTACAAAGGTTATGGATGATTACGTTAATAGTGTTTTTTTTTTTTACAGTAAGTTTTATTTGAGTAAGAAGTATGTGGTAATTCTTTATTAGTTACCAATGGGTTCCCTATATTTTCACTTTAGAATACTGTTTCAGGTTATAAGTAATTCCTGAAGAATTATCTAATAATTCTTTATTAATTACTAATAAGTTCCCTAATTTTTCAGTTTAGAACACTGTTTCCGGTTATAAGTAGCCTAATTCCTGGATAGTTATTTGATAATTATTTACTAATTACTAATGGGTTCCCTGTATTTTCACTTTAGAATACTGTTCCAGGTTATAAATTATTCCTGAAGAATTATCTAATAATTCTTTATTAATTACTAATAAGTTGCCTATATTTTCATTTCCAAGAAGGGAACGAGCGTTGCGTCGAAATTCTGATTCTGATTCTGATTCTGATTCTGATGATGTCTTGAAGCACATGTAAAATCAGTCCAATGGTGTGGCGGAACATCAGATGCGGGTGACGTCACGTACCAGGAAGCTATAAAGCCTGCTTGAGAACAGAGAGCGACAGCTTTGTAAAGTCTGAAGTAGTCGCTGACAGGCATGAAGAAGGTATGGCAAGGCGACGCAATGCTCGTTCCCTTCTTCAGGGAACCGAGGTTACATTTGTAACCAAGGCATTCCCTTTCAAAGGGAACTCCCGTTGCTTCGAAATTGACGCCATGGGGAACGTCTATACCAACGCCACCATAGCTACGAGATGTCTTTCTTGTGTGTATACGAGTGAGCAGCACTAAGAAGACAAAACCTGAGACCCTGGTGTAGAATCCAGGTCCAGAGAGTAAAACCTGACGAAGGTGTACGGTGAGGACCAGCATGCCGCATCACAAACGTCTTGAATGGAAACTCCTGAAATAAGGGCCTTGGAGGCCGCCATACTCCTAGTAGAGTGAGACCGGACAGCCAAAGGAGAGGGCTGTCCGGCCGCCTCATAGGCAAGTGAAATGGCCTCAACCACCCACTTGCTCATCCTTTGCTTAGATGCAGGGGACCCTTTCCCAGGGGCCCCAAAACACACAAATAGTTGGTCAGTTTTACACCACAGGGCAGCTCTGTGGACATAGGCATCTAATGCCCAAACTGGGCAAAGCAAATTATTTCTTTCCTGGTCCGAATTCTGAAAAGGAGAAGGACAGAAGGCCTGCAGCATGATAGGTCAGACCACATTGGTAGGGACCTTAGGGATATAACCTGGTCTTGGATGAAGAAATGCCTTGACCATACCAGGAGCAAAGTCCAAGCATGACGGAGAAACCGACAATGCCTGTAAATCCCCTATCCTCTTAAGAGAAGAAACGGCGAGGAGGAACAGAGCCTTCAATGTTAAAAATTTCCCCCTAAAGTAACCTCCTCCATAGGTTCAAAGGGAGCCATGGAAAGACCTTGTAGAACAATGGCCAAATCCCAGGTGGGCACCCTAGAACGAGCTGCAGGCCTCAGCCTCAACGTCCCATGGAGGAAACGAGATACCAAGGGGTCTTTCCCTATAGACACTCCACCCAAAGGAATGTGGTAAGCACCTATGGCCGCCACATAAACTTTTAAGGTGGATGGGGTTAGACCCGCAGTGAACCGCTCTTGCAGGAACTCCAGCACTGTACCAATTGGGCAGTTAACTGGGTCCAGCCGACGGTCACTACACCAGGAAGTGAAAACTTTCCACTTCAGGGCATAAAGTTTCCTCGTGGAGGGAGCTCTGGATTGTAGAATGGTCTCCACAACCTCAGTTGAGAGACCTGACTCTATGAGCTGGGCCCCCTCAGAGGCCAAGCCCACAGATTCCACAGTTCTGGTCGAGGGTGGAATATTAAGCCCTCTGCTTGGGACAGAAGGTCCCTCCTGACAGGTAGCTCCATCGGAGGCCCGTCGAGGAGAGACACCATATCGGGGAACCATACTCTGCCCGGCCAGCGCGGGGCTATAAGAAGCAGGTGAACTCGGTCCCTGCGAACTCTCTCCAGAACTCCCGGGAGCAGAGCGATTGGGGGAAAAGCATACAGCCGCAGCCTCGGACACATCTGTACCATAGCGTCCAGTCCGAGAGGAGCTGGATGCGTGAGGGAGAACCAAAGTGGACAGTGAGACGTCTCTCGAGACGCAAACAGATCCACTTGTGCTTGGCCGAACACCCTCCATATCTGCTCCACCACCTCGGGGCGGAGCCTCCATTCCCCGGGCCCCAGCCCCTGTCTCGACAGAATGTCTGCTCCTACGTTCTGATCCCCAGGAATGTAAGCTGCTCTGAGTGACAGCAGCTTCTCCTGAGACCACAGGAGGATATGGCGCGCCAGTTTGCATAATTGGCGAGAGCGCAGACCCCCTTGGTGATTTATATAGGCAACTACCGATGTGTTGTCTGTGTGTACTAGCACATGGTGTCCCCTGAGATCTGTGATAAAATGCTTGAGAGCCAGAAATACAGCCAACATCTCCAGACGATTGATATGCCATGAGAGATGATGATCTGCCCACAGACCTTGAGCCAAGCGACCCTCTAGGATCGCTCCCCAGCCTGTGAGGGACGCATCTGTCGTTAGCAACTTGCGACGACAAGGAGCTCCCAGCACAGGGCCCTGGGACAGGAACCAAGGTTTCTTCCACATAGCCAGGGCACGTAAGCAATGCCGCGTGACCCTGATTTTGCGAAAAGGATTGCCCCTCGGGAAAAACCCTCTGGTCCTGAGCCACCACTGTAGGGGTCTCATGTGCAGCAGTCCAAAAGGTATCACGTTGGAAGCTGCTGTCATAAGACCCAACAGTCTCTGAAACTGTTTTACAGTAAGTGACTGGCCTAGCTTTATATTCTTCACGGTTACAAGGATAGATTCTATACGAGGAGGAGACAGGCGTGCCCGCATCGATATTGAATCCCAAACCACGCCTAGAAAAGTGGTCCTCTGAAGTGGAGAGAGCACACTCTTTTTGACGTTCAACCGTAACCCCAACTCTTTCATATGGGCGAGGATGACATCTCGATGCCGAATCGCCAACTGCTGCGTTTGAGCTAAAATCAACCAATCGTCGATGTAGTTCAAGATGCGGATGCCCTGAAGACGCAGAGGCGCCAGAGCTGCATCCACGCATTTGGTGAAAGTGCGGGGTGATAAAGCTAGACCGAATGGAATTACTCGATATTGGTAAGCTCCGCCCCCGAAAGCGAACCTCAGAAACTTCCTGTGATAAGGATGGATGGAGATATGAAAATATGCGTCCCTGAGATCTATCATGACAAACCAGTCCTCGGATCTGATCTGTGGCACTATCTGTCTCAATGTTAACATCTTGAACTTGAGCTGCATGACTGTGTCGTTCAGCACTCGAAGGTCTAGAATAGGACGCAACCCTCCATCCTTTTTTGGAACTATGAAGTACCGACTGTAAAACCCGGTTTCCCTGTTGGAGGGAGGTACATGTTCTATGGCCCCTTTCTCTAACAGAGTTTTTACTTCCTGTTCCATAACCAGAACCTGACCCCCATAAACCTGGGTGGGCGAGACCCAAACTGTTTTAAATACCCTTTTTCTATGGTCTGCAGGACCCAACGAGAAACATTTGGCAGTAGCTTCCACGCTGTCAAAGATTCTACTAGAGGTACCAGCCTCTCGAGACTGGCTTCTGGATTTTGTTGTTGTTGAGCAATCAGTCCGTCGCCCTGTAACGGAGGACCAGCAGGGAATGACTGAACAGACTGCTCTGATTCCCTCCTGAGAGGGGGCGGGCATCCCGAGGCCACTTCGTTTCCAGGTGGTCCTTGAGATATATGCTCGCCGGAGACCGCTGCGCCCTGAAACACCATAGGTGGCAGGGTTGGCAGAATGGTCCCCTGAGGGCACCGAAGAGGGACGGGCACCGTAAAAAGAGGTGTTGACCGCACTACTTCGGGGGACTACCCTCATTGTCCTGAGCCCTCGAGCGTCAGGACTTTTTCCCCGCAGCCTTCTTGGAGATAATAACGGTCCGCAGATCCGCTCTACCCCTCGAAGACTGCTGGGTTTGAGAGCGCCCTCCGTGTCCCCTAGCTGTTTGTGGGGGAGCACGAGAGGAAATGCTCTGTTTTTGAGTGGCACGATGTGAAGAGCCTGTTTTAGATGAGTGAGGCTGCTCCCGCACAGCAGTCTCATGATAAGAACGACGGGGAGGAGTTTTTGGAAGGCAGCTGCCTGTTTAGAAGATTCTTGAAATTTCTCCACAACAGTATTCACAGCATTACCGAATAAACCTCCATTAGAGACAGGTGAATCCATAAGAAAATTCTTTTCCTTTTCTTTAATATTACTGAGGTTGAGCCACAGATGCCTCTTAGTGGCCACCAGGGCTGCCATAGAGCGGCCGATGGATTTAGCCGTCTCCTTGGTGGCCCTGAGAGACAAATCTGTGGCTCTACGTAATTCACACACAACCTCAGAATTAATACCCCCATCCTCATCTAAATCACCCAACAATTCCGCTTGATATGCTTGCATTAGAGACATAGTGTGCAAACATGCTGCCGCTTGGCCAGCAGCGGAATATGCTTTGCCCACCAGAGATGACATAACTCTGTCGGGCTTATTGGGCAACATCGGAACCTTAAGAGAAGATGCCGTCGCTGGAGAGAGATAACTCGCAAGTGTCTCTTCCACCTTCGCCATTTCTCCGTAACAATGGTCTTTATATTTGTAAATAGAGGAGTAGTGAGATGTTTGTGCACTGTATACTCTATATGAGACCGGTTTCTCCCACGATCTCGACACCTCAGTGTGAAGATCGGGGAAAAACGGTAGGCTCCGACGCTGAGGTTGTGATCTAGCTGGCAGAAATCGTTCATCGAGCTTACTCTTAGAATGAACGTCCTGCTTATCAGATGGCCACTCGATATTTAATCTTTCAGCTGCTCTAGTCACAACCTCTAATAGCTCTTCAAACGCATGAGACTGAGGTGGCGAACTGAGACCCTCGAGTGCAGACTGAGCGTGCTCCTCTCCCAAACAAGCAACACACAGCTCGTGAGAATCACCACCCGTTAAATAACGCGGGCAGGGATGCACACACTGTTTAAACTGCTGCTTGCTCGCTGTACTGATATATATATATATATATATATATATATATATATATATATATATATATATATATATATATATATATATATATAGATAGATATAGATATATATATATAGATATATATAGATATATATATAGATATATAGATATAATATATAGACAGACAACACCAAATAACGTGGACAGATCACACAAAGCGCTACTGAAGACACAGAAGCTGTCGCTCTCTGTTCTCAAGCAGGCTTTATAGCTTCCTGGTACGTGACGTCACCCGCATCTGACGTTCCGCCACACCATTGGACTGATTTTACATGTGCTTCAAGACATCATAACGCGTAGCGTTCCCCATGACGTCAATTTCGACGCAACGGGAGTTCCCTTTGAAAGGGAACAGTAGTCAAGAAGTAGTTAATGAAGAATTACCTACTAGTTCTTCAATAATTCCTTATTAGTTATGCAGTAAGTAAGATACAGTATTCTAAAGTGTTACCCAGATACTCCCTCCCACTACCTTCGTCAGCACGCACGCACGCCGGCTCCGCCCGTCCCTCAAACACACTAGATCGCTGGGTTTTCAAACTTAGCTAGCTGACTGACACTGCCAATATGCCAAAGTGGGCAAAATAAAAAAAATGTTACAGGAAAGAGTGGGAAAGAGATCCAGACTTAAAGTCATGGATGGCACCCGGTGCAGAAGAAGGAAAGGCACACTGCAAATACTGCAATGCTGATATCCGTGCCCATTTAAAAGATCTCAGAGATCATGCAGCCACCAAGAAGCATAAGGTGAGGTGCCAGCCAACGGTCAGACCATTTACATTTAGCAGAGTGGGTGAGTCCAGTAACCCTGACAGCAATGTCCAGAAACAACGAGAACTGCGGATAGCAACGTACATTGCGTGCCACACAGCCATTAATGCTGTTGATGAACTATCTGATATATTGAAAGAAGAGACTGGTGCATTCCAGATGCACAGAACAAAATGCACTGCTGTGATTCAAGTCATTGCTAGCACCTCATTTTAGACAGGAGCTAAAAGAGGACATCGGTGACTCCCCGTTCTCACTATGTTTGGACAAGACAACGGACATTACAGTGAGCAAATTGCTCTGCATATGCATAAAATATCGCTCCGAAAAACACAACCGGTTAATTAGCACTTACTTGGGTTTGGTGGAGCTCTCAGATACTGATGCTAATAGAGTTGTGGAGGCAGTCATTCGATTTTTGCTGGAGTGTGCACTGGATATTGCTAATATGGTGGGGATAGCAACAGATGGGGCCAGTGTAATGGTCGGCAGGCACCATTCGGTGTACACCTTACTGAAACAGAGGCAACCGAATTTACAATTTATAAGATGCGTGTGCCACTCTCTGGATATAATTGCCAACAAAGCGATGAAACAGCTGCCCAGCAATATAAACTGTCTGGGGCTCACAAAGAATTTTAAGGCTAAAAGGCTAAAAGTAGCTCCTAACTGGCGAATTAAGGAGCAACTCCTTAAAATAATGGGCCCTAACTTTAGGGCTCCTAATTTTTTTCACTAAGAGTAATTCACAAAGCATTTTAGCTCTAAAAGTAGCACCTACTTTTAAAAGAAGCTTAAAAGAAGTCGAGGGACTCCTAATTCACTAAGACCTATTCACAAAGGATCTTAAAATGGCCGCGCGACGCAGTGTGTTGGAGACACTCAATGACACAGAGTTATTACTAACCGTGAGGGAATACTGATTGTTGTGGATCTTGTGAGGGATGCAATAACAGCGCCAACTAATCACAACAACCCAATCAGTGCCTGGCAATGGGGAAAATGTAATTGTGCAATGCCGACGATCTAGTGATCTAGCCCTCGGTAAGCAGATCCATTCACCAAACCATTAATGCACTCTGTAGGCCCCATATTTTTTGACAGTTTATAAGTTTTCCTTTGGACATTCTCCAAAGAAACAAAGCCAGCTTTATGGATATTGCCGGTGTGCCCGGAGTGGTCGGTGCTATAGACGGGACACATATTAAACTAATTGCACCACTTCAAGATGAGGACGTGTTTGTGAATAGAAAGAAAACCCACTCCACCAATACCCAGATTGTGTCCGATGCAAACTTCACAATTCTCGATGTTGTTGCAAAGTGGCCCGGATCCTCTCATGACTCAAGGATATTGATGGAGAGTGGTCTGATCCCTGTAAGTCGTGGCTCCTTACACCTTACCTCCGTCCACAAGTGGGACCACAGTTAAATTACAATAGGTAAGTGCACATGTTGGCTATATTATTTAGGTGCCATAATTCAATAGCACGACCACAATGTCAAAGCTTATTACAAATTATAGTGGTGGCTCTTGGTGTTGTTGGTTAAATTAATAATGTTTACTGTTCCTTGGTGTATGTTTCAGAGCACACAAGAAGACACGCAGTGTGGTGGAAAGTGGGATTGGACAACTAAAGCGACGTTTCCACGTTTTACATAGTGAAATCCGCCTTAGTCCAGAGAAGACGAGTAAAGTGATCACTGTGTGTGTGCTTCTTCACAACCTGTGCCGGCAAAGGAACATACCACAGACAGGAGATGGTGATGAGTTTGACGACGATGATGATGATGATGACGACAGTGAACACAACCAATTTGTTGATGAAGTGGAACAATGTGGACTGGCATTCAGGGATCACTTTGTCCATACATACTTTGGGTTAATAATCACATATGCACAAATGAGTAAAGACACATTTTTGCTCAATTTAAATGTGTTTATTCCCTTTGCATTTTTGCCATCTTTAGAGTGTAATATTCAGACTTTAATTGTATTAGCCTCTCTTTTGCATCAAGGACCCTTTTCTGCCTTTTTAACACACTCATTTCCATTTTCATCTTTTCTTCCAGGGGTGATGGCCTTGCACAAGCAGCAGGACTGAGGGGAGAGGCAGGTGATGGGATTGTGGAAGAGGAAGAGGAGCTTTAAGAGGAAGAGGTGCAGTAAGAATTAGGGGTGGAAGCAAGTGTAGGGTTTGAAATTTAAAGGGGGGTGCACTAATATCTGTCCCGTTTTACATTCTCATAGCTGCCAACTCTCACGCATTGGCCGTGAGACACCCGCATTTGAATGGTTTCACACGCGCACACGCCACACCCCCGATTTCTCACGCTGAAGAGTCAAACCGGTCGGTCAAATGCCTGAAAGATGAGTTTATCCAACGCATTCTCATCCTTTAGCGTCATATAGGTGACGCCATATGACATTTCGTCGAAATCTTACGCACATGGCATCCTTTAGCGTCAATATAACACGTAGCAGGTTTAGGTCTGGAGCAGGGTTACAGTTATGACGCCTTGGGATCTGCTTCGCATACGCTAAAGGATGCCATGTGCGTCGGATTTAGACGAGCGTCACCTGTATGACGCCTTGGGTTCTGCGTCTCATATTGACGCTAAAGGATGCCATGCAGGGGCGTGGTACCGGGGGGATAAAGGGTACCGAGTACCCAGGGCCCGAGGCAGCTCAAGTCCAAGCTCAAGTCCAAAGTCCGTTGCCGTTCGCGGAGCTCAAGTCCAAAGTCCGTTGCCGTTTGCGGAGCTTCAGCCGCGGAGCTCAAGTCAAAAGTGCGCCCCCCCCCCAATTGCATTCTTAGTGCTACATTTACAACCCCTGTATGTGTCTATTCTGCTTAAATCATATATAAGTCATGTGATTGTCATAACTATGAGATGCTTGATTGAAAGTGTGTCGTGTTTCCTATCATTATGCTAATATATTCTTAATTCATAAGATGGCTTTAGTGAAATCTGTGTAAAATGTTTGGTATTCTTATAATAGTAATAATGTCTAAACTGTGGCCTCTTGTTCTCTCTGCTTAGTGCTGGAAAGCAAGGAGATCACAGATAACGCATGATTTACGATGAGAAGAAAATAGAGCCACCTCCTAAATTAAACCAGTGTCTGATTGGCCAGAACTCATCCTGGAGGTTGGACAAACTTTGAGTTTAAAATCTTAAACTGTTTCTCGAAAAAGTCTCGGCAGAACAAGTCGGGTGGAGCAGACGATGGTTATAGTAACCATGTAGACGCATAGAGACAAATGACCCAAATCAAGATCAGGATTTAAAACAGCTTCATTCAAGCCATCTAACTCGTCTTACTTTCATTTCTTCCTTTATTTTCTTTTTCGTGAAAGTCTCGGTTCAAAGTTAAGTTTGCTGCGAAGTTCGTTTAAACTTGCTCCGGCAACGCGCTTCGACCTGAAAACCTCTCATTCGCCTGCCCATCACACGTGACCGGCAGTTCAGAAACTTCCATCCAGGGAAACCGGGAAACCCCTCAGACCCGAGGAAGGGGAAACCCCAAAAGCAACGCAAAGGACAAGCAAGTAGCCTCCAGACTTAGCTGAACTGGTGTTTTAAATGTAAATTGAATAACCTGTCTAAGAAACGAAGGTTTAAATTAATGCTTGATGGTTCGTTCAGGTCATGTCTTACAAAGTGCATCTCACTCTGAAAACTCACTCTTTCTCTCTCTTCCTCTGCGCCTTGGATGAATGTGTGTGTGATTGTGTTTAGACCTTATGCTACGTTCACACCGGACGCGAATAGCGCGTCAGGCGCGAGTGATTTCAATGTTAAGTCAATGCAAAGACGCGTTACGCGCGTAAAAAATTCCTGCGGCGCGAATGAGGCGTAGAGCGCGGCGCGGTAGACGCGAATACGCCTCATTCGCGCGTCAAGTTCGCGCGAATGGCGCGAATTGAGCGTCTGGCGCGTTACGCGCGTGACACGCGTATGGTGCATTTTGTGCATTCACGCGTTTGACGCGAATTCGCGTCTGCCGCCCGAGTTGAAAAATTTGAACTTCTGCGTCAATTCGCGCCGCGTTAACCAATCAGGAGCCTAGCTGCTTGCTGCTGTCACGTGGTTAAGTATCTGGATGCTTCAATAAATTATTTTGTAATATGACAGTGGTTCTAATGCACAACAAAGCAAATTTTATCACATAAAACTTGATTTCAATATAGGCCTATTAGATATATTCATTTTATATTGAATGCTATTTATTCCATATCTAGATTATATGAAACATTATTATAATGTAAAGACAACCAACATATAAGTTCGTGTCTGGACCATAGGGTCTGGACAGTGATGTGTGAGAGAGAGAGAAAAAAATCACAGGACAGATTAATCACTTTTGCATGCTGGCTCCATTTATCATCAAAACAAATATAAATGACAGATTAGGTGGATGAGGGCGAGGGTGATCCTCGCTCCGATGCGGGACAACAGGTCATCAAGCTGGGCGCGGGACAGGCGGAAGTACCGCTGACAGCGGCCGTCATCCAGGCGCAGCTCCTGGAGCGAGCAAATGGTGAAACTCGCCACACTGGGTTCGCCTTTGAAGGGTCTGGTGGACACAAATACGGCGACGATTACCCCTACACCGCCGTTCTGCTCTCGTATTCAGAATATATGCTGTATTTAGAGCAAATACAGAGCGGTGACTCTCGATGAATGCTCGATCAACATGGCCGCCAAAGGGTTTCGAATCTGACGAGCGTGACGCGCGTAAATTTCGCTTTAACTTTTGTTTTTTTTACGCGCGTCAATTTCGCTCTTGACGCGCGAATGGATTCAAAGTGGTCAAGCGTATAACTAGACGCGATAGGCGCGAATTTGACGCGCTATTCGCGTCCGGTGTGAACGTAGCATTAGTTTTATGTGTTTAGAATAGTTAATAAAGTCATCCATATATTTAAAAAGATATTTGCCTTGTGTTGTGCTTGCACATTTAATGTCTTGTACTGTCGATCTAAAGTTACCTTGCTAATACATAGTGTTTCACTATAGATTGGATATTTATATCTGTTGCCAAGGTTAAAATTACGGCCCGTTCAAATGAACTCTAAACGAGTCATTTGCTCGGTTCCATAGTGATTCGGTCAAGGTTCATTGCAAATCGATGAATCATTTCCTTTGAGCTAAATTGGCCTTCCGGCCCCCTTAAATACATTTTATGTATATTATTATTGTGTGATTCGTTACACAAGTGGCAACCTCCCCGTCTCTCTCTTGAAACCAACACGAAAGTGAACTGCAATTTGTAGCAGAATTAGTTAAGTGAGTGACAGTCCTGGCGTCCTATCAGGAAAGAGTACGGTCTATTTAATGCTGGTTGGCTGTACTCTGAGATGCGTCATGCCTTGTCCTCCCCCTCCTGCGTCATCCACTATCGCCTCAGGTATGTGCTGGTAGCGGGTGGTTTGAATCGTGCGTTTAGAATGCTACTGATATGTGTTATCTTCTAATTGTAGCGTTTCATTTAAGCACTTTTACAACGGTGCACTTCATCAGCTCAGAATAGGTGTCTGCCCACCCTTCAGGTATGTAGCTGTCCCTGTATTGAGTGGTGGTTATGATGGAGTGTGGTATACTGAATCGCTATGTCACTGTTAATGTGTTGCTTCCTGTACCCCAGTTAAACGGTGTTGCTTCCTGTACCCCAGTTAAACGGTGGTTGTGATGATCGCGGTAAATAGTAGCCTGTGGGGATTATATGTGGGGTGATGTCGTCTGTTGGTAAGTGTCAGGTGAGATGTCTGGAAGGTTGTAGTGGAAAGAGAGGTACTAACATCTCGCTGCTTCTCTTTAAGGCGTTCGTGAGACGCAGGTCCTCCCTTTCATCCTCGGGACCATTTTACTGGTTCACTGCACAGTCTACCTCTCGTTCTTCCGTGGTCCTTTGAACTTGAGTCCACCCAGATAACCGCGGGGCTTGCGCTGCCTTCTGGTCACGCTGATCGTGCCGACGGGAAATTATAAGGGCACAGGATTTGTATCGTCTACTTCCTTTCGTTTTAATGTTATAGAAAAGTTATGATCAGTACTAATTGACTGTTATTTGTACAAGAACCAGTGTGTGTGTGCACGCGCAAGCGTGTGTATGTGTGTGTGCTGCACCAGCTCTATCTGCTGTGATCCAGTGTGTGTGTGCACGCGCGAGCGTGTGTATGTGTGTGTGCTGCACCAACTCTATCTGCTGTGATCCAGTGTGTGTGTGCACACGCAAGCGTGTGTATGTGTGTGTGCTGCACCAGCTCTATCTGCTGTGATCCAGTGTGTGTGTGCACGCGCGAGCGTGTGTATGCGTGTATGCTGCACCAGCTCTATCTGCTGTGATTCTGTTCTGTTTCTTTAGTTTAGCTGTGTGTATTTGGTTTCTTTAATTATGTTTGTGTATCATTACTCACCTCGATTATTATTATAGTTTCTTTTGGCTATTTTATTTGTGGATTTTACCAGACTCCGCTGTTTATTTCGTTTTCTCCCAGGAACTGAGGTGACCAGGCGGGAGGACCTTCGTGTGCATTGTGGTGGTGGTAGTGTTGCAGTGGGTGACACTTTTGGAGTGCTTGCGTGTATGATCTAAGTGCACGGTGACGTGGGTGTGAGTAGAATTAAGCTTTTGGGAAAAGCCATTAAGTGGTCCTTCCGCCGGTAAGCTCAGCCTGGTTGTGTTTTACTTTTTGTTTGACTGAAACTCCTCCTACCCTCGTGGGTAGAGGATTATGTTGGTGTGTGCCACTCATATTGCCCCCTGTGAGCACCTGTTTTGTACCTTGACATTTGTGCATTGAGCGCTGTGCGCCCTTGCTTTAAGAGAAGATCCTGTTTTTAACTTTTTGTATGTCAATAAAAGACCTTCTTTGTAATTAAGTTGTACTCTTGTCTCTAACCTCCCTGACACACACGAACCTGTGACCTAATGCTAACTGCTGGGTTATTTAGATATTCCCTGATTCATTCAGGGTGGCGTAGTCGACAATTATCACCATAAGTAAAGTAACTTATTGAAATCCTTTACCGCTCCGTCACAAATTCATCGACTGGCTGCTTGAGGCTGGCAGCAAAAGTGAGTCAAATCTGCATTTCCTGCATGTTAAAATGCCAAACTTTACAGCAGAAAAAAAATATGTTTACAGACTGGAGCAAAAAGTGGTTTTGGTCTATATAGCTAATTTTGCCCTTCATGACAACTGTGAGGGGGGTGAATTATTTTACAACTCATCCGTTAAAAATTTAATTAAGCCTTAAAGTTCTGCATAATTAAGGGCGTGGCAACTTGAGTGACAGGTGGATTGAGGCTGCTGTAACTGCCGTTTGTCTGGTGTCTGTTAGCGTCACCCTCAGCTAATTCCAGCCACTGCTGTAACTTACTTGCCATCTCTGCCGTGTTTGTGCTTTTTTCAGAATTATTTCATACAATTTAATACATGCATTATAACTCTCTGATTTCCCCAGAGTGTGTATGTGAAGTTTTAGCTCAAAATACCCCACAGATAATTTTGTACAGCATGTTAAAACACATTAGTTTTTAAGGCCTGTTCACACCGGGACGAATTTCTCGTGCGATATTCGCCGACGTTTAACGCCTCGTGACTAAACAAAGGGCGCCAATGTGAGTGTGCACACCGACGCGGAAAACGGCACGCGTAAAAGCGTAATTTTTTTTAAAAACGCCTCGGGTTTGTTTTTTTGGTTTGACACGCCGCGTCAAAAACTATCCGACCAATTAGATTGCCGCTTTTGCTCACGTGTCTGGAGCTTCTGAAGTTACAGTAAAACACAACTTTGGGGCGCTCAAACACAAAACGGTCTTGCCGAGCACACATACGTAACGGCGAAGAAGATATACAGCGTCTACACTGCAGGGAAGAAATAAGACAAGGAAGATGTAAGGCAAGATGAATGTAGAGCTGCTGGTCTCGTTGGTGTCGAGAAAAACACGTTGAAAAACGCTGACGAATAACATACGCTGATATTCGTCCCGGTGTGTACGGCCCTTTACTTCTGGCCGCTCACTAGGCTTGAAGACTTTGTGGCCCAGATTAGTCACACCGCTCTCCTGAAGGAGTATGAAGACTCTGAAAGAGTTTTCAGAAGAAAGGTTTGAATACTTTAATAAATGTGTCATTGAAGATATGATGGGTAACAGTTTTTAAGGAAAACTATATATAAAGAAAATTACATTTTGTATGTCATCTCATTATATGTATTGATATCTAAACCAGCTCTGAAAAGTTATTTTAATTCTCTTTATGTAGACATACAGGGTGGACCAAGAAAAATGGAAGGAACGAGAGCAGAAAAAGATATTTGCTTTTAAAGAAATCCCCAACCCTAAGATTTACATAAGCCCCGCCCCCGAGAACACACAGTCCATGTTGAGAGGAGGAAGAGTTGTAGTCAAGCATATTTGTGAGTCTGAAGCTCAAGCTGTCGCATCCGTCTTTTCACATGAAATACAGTAATACAAATGCAATTTTATGTCTCTGTAGGCATCTTACAACAGTTCCCAGATCAGTGATTTATAGATTATCATGACAGAATATGCTAATCAATGGTTTGAAGATAGTTAACTCCACATCAGCAACATAAATTCATCAAATAACCAGAAATGTCCTTACATTCGACGTTTTCACTTCTTCTTGAGTCTCTCCATCATTGTCCGACTCCAGTTTAGACATAAAAGGCAGAACAGTTTCTAACGTGAGGTAATCGGAGCTACTAACTCTTGAAGCCCCACCCTCTGTGCAGGGAGCAGCAGCTCATTTGCATTTAAAGGGACTAACACACAAAACTACGTGTTTTTACTGACCCTCAAAAAGGGACAACTTTAAGTCCCACTGGCTCTTTTCCATTATTCCCTGCGTCTGTTACGTTCTGAGCAAGAAATAAAAAACAGGTAAATTCGTTACATAATTTATCATTTAAACACAATATAAACAGTACTGAGACAAAGGTCATGTTATGTTAAATGTATTATAATAACTTGTCTTGTGAGCTTTCTCGGGACATTATATCTCCTAGTGTTCTGCTCATAATGAGGTCCCGTCCCATGTCGTCCAAGGTCACCTTTGTACAAAAAGAAATGAAGCCATGCGTTTCATTTTCAGAAAACAAACCCGGATTTTTCTATCTGAAAAGCGTTGATTGTTGATTAATTATGGCAAACCTAGCATTATCCTGGTCCACAATCCAGCATATGGCAGAAGATACTTGCTGAGGTGATTGATAAGGCCTTTGCAGAAGTACACATTGTGCTCTTCATTCTTGTCCAGTGGAGCATTGGAAAATAACTTATCTATAAATAATATCTGTTGACGCCTTTAATGTCCTAAATGTAATGTAACAATGTGTTATTATTAGAGGTGTGTCTGTAAATTGTAGGACTTCTGGCACAATTCAATAGAAGACATCAGCTTTCATAAACATAAGATAAAATGACTGTCAAAACTTTAGGAAGTTTATCCTTCTTAGGCCGTGTGTCCACCAAAGCGTGTTTAGCCAGGTGAAAACGCTAGACGCTCTGCAGAAAACGCCTAGCTGTAGCTGAGAGCGTTTTGGCAGCGCAGCGTTTTTTCAGTTGAGACGATTCGTTGCTATGATACAGAATATCCGCAGAACAGTTTACTTGTTACTGATTTCGCAGATAATTTGTTTCATACTAAAAATTTATTTTTCATCCATTTTGTTCGGTTAGCTCTGCTGGTTGACGTCTTTGTACAGAAAGAATGTTGTGACAGTTGGTCGGTGTGATATTAGCCCCGCCCCTCCTCCGCTGCGTTTTACCCAACATTTTTTAACTCTCGTTGACCAGTAAAAACGCCACGCGCTCAGTGCTTCAGTGTGAACGCTCAGCGCCTCGCTACGCTCATGGCGTTTAAAAAACGTGGCGCTCCCATTGAAAACAATTGGAGATATACGCCAGCTGCGTGAAAAAACGCTGTGGTGGACACACGGCCTTATGCTTTGACCTTTTTGAAAATGCCAATGCGTTCTGGGCAGGAATACACTACAGTAATTCACAAGTCCTATCGGACATGTACTTGGTGCCAAGTGATGTTGATGTTGTGTAGTTTTTGTCCAAATTTTAGACCGAATTAAAACATATAACTAAGGATGAAAGTAAGGAATCACATGTTCTTGACACAGTAACAAAGCACTATTTAGTGTTCTGGTGAGCATTACAACACAGTACACATAGACCATACAATGCAAATAAAAGAACCACATGACCAAAACACATAATAAACAGTTATTTAAAAATACTGCCAAAAATGTAACCATAATGTTATATGTGTTAGAGGCTGCAGTTGCTGTGGAAATTATATTTCTTGTACATTTCTGTCTTGTTATATTAAATGATGCTATGTTGTGGTGTTCGAGTGGCTGGTACTTAATTTTTGGGTGTAAATAAATTTAGTAAGTCTTTACAGGCAAAACACACTACAGTTACTTTCTGTACTGACAAAAGGGCTTGTTGTTCCGATGTTTCCTACTATTGTTGTTGTATTTACATGTAATGCAATTGTTCCATAAATGTGTTGTGTAAAATAGTATTAATTTCAAATATGTATTGCTGTAACATACACTTTAAGCCCATTGGAAATTAGCTACTCTCTCTAAGGCATTTATCTAAGTACATTTTCATGACATTTCACTTCATTACTGTTTCTTTAAAGTAAATTTACTTGATAATAGCATTATTCCTTCACATCTTTGTTTAAATAAAACCATAAACGTTACAATGTAAAACTAGATTTGTAATTTACCTTCAAGTCCTCAGCATCGCTTTGTAACGCTTTTACTTAGAATGAACCGGATAGCTCACCTAAACGGTTGTAGTCAGGTGTAACGTTAAAGGGGGGGGGGGGGGGGGGGGGGGGGGGGTTGGGTGAAATGCTGTTTCATGCATAGTGAGTTTTTTACACTGTTAAAGAGTTGGGTTCCCATGCTAAACATGGACAAAGTTTCAAAACTGAAGTTGTAAGTTTGATGGAGTATTTCTGTTCCAAAAATACTCCTTCCGGTTTGTCACAAGTTTCGGAAAGTTTTTTTCGAGTATGGGTCTGTGTGACGTCAGGTGGGGCGGAATTTCCTTATACGGGTCTTAAGGGCACTTCTCCCGGAAGGGCGCGCGCGCAGCTGTAGCCTAGAGCGTACGAGAGAGATCAGAGCGCTGGGCTCGCCTGCGCTGCAATAAAAAAAATGGCACCAAAAAAAGTGTGTTTTTGGTTGCCAGGGCAAGACAACACTGCACAAATTTCCAAAGAACCCAGCGTTAAGGGACCTGTGGATGGATTTTGTTTTTCCAGAGCAGCAATGGAGTTGTGCAAGTGTTCTTGTTTGTTCCCTTCATTTCGACGGTT
Source organism: Chrosomus eos (assembly GCA_036326025.1). NCBI lineage: Eukaryota > Metazoa > Chordata > Actinopteri > Cypriniformes > Leuciscidae > Chrosomus > Chrosomus eos. Next base: position 175,102 of record JAZAVI010000386.1, on the reverse strand, counting down.
ATAGTTATAGGCCCAGTTCGACGCCGGATTTGCAGATCGCCTAATACTTAAAGATGGAGCAGTCCCAACGATAAAGGTTCACGGTCGTGCGTTGGAACCGCAGGCGGTGAGTAAAACTGCTTCAAATGTCTGTGTGTTGTTAACTATCGGCGTGTAAGCACAGCAAGTAAACAACATGATCACTTACAGTTAATGTATCGATGGAGCATGCGATGTATGGTGTGTGTGTGTGTGTGTTTAAATACATTTGTTTAGCTGGCCACTGTAGGTGTCAGTTTGTTTATTGTAAAACTAAATCATGTCCTCATAAACCACGAGTCTGTCTGTTTACAACACACGCAAAAGCTTTGCGCGCTCCCGCCCACACGGCACGCCTCCACCCGCTCGGGTCTTTCCTGGAAAGACTCGGTACAGCCTGTCTTTCTTTTATAAATATAATAAAACTAAAGACTTTGGAGATATGAAGGATGCAATACTACTCTATAGGTACTCAAGATTAACATGAGATTGAGTGAAACTGAGTGTTTCACCCCCCTTTAAGCAAAGACTCAAGACGTAGCTGATATTCCACCGTGGTGATTTATTATCAACGTCGTCCCACGCACATATGGGCATCTCGCAACTCACACCACTGCGTTACTAAAATAGAAATAAAAGCAGAATAAATGGGCTTACACGCATACATGCGCTCACAGCTCGCGCTTCACATGTTGACTGACCACACTAAAGGCCTCATTATGCTTCTGCGTCAACTCCACGGCATAGCTATGGCGTCACTCCTACGGCGTCCTTGCCGTTTTATGGTTCTGCGTCAGGTTGCGTTGCATCGCGGTGCATCTGACCAATCACAGCCCTTGCGGTCTGCGTCGCCTCGACGCGTAGTTACAATTTTTTGGAGGTGCACGTCGAGCTACGGCGGAGGGGTCGGAGAGGGGTTCGTGGCGATGCAGAGGGGTCTGCGTGGGTACGCCGTCGATTCGACGCAGAAGCATAAAACAGGCTTAAGTGCCGGAGTAACAGAGTACGTACTATCTTAAAGGTGCAGTAGATAATTCTACTTGTTACAACATCCAATGTATTCCCTGTTTTCTGCATTGTCCCCACAGGATTGCATTGAGAAGACAACTGCAGCACTTGTACCATGTCATCTAGTTCTTTTAAAGAGCTTGCAGTTTTGAGGGAACCAAAGACATGCGTGGCCAGATGGTAGTGGTTTGGCGCACTGTCAATGTAACATAATAATTAGGTTCAAGAATAAAATGATGTACTGCAAGGATGTTGTGATTCCTGTCTTGTGTTCCCCTTCCTTGTCTTGTGTGGACTTTTGTTATTTCCTGTTCTGTGCCATGTTTTGTAGTCCCTTGTAGTTTTTCTTTTTTATTAGTCTCCTCAGTTGTTTCTGATTAGCCACGCCCCTTGTTAGCTTGTTTAGCCTGTTTGCCTTTGTATTTAAGCCCTGTGTCTAGTTCAGTCTTTGTGAGTTCTTGATAGGGCTGGGCGATAAAACGATAACGATATGTATCGCGATAGACACGTGATCGATATCAATAAAAAATGTGTTCGATAAAACGTTCGATATTTTTTTTCTTCGGCGGAAGAAACCACAGGTTGTGAAGCAAGTTTGGTTGCATTAACAAAGGCACGCACTCTCTGGTAACCTACCTAGCAACGTAGGGAGTGACAGGCAATCATGTAACGGTGTCAGTTTGGTTGTGCGGCGCGCCGTAACGTTGTCTCGGGCTGCTGGATTCCTCTTCAGTAACCGGCGATTGAGAAGCAGACATCCCAAGTCTCCCGGAAGTTCCGGGAGTCTCCCGCATATTGATAGCGTCTCCCTGATGCCCGCAAATTAGTTAAAATCTCCCGGAATCTATAACGCGCGTGCGAGACAGTACTGCGCGCATAACAAACATAGCGCGCGCACACGCACGTGTGTGTGTGTGTGTGTTTGTGTGCCGCGCGCGCGAGAGAGAGAGTATGCACGAGAGAGTGAGACACGCGGGCGCGAACTAACAGTGGAGACATAAAAATATACTTCGTCATTTTGTTAATACAGAACATCATTCAGTCTACATTTGTGTAGGCCTATACTCGCAATAAAACACAACATTGTGCTGTATTTCTTGTCAAACTGTAACCTACAACTGTCACACACACACACACACACACACACACACACACAACACACACACACACACACACACACACACACCGTTTTAAAAGCAAAACATATTTATCCAACCACTTTTTAAAACAGTCTGTGTGTTCCATCTTTTATCCCATTGGTTTTCATTTCTTGTCCTCAAAACAGAGCACTAATCTGTTTATTTTTAAGTTACACATTAATTAAAAAAGAAAAAATCATTTAAAATTCTGATGAGAATAAAGTTAGGTTTAATTAAAATTAAGCAAAACAAATATACAGTAGGCCTATTGATCTGAAATATTGCAAATTTTAAATTCATTCAGGTACAATTACCAAACATATCTCAAGGTCTTTTTATTTTTTTATTAATTTAATAAACTATATAAAACTATTATCAGTGCACTATAAATAAACTGGTTCTATGCCTTTAAACTTATTTAAAGTCCCTGTAAAGTCAAAATTAAGTATGTGTTCTGAGTTTGTCACACCACAGAAAAATGTGTTATTAGTCACCCAGCCAAATTTGAATGATAAAAAAAGCCAGCAAGTACATATGTAACCCTGATGTATATATTTGTCATTTTTCTATATTTACTGAGGGTGAAATGATGATAAAATGTTTATTTTATTTTTTGTAATTTGAAATGTTTAATGTTTAATATGTATTGTTTTTTATTTTATTTCTGTATTAGAGTTTGGTTGTGGGGTACATGCGAAAAACGTGTCTAACATCATTTTGGGTTGTGAATTGATGTGTATTGGTCGATTAAGAGACTGACAAGTTGGTGAGCCAATCAGATTTGAAGAAGAGAAAAAGTTCGAGAGGGGAAACGAGAGAAAGTTCGAGGGAAAAAGACGAGAGAGAGTTCGAGGGAGAAAAGACATGACTGTAGTGATGCTTTGAGTGTTTAAAAAGAGAATCTTTCCTGTAATGAGAAGTACTGCTCGTATTTCTTGGCTAAGGAAGTGGATCGTCGTGACATCGGACTGTTTCATGTAAGTTTGCAGACGCTGTATGTTTGGCTCGGCCAGAGTTGAACGCTGTGCATGTGAATGTTTTCTGGACTGAAACTGTTGTTGTCATCTGCTTAAACCGAGCGGAGATTCAGGATAAATGTGCAGACTTTCGTTTCCTGGGATGAAAAGGACTGTGAGCATGTTCAAGTAACTTTGAGAATTCGACACGCAAACGACCATCGCATCTGTTGTGCACGGGGATTGCGACACGGGACTCAGGACCATTTCAATGTGACGAATGTGTTTCAACGCACACTAGCAACCAGATTGAGGTAACCATCTAACCAATCTTTTTGTTTGCTCTTTTGAGTGAAGGGGCCAGTTTCGTTTTCTCGGCCACTACGCACTCAAGCTCCGAATCAGGCCTGCAACGGGGTGGGATGTGTGTGTAGACATTCAAGTGCACTAACAATATTGTGACTGTTTTTCTTTTCCCGTTTTGAGTGTATTTTTGCCTATTTGAAAAGCTTAAAGGGTTAGTAAAGCTTACAATAGTTATACAGTGTTATAAGTTAATTTGATAGTAGGCCTATAACTTAAAGTTAAACGGTAATTAGAGAAGATTTATGCCTATAGGGTTAACTCTAGTGAGTTAAATACATTCAGAAAGTGACTTAAAATTGACAATCCTGAGGTGATACTGTGAAAAAGGTGTTTAGTTACTGTTACAAGTAAGACAATCACAGAGGGTTGTTTTGACATATTTTATTTGTTTTTGTTTTCATTTACATTGTCAAATTCATATTCTTGATCTATTTCATCTATTTCATTTCATTTAAATACAAAGTTTCAATTTCATTGACATTTAATACAATTTCTTATTGGTTTAAACGTTTATTTGTGAGTGTGTGTGTGTGTTTTTGCGGTTTAAAAGTAATATAGAAGCAACATGATATAAGTAAATAGACTGCTCGCATAAAGTGATTCCTTGGAGGTTAATCGATATTAGAAGACAGGGTTTAAAGATCATTATAAATAAAAGAACTCAGGTCCCTATCAGAAAACTCTGGCCTAGTGTAAATGGTTGGTGGATAGGGGTTACATAATGGAGGCACCGCTGGGATTTCCTGTCTTCTAAACAAAAGGTAAAAGAAAAATGTCGGAGAACGATCGTTCACGGGAACTTGGCAGCTGGTCCGCGAATGAGAAAATTGATCCCCAACATGCTATTTTGCTTGTTGGTGTGCCAGCTGACACCGATGTTGCGTTTATCGAAGAAACGGTGCAAACGGTCAAAGTCTTTGGTCGAGTACGGGCTCGTGCAACCAAAGAAGACACAGTTCCTGAGAAACTTTTGGTGTTGTGTGAGTGCAGAGAGAAAATCTCCCCTACTCAGGTACCGTCTGAAGTGTTGTCATCCTCTGGGGAGACCTGGGGAATTGTGGTGATAAAAGATGATTCTAATGTGAATGCTTTTTCCGACAGATTAACTCAGTTCCTAAATAGGGAGGGCAAAAGCGTTACTGACCTTCAAAGCCTGATAAACCCCTTGGCTTCAAATGTTACATCACCTGAGACGATCATTCGTGCCATTGGGGATTTATTGGAGAAAACTAAGCCTACTAGCGATGGTCAAGCCTACCGTCGCTTACGCATATTTTCTGGTCTCGAGCCTACCCCTGTAGGTGAAGAGAATAGTGAGAATTGGCTTGAGCAAGCTAGATTGATGATTTCTGAGTCAGACTGCTCCGCTAAGGAGAAGCGCAAACGTATTGTGGAAAGCCTTAAAGGGCCAGCCCTAGAGGTGATAAAGGCAGTAAGAGCCAACAACACAGATGCTACAGCACTTGAGTATATTGAGGCTTTGGAGAGTGCTTTTAGCACCTCAGAGTCGGGTGAGGACTTATATTTTGCTTTCCGTTTGCTTCGACAAGAGCCTGGAGAGGCCTTGTCTAATTTTCTTCGTAGACAAGAAAGATCGCTAACGTTGGTGATCAAACGTGGGGGGTTAACTCCTCAGAGAGCTGATCGTGCCCGTGTAGAACAGTTGTTGAGGGGTGCGATTGAATCAGATTTGATGCTTTTGAAATTGCGGCTTCATGAACGGAAAGAAAATCCCCCCACGTTTCTTAAACTTCTCAATGAGATCCGAGAAGAAGAAGAGAACGAAGCTGCTAGACGTAAGCTTGGTGTCACTGTGAAAGATAAGACAGCAAAAGATAGAGTAAAAGGCTCCCTGTCAAATCGAGACAACTTGAAAGTAGATGCTAAAGAGTTAAGACTACAACTGGGCAGCACAAGTCTGTCGCGGCCTTCAGAGAGGGATGATGTTAAGAGTAAAACTGAGGTAAGGCCCTCAGATAACCCGCTAAATGCAGAGGTACTAGCCCTAAAAGCTCAAGTAGAACAACTCCAGAAACAATTGTCTGTGCTTAGTGTAGGGGTGAGTAGTCCGAATACTCCAGAGTTCCCTGTAAGCCGTGGTCCCGTTGCTCCAATAAGATCGGCAGGTAAAAGCAGTGACGGCTTTTTCTGTTACAATTGTGGAGGAGATGGCCACATCGCCAGCAAATGTGAACATGCTGCAAATTCTGCTTTAGTCATTCAGAAACTGCTACAATTACTTCGCAAATCTAAAGAGAAAAAACCTGTTTCAGGACAAAGAGATACTGATGTAGGGAAGAGTGATTGTTTCTCCAAGAAAAGCCTAATTGAGGTTCCGGAGCCTAGTCTTGTACCAGCTGGTCTAGTAGGGCCATCATCCACAGTCGAGGTCAAGGTTAATGGACAGCCTTGTTTAGCTTTGTTAGACAGTGGGTCACAGGTGACCATTGTCTTTGAGAAGTGGTACTTGCGCCACCTACCTCAAGTACCCTTAAATCACTTGGATGGTTTAGCTATCTGGGGTTTGATTTCATCCAGCTATCCTTACCGAGGGTATATTGTGGTAGACATGGAATTCCCACAGGCTGTGATGGGCTCATCTGAGGTAATTTCAGTACTTGCATTGGTGTGTCCGGATCCAGTCGGGCCTGAACAAACGCCAGTGATTGTAGGGACTAATGCCAGCTTTTTTCGAAGATTAGTTGACATTTGTACTGGGAGCTCAGGGCCCAAGACCTCTCATGTTATGAGGATACAGTCTCAGTGGATACCAGATAGGTTAGTCCCTTCACGTAACATTTCTGCTCTTGAAGAAAAGCCTCTGGGTGAGGTGACATGGGTAGGTGAAAGTCCTCTTACACTCCCTCCTCAGACTGAGACATGTGTGGTGGGTCACATGGACTGTCAGTCTCCTCTGGAGAAAGATATTTACCTTGTAGAGGGTCCTGACGATGATGTTCTTCCTGCTGGAGTGTTAGTTCCTCCGGTGGTGGTTCCCTTTTCGGCTATGGAGGCAAACCAACTCAGAGTCTTGGTGCGCAATGACACTTTTAAGGAAAAGCTTATACCAAACGGGACAGTGCTAGCCAGAGTTTATGCCACAGACACAGTGAGAGACGCACGTGAGGTAACAAAGGACCATCAAATACTTGATCCAGAATTGTTTGATTTTGGTAACTCCACTGTGCCTCAGACATGGAAAGATCGGCTCAGACATAAATTATCAGAAAGAGTGAATGTGTTTTCCCTATCTGATATTGATGTGGGGTTAGCGCAAGGAGTCAAACACAATATTCGGCTGAGGGACGACACCCCTTTCCGTGAGCGGTCCCGGCGTATCGCCCCTGCGGATGTTGAAGACGTTCGTCGGCATTTAAAAAATTTGATGACCGCCGGAATTATTAAAGAGTCGCGGAGCCCATATGCATCCCCCATCGTCATTGCTCGGAAGAAGAATGGCGATGTGAGAATGTGTGTAGACTACCGCACTCTAAATAGTCGCACCATACCCGATCAGTATACTACCCCCAGGATAGATGACGCATTAGACTGCCTAGCGGGTAGCCAATGGTTTTCTGTTCTGGATCTTCGAAGCGGGTATTATCAGATAGAGATGGCCGAGGAGGATAAAGAGAAAACCGCATTCATCTGCCCTTTGGGGTTTTTCCAATTTGAACGCATGCCCCAAGGAATAACTGGAGCCCCAGCCACATTCCAACGGCTGATGGAGAGGGCCGTTGGGGACATGCACCTTCTCGAAGCCATCGTCTATCTTGATGATATCATCGTCTTTGGACGAACTTTAGAGCAACATGAAGAGCGTCTTCTCAAAGTTCTAGATCGGTTGGAAGAATGCGGTTTAAAAGTCTCTATTGACAAATGTCAATTTTGTCAGCCTGAGGTTAAATATGTCGGTCATATGGTGTCTGCAGAGGGTATTGCGGCCGACCCTGCAAAAATCGAAGCAGTGGCGAAATGGAAGCAACCGTATGATCTGAAATCGCTGCGGTCCTTTCTGGGCTTTTGCGGTTATTACCGCCGGTTCATAAAGGGTTACTCCTCCGTAGTGCGACCACTCACTGACTTAACGAAAGGGTTTCCACCTGCCGGTAAGGGGAAAACAAAGTCTAAGGCTGCTGGTGCTCAGGGGTACTTCAAAGAGTCAGAACCCTTTGGAGATCGCTGGACTCCCGAATGTACAGAGGCGTTTAGGGAAATTATTTACCGATTGACCCATGCACCAGTTTTGGCCTTTGCAGATCCGTCCAGGCCATACATCTTGCATGTAGATGCAAGCATGAATGGTCTTGGGGCGGTCCTTAATCAAGAAAACCCGGACGGGTTGCGTCCAGTCGCGTACGCCAGCCGTAAATTGAGTGAATCAGAACAGCGCTACACTATCCATCAGCTTGAATTCCTTGCCCTTAAATGGGCTGTGGTCGATAAGTTTCATGATTATTTGTATGGGGCACGGTTTACTGTCCGTACCGACAACAATCCTCTCACTTACGTGCTGAGCAGTGCTAAACTGAACGCCACCGGACACCGATGGTTAGCCGCTCTCGCCACCTATGAGTTTACCATTCAGTATAAGCCAGGTCGCATTAATACGGATGCTGATCTGTTGTCCCGCTATCCGCACGATGACCCAGCTCCCATTAAATGGACTGAGATCACACCATCTGGTGTCAAAGCAGTATGCAAACTCGCTCAAGTTGATGTTCCTTCCAGTACTCCTCACAGGTTTGCCGATCAGTTAGGGGTTCATCCTGATGGTCTACCGGCGGCATTCACTTGTCCTGTACAGTTAGGTGGTGAGTTCTTGGAACTTTTATCCTTGGATGACTTAAAGGAGGCTCAGGATACTGACTCTGTAATTGGAATTGTGAAGGGGGAACTAGACACCGGTAATGTAATGTTTACTGTGAAGGGAGATAACCCAGCTGTTACCCTACTTCAGCGGCAGAGACAAAAATTACGCCTTTTGGATAATGTGTTGTATCGCGTAACACAGACAGATAAGGGTGATGAACGTACACAGTTAGTCTTGCCTGAAGTGTATCGCCTGACAGTTCTAAGGTCTCTTCATGATGAGTCAGGTCATTTAGGTATTGACAAGACCAAGGAATTAATTACAGACAGGTTTTACTGGCCAAAAATGGGTAGCGACATTGAGTCTTACGTGAAAAACTGTGGTAGATGCATTGCTCGCAAGACTATCCCACAGAAGGCTGCCCCGTTGAATCAGCTTACCAGTAGAGGCCCCCTTGATTTAGTCTGTATAGACTTTTTGTCCCTAGAGCCTGACAGCAAGGGATTTGCAAATGTCTTGGTAATTACTGATCATTATACCCGTTACGCTCAGGCGTATCCCACTAGGGATCAAAAAGCGACAACCGTGGCAAAGGTCCTGTTTGAGAAATTTTTCGTCCACTATGGTCTACCTGCACGGATACACTCCGATCAGGGGCGAGATTTCGAGTGCCAACTGATTCAAGAGTTTCTCCGAATGCTAGGCGTCCGAAAATCCAGGACCACGCCTTACCATCCACAAGGTGACCCTCAGCCGGAGCGTTTCAACAGGACGCTTTTGTCAATGCTGGGCACTCTGGAGTCAGCAAAGAGACAAAGGTGGAGCCAATATGTTAGCTCACTGGTACATGCGTACAATTGTACTTTCAATGAGGCAACGGGTTACTCGCCCTATTTTTTATTATTTGGGCGAGAGGCTAGATTGCCCATTGATGTTTGCTTTGGACTTTTTCCCTATGGGAAGGAAAATACTACCCACACGCAGTATGTTCAAAAGTTGAAGACTGATCTGCAGGAGGCCTACGAACTTGCCTCTGCTGCAGCATTGAGAAACCATCAGAAAAACAAAAACCTACTATGATCGTAGAGTTCGGCACCAGGTCTTAGTTAAAGGAGACAGAGTGTTGGTTAGAAATTTGGGGCTCAAAGGGAAGCACAAACTTCAAGATAAGTGGTGTTCCGTTCCGCACCTTGTAGTGGAACAATTGCCCAATTTGCCTGTATATCGTGTGACACCTGAAAATGGATTTGGGCGAGAGAGAACGTTGCACAGAGATCATTTGCTCCCAATCGGAGAGTTTGTTCGATTTGGTAACTCTGTTGAGAAAGAAAATGTCTCTCGTAAACCGGTGACGAGGGCTGAACGAGCACGGAGAGAATCTAGAAAAGCATCACGAACAGAGGCTGCTCAGTTGCCTCGTGTCTCTGTAGATTTTTCAGCCAGCTTCGACTGATTTATCCGCCTCGCTGTCTGCCGTGAGTTTGTTTGTCTGCGTCGTGGCTGTCTAAGCCTCGTATTAGGTTCGTATTTCCTTGTGTTTTTCCGTATTTCCTCCTTTTATTCTGTTTTGAACCATCATTTAACACATAATTATAACTAGGACTGTTGAACAGACGCGTCTCAAGCCGTTACCCAACACCACTAACCACTAAGTTGCTAACTTACTGTCCATCTGTTAAAATGGCGAATATATCAGGTGTATGTTATCTACCTTTTTGTGCAGATGAGAACAAATCTGAGTTGCTCGCGGTGCAGTCTGAATTAGAAGCTGTAGAAAAGCAGATCCGTGACCTTCTAGAGAGACAAACTGAGCTGAGAGACCGGCGTTTAGCTCTTGAAACATCACGCGCTGATGCACACGGATCAGTGATTAACGTTAGTAACCCGCTGACGCCGACCTCGTCCACTCCGTCCGTTTCTCAGCACTGGTCCCGAACGTCCAGGTCACGACCAGCCATGGTTTCATTCACTCCGGCTTCAACACACCACCACGAAGCCTGGGTGGTTCCGCGGAAGCCGCGAGCCAGGACAAGAATCTTTTCGCCCCTCCCGGTTTTCGAGATCTCCACTCAGAACCGCTTCTCCCCTCTTCGTGAAACGGAACGCGATGCTGTGATCATCGGCGATTCCACCGTCCGACACGTCCATGCTACGTTAGGTAAAAGTAAGGTGCACAGTCACTGCTTTCCTGGTGCTCGTGTTCTCGATATCACTGCGCGGGTAACTGAGATCTTGAACGGTGACGAGCGCGTCGGAGCTGTTGTGCTGCACGCGGGATCTAACGACACTAGGCTGCGACAGACGGAGGTTCTGAAGAAAGACTTCAGGAGCCTTATCGATACGGTACGCAGCACATCGCCTGAAATAGCGATTATTGTGTCTGGACCGCTTCCTACGTACCGACGAGGGCATGAAAAGTTCAGTAGATTATTCGCGCTTAATGAATGGTTATTGTCATGGTGCAATGAGCAGAAACTGCTCTTTGTAAATAATTGGAATCTGTTTTGGGAGCGACCGAGGCTCTTCCGCGCTGATGGCTTACACCCAAGTAGAATAGGGGCAGATCTTCTGTCAGATAACATCTCCAAGATGTTAAATACCATTTGACTAGTAACCAAAAATCCAAATCACAGTCTCTACTGCACCAATTTAATTGATATTAATACTAGTGTAGAACATTGCATAGAAACTGTGTCTATCCCTCGTTTACTAAGATCAAATAATAAATCTACTGCGGGATCTAGAAAAAATCTAATTGTTATTAAAACAAAAACTCTCGCTATTAGTGAACAAAAACAATTTCTAAAGCTAGGTCTTCTAAACATTAGATCACTCACACCTAAGGCGGTTATTGTAAATGAAATGGTCACAGATAATAATTTCGATGTTCTGTGCCTTACTGAAACCTGGCTTAAACCAAATGATTATTTCGGTCTAAATGAATCTACTCCGCCAGGATACTGTTATATAAGCATGAGCCCCGTCTGATCGGTCGTGGCGGCGGTGTTGCAACAATCTATAGAGATATTCTCAATGTTACTCAGAAAACTTGTCATAGGTTTAATTCGTTTGAAGTACTTGTGCTAAATGTTACGCTGTTAGATGTAAGAAAAAAATCCCTATTATCTCTAGCATTGGCTACCGTATATCGACCTCCAGGGCCTTACGCCGATTTTCTAAAAGAGTTTGCTGACTTTCTATCAGATCTTTTGGTCAACGTCGATAAAGCATTAATTGTTGGAGATTTTAACATACACGTAGATAATTTAAATGATGCGTTAGGGGCTGCGTTTACAGATCTATTAAACTCCTTCGGGGTCAAGCAAAACGTCACCGGACCAACTCATCGTCTTAATCATACACTCGATTTAATTATATCACATGGAACCGATCCAACCGATATAGATATCATTCCACTAAGTGATGATGTCACTGACCATTACATGGTAACTTGCATACTACGTACTGCTGTATTATGTCATGCTGCGCCACGTTATCGACCAGGTAGAACAATTCTTCCATCCACCATAGATAATTTCTCAAATAGCTTATCTGATCTGTCTCAGCTGCTGCCTGAACCCAAACAAACAGATGAACTAGACGAATTAACTAGCACTATGAGCACCATTCTCTCTAGAACATTGGATATGGTTGCACCCATTCGATTAAAAAAGGTCAGAGAAAAAAGTATAGCACCATGGTACAATAATACTACGTATGTTTTAAAGAGAGAAACCCGTAATTTAGAGCGTAAATGGAAAAAAAACTAATTTAGAGGTCTTTAGAATCGCGTGGAAAGACAGTATGTCACGTTATAAAAAAGGCCCTTAAAACGGCCAGGGCTGAGCACCTCAGCAAATTTATAGAAAACAACCAAAATAATCCAAGGTTTTTATTTAATACCGTGGCTAGACTAACAAATAAACAGAAGTCGTCTGAACAAAATACCTTGTTACAGTTCAGTAGTAATGATTTCATGAACTTTTTCACCGAGAAAATTGAAAGCATCAGAATCAAAATCGTAAACGTTCAATCTTTGCTCGCGCCTTATAATTCAGCCGCAATTATCACCCCGCAAGAACAATTACAATGCTTTACAACCATAGAACAAAAAGAGTTAAATAAACTTATCACTTCATCTAAAACAACAACATGTTTATTAGATCCTATACCAACTAAACTACTGAAAGAAGTATTACCTATAGTGGAAGAGCCTCTTCTCAATATTATTAATTCGTCTTTATCTTTAGGTCATGTTCCAAGAGCATTCAAGCTGGCAGTTATAAAACCTCTTATTAAGAAACCACAATTAGATCCAAATAACCTAGCAAATTACAGACCCATTTCGAATCTTCCATTTATGTCAAAAATACTAGAAAAAGTTGTGTCCGCTCAACTCGGCTCTTTCTTGCAAGAAAACGACATCTATGAAAAGTTTCAGTCTGGATTCAGGCCACATCATAGCACTGAAACTGCGCTTGTTAGAATCATAAATGATCTACTTTTAGCTTCGGACCAAGGCTGTATCTCAGTACTAGTTTTACTTGATCTTAGTGCTGCGTTCGATACTATAGATCACACAATACTCTTAGATCGACTACAAAATTACACTGGTGTTCAAGGACAAGCATTAAGCTGGTTCAGGTCATACTTATCTGATCGCTACCATTTCGTCTACTTAAATGGAGAATAATCGATCATGACTTCGGCAAACCATGGAGTGCCGCAGGGATCTGTGTTAGGCCCTTTATTATTCTCAATATATATGCTGCCACTTGGTAATATTCTAAGGAAACATGGAATTAGTTTCCATTGCTATGCTGATGACACTCAAATATATATTTCATCACGGCCAGATGAATACGCTAAATTATCCAAATTGACTGATTGTGTTAAAGATATAAAAGATTGGATGACGCGTAACTTTCTTTTATTAAATCCAGATAAGACAGAGGTAATACTTATCGGTTCTAAAAACCGTCTACAAAACCTCTCACAACACAACTTTAACATAGTAGGATGCCCTGTTACTTTATCCGCTACAGTAAAAGACCTGGGTGTTATATTAGACTGCAACCTGTCTTTTGAAAAGCATATTTCATATGTTACAAAAACTGCCTTTTTCCACCTTAGAAACATTGCTAAGCTACGTAATATGCTATCTGTTTCTGATGCAGAAAGTTAGTTCATGCATTCATGACCTCGAGACTAGATTACTGTAATGCTTTATTAGCTGGTTGTCCTGCATCCTCAATAAACAAGCTACAGTTAGTCCAAAATGCAGCCGCTAGAGTTCTTACTAGATCAAGAAAATATGATCATATAACACCAATTTTATCATCACTTCATTGGTTACCTATAAAGTTCCGTATTAATTACAAGGTATTGCTTTTGACCTATAAAGCTCTAAATGGTTTAGCTCCAGTCTATTTAACAGACCTTCTATCGCCTTACAATCCATCACGCTCTTTAAGATCACTAAATTCGAGGCTTCTGGTCATTCCTAGGATATCCAGATCCACCAAAGGAGGCAGAGCATTTTCACATCTAGCTCCGAAGCTCTGGAATAGCCTTCCTGATATTGTTCGTTGCTCAGACTCGTTCTCCCAGTTTAAAACTAGACTAAAGACGCATCTATTTAGCCAGGCATTCATATAAATTTTTATCTTACAGTTACTCTAAATTCGGCCTCTAGTTCATAAACGCCAGAGGAGAACTGGCCCCGACTGAGCCTGGGTTCTCCCAAGGTTTTTTTTTCTCCATTGGGTGATCTGATGGAGTTTTAGGACACCATTGGGTCACTTGATGGAGTTTTTCGGTTCCTTGCCACTGTTGCCTTTGGCTTGCTCAGTTGGGGATATTCAAATTAATTAAACAATCATACCATTGATCAGCTCTACCAAACTTGGATGTCCTTTTTGGATGTCCAGTAATAAACAAACATTGTTGAGTTGTTTTGATTGATACTGTAAAGCAGCTTTGATACAATCTGTATTGTGAAAAGCGCTATATAAATATATTTGACTTGACTTGACTTGACTTGACTTATCTAGTTCGGAGGATGAAATGTATTATGGTGAGTCAGAAATTTGCCAAGAGTTACTGGATTCCTTCAGAAAAGAGCCGAAACAGGGTGATAGCAAGCCTATAGTGTTGGCCGAAGATATTTTGTCTGTCAGTGAACAAAGTGATGTAGAAGAACCACCTGTTGTACCTGATGAAATGGTGGGGGACAATGCTGAGTCTGCCGTAGCTGAAGCAGTGGAGTCGGGGTCTGAAGGGGGAGACAATCCTGTTTCATATGACTCCGGTAAATCTGAAGAAAGTAGGCATACTTATAGACTCAGACGCAGGGTAGAACCTGTCATTCGACTCAGTTATGATGAGCCAGGAGTACCTTCAAACCGGCCTATTACCTTAGTACATCGTGGGCTTGTCATTCGGATAAGTTACGAAACCCGAGATGGTAATGCATTTGACACAGGATGTAAATGTGTACCTGTCCCTTCTCAATTTAAATGAGCATACGTTTAAGCCTGGTCTTATGAGGGCATGAAGACCATCTGAAGGGGGAGAGTGTAACCCTGATGTATATATTTGTCATTTTTCTATATTTACTGAGGGTGAAATGATGATAAAATGTTTATTTTATTTTTTGTAATTTGAAATGTTTAATGTTTAATATGTATTGTTTTTTTTATTTCTGTATTAGAGTTTGGTTGTGGGGTACATGCGAAAAACGTGTCTAACATCATTTTGGGTTGTGAATTGATGTGTATTGGTCGATTAAGAGACTGACAAGTTGGTGAGCCAATCAGATTTGAAGAAGAGAAAAAGTTCGAGAGGGGAAACGAGAGAAAGTTCGAGGGAAAAAGACGAGAGAGAGTTCGAGGGAGAAAAGACATGACTGTAGTGATGCTTTGAGTGTTTAAAAAGAGAATCTTTCCTGTAATGAGAAGTACTGCTCGTATTTCTTGGCTAAGGAAGTGGATCGTCGTGACATCGGACTGTTTCATGTAAGTTTGCAGACGCTGTATGTTTGGCTCGGCCAGAGTTGAACGCTGTGCATGTGAATGTTTTCTGGACTGAAACTGTTGTTGTCATCTGCTTAAACCGAGCGGAGATTCAGGATAAATGTGCAGACTTTCGTTTCCTGGGATGAAAAGGACTGTGAGCATGTTCAAGTAACTTTGAGAATTCGACACGCAAACGACCATCGCATCTGTTGTGCACGGGGATTGCGACACGGGACTCAGGACCATTTCAATGTGACGAATGTGTTTCAACGCACACTAGCAACCAGATTGAGGTAACCATCTAACCAATCTTTTTGTTTGCTCTTTTGAGTGAAGGGGCCAGTTTCGTTTTCTCGGCCACTACGCACTCAAGCTCCGAATCAGGCCTGCAACGGGGTGGGATGTGTGTGTAGACATTCAAGTGCACTAACAATATTGTGACTGTTTTTCTTTTCCCGTTTTGAGTGTATTTTTGCCTATTTGAAAAGCTTAAAGGGTTAGTAAAGCTTACAATAGTTATACAGTGTTATAAGTTAATTTGATAGTAGGCCTATAACTTAAAGTTAAACGGTAATTAGAGAAGATTTATGCCTATAGGGTTAACTCTAGTGAGTTAAATACATTCAGAAAGTGACTTAAAATTGACAATCCTGAGGTGATACTGTGAAAAAGGTGTTTAGTTACTGTTACAAGTAAGACAATCACAGAGGGTTGTTTTGACATATTTTATTTGTTTTTGTTTTCATTTACATTGTCAAATTCATATTCTTGATCTATTTCATTTCATTTAAATACAAAGTTTCAATTTCATTGACATTTAATACAATTTCTTATTGGTTTAAACGTTTATTTGTGAGTGTGTGTGTGTGTTTTTGCGGTTTAAAAGTAATATAGAAGCAACATGATATAAGTAAATAGACTGCTCGCATAAAGTGATTCCTTGGAGGTTAATCGATATTAGAAGACAGGGTTTAAAGATCATTATAAATAAAAGAACTCAGGTCCCTATCAGAAAACTCTGGCCTAGTGTAAATGGTTGGTGGATAGGGGTTACACATAAAATAAGCTATCAAAATCTTGAAAAAATGAGCAGTAGTCTCTGCTCTCAAACGCTGGGGGTGTGTCCGCTGGCTGCGCTGAAACCGCGCCCACTCGCGGGAAAGCTGCCGACCGTCGCCACACTCAACTCTACAGCCGGAATGAACGCTCGCACGGTGGGCACGCACTGCCGATGATGGCACCAGTTGTCGGCGCGACGGGAGAATGAATGCCGAGGCGGGAGTCAGTTCGGCCCCATTCACCAGTAACAGCGGATTATCAGTGAATCGCAGTTGTCTCCGACGAAAGTTTATACAACTATCGTGTAAAATGATCATCACTTACAGAGGTGGGTTTTGGCGGTGATCCTCAGCTCTCCATCAAGGTGTCTCTTCACAAAATTAATCCACTTCTTCTTGATGTAATCGTTTTTCGGAAATTTAAATAAGGACACCGATCCGTTTGTGTGATCCGGTGATCGCATCCAGGTAGTACGCATTTCCGTGACGAAGGCATAGCTAGCTAGCTAGCAATCTGTAGGCTGTTACTAATAATAGTACTGACAGTAACTCGCGATTGAGTGGCCTCAGCGGCTCCAGTGCGTCATCAAGTAGGGGCGTGTCCAGGAGCTCGGGGGCTCCAGTGCGTCATCGAGTCCCCGTTTTAGCCCCGCCCAGAAAATCCGGAAAATAGCAATGGTGAAAAAACTGTTTAACGGTCTAACTCCACAATTCAGTACTTCACAGTTCACAGTCTTTGTAATATGTTTTAGCAATACATCTCTAACATTTATAATGTGTTTAGAATTTTTTTTTTAAATTGCCTTTACAGGGACTTTAAAAAATACAAGGCTTAAGACATTTATAAAAAAGCTTTCTATATTTCTGTTTTGCTTTTCACTCCATTGTACCGAAATCGTACCGAACCGTGATGTCTGAACCGAACTGAATTTAGACTTATGTTTACATTTTAATTATTTGAGTTTTCCATAGTTGTGTTGACATTTCTGTCTTGGGATTATAATCAGAGGAAGGTTAAGTTTAAAATAAAAATGTTTAAATGTAATATATTTTTTCTCCTGGTCCTTATTTTAAATGGGTCATAAAAAAATCAATAATTATCGATATCGAACGATATGAAACACTGATATCGTGATACAGTTTTCAGCCATATCGCCCAGCCCTAGTTCTTGATGTTGTAATGTTGGTTGTTCTGTTCCCGTTCCCAAGCCAATGTAGGGGAGAGCGGGGCACAACACATTTTGGATTTGGCTCAATTATTAAAAAAATTATGAAGTTAAATTCATCTTTTTTTTACACAAACAACATGCACATCTCTGTTACAAATGAACACTTAAAGTTTTATTCTAGGACCTACCATTTTCGTACAGTTGCACTGAAAGTGACAGAAGTGCAAATGTTACAACTTACCCCATATGCGGGTTAATTGTAACAGACAGAGGGGTTAGTTGTAACACTTGTGTGTAACACAATTCAGTACTATTCTATCTGTATAGTTTGATATTGTTTGTGCATCTGTATAGACAGATATCCATACATACATCCCTCATCTAATCATCCTTCTATTATGGATCAACCTCACGGATAGAGGTATAGGAAAGGGCTGCACAGTTTTGCAATAAATAAAAATAAATTGCATTAAAAACAACTATTTTTAACAAATAAACAAGTGATCAATGCATAGTAAACTAAATAAAAAAAATTAATTCCAACATTGTTTGTGAAAGTCCAACAAAGTTATATAAATAATAAATAAATAATTATATAAATAAATACTCAAACCTGAAAAGTTGTGTGGCTCCCTGTTTTCATTTGATTATCATTATACACTTGGCGGCTTAGTTGTGACACTGTGCTACAACTAACCCCGCTGTGTAAAACATATGTTAAGCCTAGCTAACAGTTGCTAGGAGTTGCTGACATGTTTCAAAACGGTGCTGTGTTTTAGCCAACAAGACAGTGATTAAGGAAATATAAAGTTAGATTTGGTGACGTACACACCTAACTCAGAAACCGAAAAAAAAACTATAATGAAAAAATGTACTTGCATGGTGTCTAAACACCAGAGGTGGAAAGAGTACTACAATTTTCTACTCAAGTAAAAGTACTATTACTTCAATAAAAATTTACTTAATTACAAGTAAAAGTACCGGTCTAAAAATCTACTCAAGTAAAAGTAAAAAGTAGCTCATTTAAAATTTACTCGGAGTAAAAGTTACTGAGTAACTTTAACAGCAGGGGTGGGGTGGGGGACTCTCTTGTCTTGTCTTGTCTTGTCTTGGCGCTTTTCCACTGCATATACGGCTCAGTACGGTTCGGCTCGGCGCGGCACGGTTCGCTTTTCCGCGTGGTACAGCTCAGTACGGTTCGGCTCGGCGCGGTTCGGCTCGCTTTAGCACGGTTTGCTTTTCCACTGCAGTTAGTACCGCTTCAAAGTGGGTGGGATTATAGACTGATTGTTATAGTTAATCCGCTCCTCGGCAACCAACGAGATCTGCCACTTCGTCCACTGAACATGATACAGCCATTTATTTTTTGGAAGGTTTTTTTTCTTTCTTTTTTCTTCAAGCAAGTAGTTTTAAAACAGGTGCTACAGCGGTGGCTATTACTGGCTATTTAAATCTAGCGGGTCTGATGTCTCGCAAATACAATGACGCTGGTAGTGACGATTCTGTCTGAAGAATCAGTGATCTGCAGTGTTTTCACGTCACATTTTAGTACTGGTAGGGTACGCTTGGAACCTCAACAGAGGTGGTACCATTTAAAGCGCGCCGAAGCGAGCCGTACCGTACCGTACCATGCAGTGGAAAAGCGCCACAAGTGAGCCGTACCGAACCGAACCGTGCCGTACCATGCAGTGGTAAAGCGCGATAAGATAACTGTTTTTAGAAAATATCACGATTTATATAAACTGTATTATTAAATTATGGTTATTATTATCATCAGTTAAAATGAGTATGAGTATGTAATAAGTAGAAGAAACAACAGCTCACTCACACAGAGACACGCAGAACAAGCAGATTATATATTTACATAGCAGTCTTTTGTGCTTTAATATTCACAGATCATGTCGTGATTTGATTTATTGTACAGCTTTACTTTCGATTTATTCATCCATACATCTACCAGTTTGCGTGTTTTACGTGACATCTGCATTATACTGTAAATTCCATTTTTTTTCTATATCCAAAGTAACTCCCTGACCAGGGCTTCACATACCGGTATGTGTGCGAGTGAGACTTCGACAGCCTTTCGCGTTCAGCTGGGTCTGCATCACTGTCTGTCTTGTCCGTCACCTTCTCCATATTGTTTTGTGATTTTAGCGCATCTGTTCTCCCGCCCTTCAATCAATCAAGGCTGTAGTTTCCGGAGCGTGATGTTTTCACCCAGAGCATTTTATTAAATATTTTTTTAAATACTTTTTTTTTTACTCAGTAACGGATATGTTTTAAAATGTAGCGAATTACAATACTTCAAACAAAACATACTTAAGTAAAAGTAAAATTACAGATTTTAAAAACTACTTAAAGTAGAAGTACACAAAAAAACTACTCAATTACAGTAACGCGAGTAAATGTAATTCGTTACTTTCCACCTCTGCTAAACACTCTTTATCCAGTATCTTCACGAAATCTTATCAAAACTTTCCACAAATTCGCGGGAGAGCGTCTTCTGGCAGCGAGAGAAAAAGAGCGGAAACACAACCGGCTTGATCCTGACTATGTAAAAGGTCTGTGTTACATTTAACCCCGCGTTAGGTTGTGCCCGCGGTCCCCTATGTATATCTATATTTCTGTTCCAGAGTCTTGTTCTTCAGCCTAAGTCTGAGTTTATGTCAAAGTTCTAGTTTATTTAATACTTAGCAACTATCACTAAAAAATGAATGTCTTTTTTAATAGGAATGACACTATTTTGTTAATGCACGGTACTTACAACTTTGTGCACATTTCCTTAGCATTGTTCATCACATGGCTAAGGCAACGATGAAGAATGGGCACCTCAAAATCTTTTTTTGTTCCTTTTCCACTGGATATCTTGTAGTAGTGGTTAATGGTGTCTTGTAGATTTGCATTAACACCATCGACCCATCACAGATGATCATGATGGGTGACCGCATACCTTTCTTTCCAAATTGCCTGGCCACATCAGTTTGAAACGCCTCTAAAAAATAAGTAACAGAGGCTGTGGTGTGGTCACAGGTCAGATACGTGGCAACGGGTAAAGGAGATGAGATGAGATGAGTGGGGATTCCTGACCTCCAACTCGTAAACATAGAAAGGAGGAGAGTCCTTCTCTTTCATATGATGTTGCCAGTCGCATCAAGATACACAATGGCCTCCCGGCATCGCTCCTGATAAATTTCAATTCCCCTCTGTGACCAAAGTAGAACCCCTTTTGGGTGAAGCATGATTTTCTAGAGGACCTCATAAGGACTGTCTTTTTTCTTATTGAGCATTATCTGAAGACTTATTACTTCATTGCTGTGCTGCCGGCTTCTCTGACGTGCTTCCCACGATATAGTTTTGAGGACCACTGCATGAAAAGGGGGATTTTCGTCAGTAAGCGTCTCTGTAGATTGTCGTGGAAGTTCAGGTTTACGACAGTACACGGCAATTTACAGGCAACACTGAAAACTGCCGTGAATTGTCGGAAATTGACGTGGGCCTTGCTTGGCAGTTGTCCCCCCATGACCCCCCTTCCCCTAATTCTAGAGGAGGCTTTAACATGTAAATGTAAATGCTGTGAGCTATACAAATGCAAATGAGGGCAGCAGGGGGAGTTTTACACCAGGTGACATTTTTCTAAAAGGTGTAGCGGATTGACTGGTTGTTCTTTCTGGGGTGCCAACTTATAAGTCTACTTATAAGTAAATTTTTAATTTTAAAGTCAATCATACAAAGGCTTCAACTTGTTGCTTTTTACAGATGAACCCTGTTGAACCTAAGGCAATTACAGATAACAATAACCCAATTTGCATTGCATGATTTTTTTTATATTCATTTCACTCTCCTACTTTACACACACACACAACACAAACAATTTCAAATAATCATTTGAAAAAAAAAAGAATTCACAAAAAAAAATATATAACTTCCTTGTGAGGTCAGTTCAATTTCTAGAGGTACCTCTCCTACACCTGGTTAATTCAGTCAATTTACCATTTTTTTTACAGAGGTTCAGCAAGCATTGATTCAATCTAAACAGTTTGAACATTCAATGATTCAGTGATTCACTTCAAACTTTTCATGATTCATTCAACAGTTCAAATACTCAGGTGACTCATTGTCCAATGATTCAATGTCTCAGTTCAACGATTCAGAGACTTAATTCAAACACTCAGGATCTCTCACTGTTCAACGATTCAATGTCTCAGTTCGACGATTCAATGACTCAATTCAAACTCTCAGGATCTCTCACTGTTCAATGATTCAATGATTCAATTCAAACACTCAGAATCTCTCACTGTCCAACGATTCAATGATTAAATTCAAACACTCAGAATCTCTCACTGTTCAACGATTCAATCTCAGTTCGATGAATCAATGTCTCAGTTCGACGATTCAGAGACTTAATTCAAACACTCAGGATCTCTCACTGTTCAACGATTCAATGTCTCAGTTCGACGATTCAATGACTCAATTCAAACATTCCTCAGCAACGGAACAAGCAAGATTCTCAAAAAGGAAGTAAACATTAAAAAACTTGATTGACGCTCCGTCTGCACCAGAGTTCAGCAGTAATGGTAAACTGCGAACTTCGATTCAATTCAGCCGTTTAGTTGTCATCTCTAGTCTTGCTGCCAGCGTTGATCCATAGTGAACCGACTTCCGTAGAGACCTGTGTCAGGTTCAATCACTGTGTTTAGACCTCCAGTGTTAATCCATCTTCCACCGCTCTAATCTCCGAGATCGGACGAAAAATAGCATGTTCAAATTGGTGTGGAGAGAATCTTCTCTCTCTAGCTACTACCATTAAATTTTGTTTCTCTGCTTTTATACTCACAACTCTCTATGACAACATCGCCCTCCTGTGGATATTACCACCATTTTTGGTGACAACTTCCAGTTCGTCACAAAGGTATTCTAAATCTCTTGTGTAAATAGATCAGGCTCAGTTAAAGCCTAATTATCGACTCTTAGATTTTAGCTTGAAATTTATATATTTAATGAAAGTATTAGGGCTGTAATCAATCAAAGAATATCTTGGTCGACTGAAGTCCTGACTAAAAATCTACTAAAAATGAAGTTAGGAAAAACAAAAACGTTAAACGAATTAGCTGTGCACCTTGTAGACAAAGAGAGACATAAATTATTGCTAGTTTGAGTAGATTTTGAGAGTAGTTTAGGAGTAGTGTAGATAGTTTAAGAGTAATTAGGTAGTTTGAGTAGTGATACCTGATATTTGTTGTAAATAGTTGAATGTATGGTTTGATTTTGTGTTCATTTTACCTTTTGTGTGGTATATTTGCACTATTGAGGAACCCCTCTTACTCAAGGAATGAAAGCCCTGTAATGTAGCTAGCTGTGTAATTGTACATGAAGTGTTTTGTAGTTTCTAAGCAAAAAAGAAAAGAAAAACGCCTATTGCCACACCTGCTTTTTGCTGTATAAAGTTTAATTTTATCTCAATTTTACCTTTTTTTATGTTTTATTTGCACTATTTGGGAACCCTCATACTCTGGGAATGCAAGGCCTTAAATATAGCTCTCTGTGTATGTGTGTGCACAATTTTTTTTTTTTAAAGTGGCAAAGCTAAAATGTAATTAACGAGTTCGTTTGCCCATAGAATCTTTAAGATATTAGGTTAAACTTATGTTAGAATCGAAATGAAATGGTCCCGAAACAGAAGTGCCCAAAAATCTTGGTCTTTTATTATGAAAGAAAATGAATGTACACTTCACAGAAACCAGCGCTGGGGAGAAGGGTCTCGCCCCAATATCCTTTGTCCATGGTTTATATAGTGAAAATCCAAGGGGAGTAAAACAAATCTTGACCAGTAGAATTAAACATTACCTCATGGATATCATATGGACTTTATATAACATCGTCCTTATATGGTAAAAACATCTTGCTAGGACCAGATTTTATATAACATCGTCCTTATATGGTAAAAACATCTTGCTAGGACCAGCTTTGCCTTGTGGTCCCGGCAACTTTCTAATACACATTCTATAGAGGCAGACGAACAGAAAATATAGAGAGGAGGGGGCGAGCTGCTCTCTCCTCTACTAATGGATCCCAGCTGTTTAACTTACATCTATACCAAAGAATGTGCATACGTGGCAAACAGATATACAGTATGGATCATATAACCTTTCTTGTGTTATAGACTTATGCTGAGGGAGAGAATATTTCTTACAATCGGCCCTTTGATAAGATAATTATCATATAATAGAATTATCATATCACATCTTTCTCAGCATAGTCATTCTAGTACAATAATACATAAAATATCCTTCAATCAAACATTTCCTTCAAACTCATTAATACTTGACAGTTCTGTTCATCAAATCATTTTGAGAAAATACAAAAGTGTGGTAATAGATTCAATCACCCCAGTTATACTGGTGAATAATGGGTAGTCTAATTCTTCTTCTGTTGTTGGTGATTTAACCCTTACAGAAGCACTTTGTGGCAATTTTTTTGTGCATACATAGCAGTCACCTATTTTTCCTCTGGACATGAATCCGCATGTGGCTCTTCTTCTGGATTCAGTCAAGTTTCATTACCACTGCTAATAATGGCTTGTGTATGACTAAGTACGTCTGTCAGCACAAACAGATATATCAATTTTGCAGACCTGACTTAATGGATTTAATGACAATCATTGCTAATTTCAATCAGCAATCTCGTTCTTCGTCTACTTCTCTTCCTCGTTCTCCTTTCGATCAGTGCTGTATTTCTTTTCCCGCATAGGCTTATGCGTTCCCCTGGGGTGGCGCCGCCTTTACTAAGTTAGCATGGATCCACTGCTGCTGGAAGTCAGTCAGAACACCGGTCCTCGTCACAGCGATCACCGAGTCTCGTGGGCTTCAGACACTTTATCAGCACCTTTTGTCCTGGAATGAAAGGATGAGTTGGCTTTTCTGAAGGAAGAGGGAGAGACAGAGAAACATCACCATTTATGCCATTAAACGTTCTAACTAGGGAATCCACGTAATCCGTGATGATCACCTCCGTGTCACCTGTGGAGAGATTGCCAGCGCGACCTCTGACCCAAGAAGGTCGGGAAAGGTCTACCCATCAGAATTTCAAATAGAGACATTTTTGTGGTTGCTGATGGGGACATTCTTATTTCTGTCAATACGGCAGGCAACAAATCAACCCAATTTTCTGCCAGTATCTATCTAGTATCTCAGTATCTACCAATTGATATTAAGGTCTTTAGCTAATAATTGTGTGCCTTTTAAAGCAAACAGAGTTCCATTATCGATTGCTATAATGGTTGGAATACCGAAACGCGGTATAATTTCTTTTTCCAGAACCTTTACAACTGTCTGAGCATTTTCTTTACCACACGGAAAAGCTTCAGGCCACTTAGTAAATCGATCAACAATCACGAGCAAGTATTTATGATTTCCACATGGCGGCATGTGTAAAATTGATCTGTAAATATTGAAAAGGAAGCTTATAGGATGTGACAAAGCGTCATGGCGTGTTGCCTTGTATCTGTTTGTTCGTTTACACACACCAGGGAAGCATCCAATATCAACAAAGTATTCTTTCGAACATTTGCTATGCAGTATGATGGATTCAAATTCTGTATCACTTTCTCTTTTGACACATGTGATACACCATGATAATGTCTGCACAGCATTACAACGATGGGTGTTGGTAGAGCGATTATACCCTACTTGTTTCTTAGAATACCACCTTGTGTAGTGTTAGCTTGCAATACTTTAATGTCCAAATCATTAATCATTTACATTACATTTAGTCATTTAGCAGACGCTTTTATCCAAAGCGACTTACAACTGAGGACAAAACCAAGCGAGTCATCGTGAAAAGGCAAAAAACAACGCAAGAAGTGCTCAAAGTACAAAGTTCACACATAGCTCGGAGTAGTATAAGCCAAGCAAGGAGCGATTTAAAGGAAAGGGAAAGGTTTTTTTTTTTTTTTTTTTTTTTTGTTGTTAAGTGCTCCCTGAAGAGATGAGTTTTCAGTTGTCTTTTGAATGCTGTCAGGGATTCTGCATTCCGAATGAGGCTGGGCAGATCATTCCACCAGCATGGAACCGTGAATGAGAAAGTTCTGGAGAGTGATTTTGTGGCTCGCTGTGATGGTACCACGAGCCGCCGCTCATTGACCGATCGTAGGCTTCTGGTAGGGATGTAGACTTGTAATAGCGAGTGAAAGTAGGAGGGAGCTGAACCTGTGGTCAATCTGTAAGCAAGCGTCAACACCTTGAACTTGATGCGAGCAGCGAGTGGTAGCCAGTGCAGAGAGACGAACAGAGGAGTGACGTGGGCCCTTTTGGGCTCGTTGAAGACAAGACGAGCTGCAGCATTCTGGATCATTTGTAGAGGTTTAGTTGCACATGATGGAAGTCCAGCAATAAGAGCATTGCAGTAATCCAGCCTAGAAATGACCAGGGCCTGGACGAGAAGTTGTGTTGCATGCTCAGTTAGAAAAGGCCTGATTTTCCTGATGTTGTGCATAGCAAACCTGCATGATCGAGCTGTCTTTGTAATGTGGTCGGTGAAGGTCAGCTGATCATCAAAGATTACTCCAAGATTTCTGACTGACCTTGATGGGGTGATTGAGGAAGAGTCTAGCTGGATAGTGAAGTTGTGTTGTAGAGACGGATTGGCAGGGAGGACGAGAAGCTCAGTCTTTGCCAGGTTGAGCTGCAGGTGATGTTCCTTCATCCATGCCGAGATGTCCGCCAGACAGCTTGAGATCCGTGCCGTTACTGTGGGATCATCTGGTTGAAATGAGAGGTAGAGCTGGGTGTCATCAGCATAGCAATGGTAAGAGAAACCATGTGCCTGTATGATGGGTCCCAGTGATGTGGTGTAGATAGAGAAGAGGAGCGGTCCAAGAACTGAACCCTGAGGAACCCCTGTGGTCAGTTGATGTGCTTTGGATACCTCGCCTCTCCATGCGACCCTGAAGGACCTACCTGTGAGATAGGACTCAAACCAGTGGAGGGCAGTTCCAGTGATGCTCAGTGATGAGAGGGCGGACAAGAGGATTTGATGATTCACAGTGTCGAAGGCAGCAGACAGGTCCAGGAGAATGAGAACTGATGATTTGGAAGCAGCTTTTGCGATCCGCAGGGCTTCTGTGACCGACAGTAGTGCAGTCTCGGTAGAATGTCCTTTTTTGAAGCCAGATTGGTTGACATCCAGCTGGCTGTTCAGAGACAGGAAGGATGATACTTGGTTAAAAGCAACTCGTTCAAGTATTTTCGCAATGAAAGGTAGGAGAGAGACAGGTCTGTAATTCTCTAGAAGTGATGTGTTTGATGTTGGTTTTTTAAGCAGTGGAGTTACCCGAGCCTGCTTAAATGCTGTAGGGAAAATGCCAGTGTGGAGGGATGAGTTTATAATGTGTGTAAGAGCTGGTAGAAGTGTGGGAGAGATGGCTTGTAGAAGGTGTGAGGGGATGGGGTCTAGAGGGCAGGTGGTAGGATGATTGGAGAGGAGAAGTTGAGATACTTCTTCCTCGGTTAGTGGAGAGAAGGAGGAGAGAAGGTTATTGGCTGTGGGAGAGGTTAGTCTGGGTTCCTGAGTGTGTAAATCTGAGAACTGACTGCTGATAGTTGTAGTTTTGTTAGTGAAGAAGTTAGAAAAATCATCAGCAGTTAGCGAGGAGGTGGGTGGTGGTGGAGGTGGACAGAGGAGAGAGTTGAATGTCTTGAACAGTGTTCGTGTGTTAGAGGCACTGTTGATCTTGTTGTGGAAATATGAAGATTTTGCGGTGTGAACATCAACAGAAAAGGCAGAGAGCAGAGATTGATACCTACTGAGGTCAGATGTGTCTTTTGATTTGCGCTATTTCCTCTCTGCTGCCCTGAGCTTGGTCCGGTGTTAACGAAGAACCTCAGATAACCAGGGGTTAGAGGGAGTGGCGCGTGCTGGCCTCAGCGACAAATTCATCACAGGCGACAAATTCATCAGCGACAAATTCATCACAGGCACTTCGGTGCTCTTTTCGTTCACGTGTGGACTAAGTATTACTTCTTTAGCAGCCCATTTCGCAACTTCATCTGCAAATCTGTTTCCTCTAGCCTCATCCGATTCACCTGTTTTATGACCAGCTACTTTAATCACAGCAAGTTTCGATGGTTGCTGTGCTGCACTGATGAGCTCGGCCACAATGTTGTGATGTGAAATGGGTTTCCAGTCGGAGGTTTTGAAACTTCTTTCCTCCCACAATTTAGCGAAATCATGGACAACGCCGTACGCATATTTGGAGTCAGTGTATATATTGATGCACTGACCTTTCGCCAATTGACAAGCTCTCGTTAGGGCAATTAATTCTGCAACTTGTGCTGATTTATATGGCAACGAATATGCCTCAATTACACGATCAGGTAATTCAACAATAGCATAACCACACAAGTATAAATTGTCGTTTGGCTTGAAAAGGATCCGTCTATGTACCACTTTGTCGTCCCCTCCTCCAGGGCAGATATCGAAATATCTGCCCTGCAGGCAGTCGAAGTTTGGATTCTGGTCAGGCAGTCGTGGTCGTCACTCTCAAATTCACCATCCGTCAACAACCTGTGCAAATGTACAGTAGGGCCATGAATAACAGAAGTTACTTTCAACGTTAAATTAGCAGTTGCTAATAATATAGCCTCATAGCCTGAACGGCGTTGAGCAGTCATGTGATGCGTAGAAATGTTATGCATAATTGCGCCAACTTGGTGACTAGTGTGAACTATGAGTGGATGTGATAAAACAACCTTTTCAGCATCCTGTACCATGATTGCTGTAGCAGCCACAGCACGTAAACAGGCCGGGAGTCCCCTAGCCACTGAATCAAGGGTTTTAGATAAATAAGCTACTGGACAAAAGTGTCCCCATGCTCTTGGGCCAGGATTACAGCGGCTGTGTCTCCACCTTTGTGCACGCATAGGTGAAACTCCTTTGCATTTAACAAAGAGGGCCTAGGGCAGGCGGCCCTAAGCGAGAGGATTTCAAATGTCTGAATGCTTGAGTCATGTCAGCTTTCCATGTAATGTCCTCTTTATCATTCAGCGTATCTTCTCGCAGGATTTTTGTCATACCTGGAGCGATGTGCCACCCATAATCGACAGTAATTGACCAGTCCCAGAAAGCTTTGCATTTGCTTCTGTGTTGAGGGATGCTTGAATGAAGCGATGGCTTTTACTCTGTCCGCAGACAGGCGAACTTTGCCTTGTGACAGTTCATGGCCGAGGTAATTGACTTTTCTCTGCACCCACTGAAGTTTCTCTTTAGATGCTTTGAAACCAGCCTCTGCTAAAATGTTCCAGACAATTGTAGTGGCAGCAGCACACATGTCCGCAGAGGCACCAGTGACGAGAATATCATCAGCGTAGGAGCAGGCAGGTGTCAGGAGGGAGTCTGACATCCTTCAATGTTGCGTGCATTACAATGGAGAAAACAGCCGGAGAAGCTCTGAACCCATGAGAGGGAGTCTTGTAATTCTGAAAACAGAAAGCAAAAAGTGGCTGATTTTGTGTCAACAGATGACTGAAGAAGGCGGAGCATAAATCAAATAACAGATAGAATGAATGTTCTAAATGGATAGAATTAACAATAGTTTGTACATCTGGCACAATAGGAGCAAGTGGCTGTATCAAATCATTAATTCTTCTCAGGTCCTGCGTTAAACGACAAGAACCATTTGCTTTCCTGATTGGACTGATTGGTGTGTTGTAAGGTGAATAAGCGCGAACCAGAATGCCTTGAGCCAGAAACTGATAAATGAGGGCCGAAGTCCCTCCTCTTGTTGCTTTAAAAGCAGATATTGTTTTTGAAAAACAGGCATATTCGTTGTCAAATTTGCCACATAGGGTTGGATATCAAGAAGTCCTACGTCATTCTTATGTACCGCCCACAATTTTGGGTTTACTTCAGCTACTTCCTGTCCGAGCTCAGTTGCAGACACATCTTAGAAGAGAGCACTTCCTGTGTCGGTTGTAAGAGAGAAAGCTGCAGGAAACAGTTTCAGAGAGTCAGAATCAAATTCAAGTGTAACATTAACTGTCTACCCTTATAGGCAGAATGAAGAATTTGGTATTATTGCAAAATCATGCATTTTGAACAACGACGGTACATCCTTAGAAGTAGCCGGTAAAGTTGGTGTCATTGCACAATTTGTAATTGAGCCCGTGTACACAACAGAAGACAGTGATGAAAGGCTTGCCTATGAGAAAAAAAATATGGTTTATGGTCAGCATTTAATTCAAGAAATGGCAAAAAAACATGTGATTTATTCGGTTAACTCTGAAAAATGTATTCGGAAAAATTGTCAGGCCTGATAGACCTGCTGCTTCGGGCTGGGAGAAAACAAAGGAGGGGGTTTTGGCCCGTAGCCAGCAGAGCGCCTAAACATCTGGTTCTCATTTTTTCCGCTGGAGCCTTCAAGCTCTTTTTCTACAAAGACGTGCAGGATGGCCTAAACATCCGCATAAATAACAAGTTATTGGCTTTTTACCATAGGTTGACGAGCGATTTTGGACGTCAGCATTAACTTGAAGCATTGCTGGAAATTTTTCTGGAGGAATTAAAGCTCCGGCAGAGGAAGCGTCTGCCCAATACATCAACAAAAATGTTACTAATTTTTGTTGTAGTCATTCGAATCAATTATGTAGTCTCATTGAGCATGTTATTTAGAAATGTGTTCACAAACAGCAAAGAATTATTATCATCAACAGGACTCGCAGATTCGTGATTTCAAGCATGTCGAAATCGATTAAAAAATGCAACAGCACTTTCGCCCACCTTCTGTTTCGAGTTTGCTGCAAGGGAAATATCTTGTCTAGCAGAAGAAAGTATTACTAAAAATGCCGTCAATTTGTTTAAAAAATGTTTGAGGTTACGTGCACTGCCCCAAATCCAGTCAGACTTAGAGTCCCCTTAATCAGCAAGGCGCACGTCACTCGCGGGGTCGGACAAATCAACCGGTTCCGAATCTTTAAACACAATAGTGCGGGCGGGTGGTGCGTCATTTGATGGGTGTAACAGATCAACCTCATTAATTAATTATTCCTCTGTAATTTCAGCAGGCAATGTTTTAGTCAGAATAAAGCGATAATCACGACCAGTAAGTTGGCTGTATGCCGTTAACCGTTTCAGTACCCACACATACTGGTGTGGTGACCGAGCTGGGTCTGGCAGTTCTTTGCAAATTGCCATAAATTTGTAACGGATGAACTTTAAATCCATCTGAAGTTTCAACAAAGGGACACAAAGTCGAGGTCGCGAGATCAGGGTACAGTCTATTTTTTTCTAGTTTCAGTCGGAATGCACTTAATTTGGAGGGGAGTTTTTCATTTCAACAGTCTGTGGAATAGCTGTCTGTTCCATAGAATGTTAGAGCTCTAGCTGCAGCAGAGAGTTTTTTTTTTCACAGTCGGCTGAGGAAAAAAAGGCAGCCAAAATTGCACTCTCCCTCACAGCCATTTCAGCATTTGGGACAATGTTATTATCTCAACTCTTTCTGGACCCTTATGCCAATAACACTGCATGTCTGTCCAGACCTTATAAGATTGTTTCATATACGAATAATCCCAATCGGGATCACCCCAATTTCCAAAAATCATGCCTTTTGCTTCACGCATATCTGTATCTTTAAATGATCCGTCACAAGGAAACGGATCTAATTGTGTTTTGCCAGTTGACCAGCCAGCTAAATTTGACAAATCTGGCTTGGCAAAAAATGCTTGATTATTCCTAATCATAAAAATTTTCGGCGATTCATTTACAAACGGCGGACTAATTTTATTACCCATTGTAAATACACAAATATGTCTCCTCAATGCAACTTAAATAAAGTTCAGTATGGCCAAATAGAAAACAAAGAAAAGTATACAAGTTCAAATTAGTTGTGTTAGTACATTGGCCATAAAGAGAGAAATAAGAGCGAAGAGAAAAAGAGAGAAAGGAAAAAAAAAAAATTTAAAATAGTGATTTATTCATTCATAATCCAAGACCAAAGGTAAATTGAAATAGACTTTGCGAGAGAAAAACCAATTGTCTCAGCGTCAAATCTATTTCCAAATGAAGAAAAGTGATCAATTTCTCTTTCGTTCTTCCCGTATTTTATAAACACGAGGAAACGTCCCGTATCCTTCGACACGACGGACCAATAACGTCCCGTTTTATTCAAAACGACGGACGACACAACAAATAAAAGTAAAATCACGGCACTTATAAATCTGTTTTCTCAGCAGACAGGAAGAATCAACCTCTCTCTTATAAAAAGAAAGTAATTCTTACCTGTCTGGAGAAATCCCGAACGACGCCCCCAACTGTTAGAATCGAAATGAAATGGTCCCGAAACAGAAGTGCCCAAAAATCTTGGTCTTTTATTATGAAAGAAAATGAATGTACACTTCACAGAAACCAGCGCTGGGGAGAAGGGTCTTGCCCCAATATCCTTTGTCCATGGTTTATATAGTGAAAATCCAAGGGGAGTAAAACAAATCTTGACCAATAGAATTAAACATTACCTCATGGATATCATATGGACTTTATATAACATCGTCCTTATATGGTAAAAACATCTTGCTAGGACCAGATTTTATATAACATCGTCCTTATATGGTAAAAACATCTTGCTAGGACCAGCTTTGCCTTGTGGTCCCGGCAACTTTCTAATACACATTCTATAGAGGCAGACGAACAGAAAATATAGAGAGGAGGGGGCGAGCTGCTCTCTCCTCTACTAATGGATCCCAGCTGTTTAACTTACATCTATACCAAAGAATGTGCATACGTGGCAAACAGATATACAGTATGGATCATATAATCTTTCTTGTGTTATAGACTTATGCTGAGGGAGAGAATATTTCTTACAACTTATTTGGCTTGCTGTCCACTGGAGAGGGGCTCGATGAAGCAGCTTCAACTCGAGCTCTGATATACCCCCCAGTGGCTAAATGTAGGACCTGGTAATTAAAGGGCAAGGTACCTGAGATGAAGGTGGAGTTTGGGGAGGTGGAGGGATACTGGGACAGCTGATACTGGAACAGCTGATGCCAGGGAGAGGTAAGCGGCTGCTTATATAGGCTGTAGGCTGTTGATTGAAAGATTATATTGGCTCGCTCCTCCCTAACTTACGTTTAGGAACTTCATTTAACGAGTTCGTTTGCCCATAGAATCTTTAAGATATTAGGTTAAACTTATTTGGCTTGCTGTCCACTGGAGAGGGGCTCGATGAAGCAGCTTCAACTCGAGCTCTGATATACCCCCCAAAAGTGTTGAATAAATATTTGGGACAGCAAGTTAGAATAACGTGATCAAATACAGGATGCCTAGGAGCATAAGTATGTTACCCCCCAAAAGAGTGGAAATTGAAAGCTGTATGGAGCATGGATGGACACTGCTGCGGCAGTGATGTTTAATGGGGCTCCTGGCTGGAACTGCGTCTCCCTACTATGCCCACCATGTGGGGCTTTTAATGGAGCTCCGGCGGGAGCTGTGTTTGAAAGAGTGCCTGCGTTCGTTGTGGAGTGAAACGACATGGGCTTGTGGAAATTTGACTGGGGTACATCTCTCCGCTCCACTGCTGCGGCAGTGACTTTCAGAAATTACTCCTGCGGGAGTATCTTGGGACTGGAGGTTTGAGTACGTGGTTGGAGAACGCCCTGCCACATCCATGACATGGAGCTCCATGGAGTTAGAGAACATAGGGGCTCCAGATGTCACAAACGGGGAAGAAGGTCCTCGTCCCTAAAGGCAAAACGGGCCACCAGTATCTGAAGCGAAACTCCCTACGCAGCAAGAGGGAGCCTACGGTATACATAGGAAAAGCAGAACTACCATCCTTCTGACGCAGGGGGCGGAGATCACGTAAAGACATAATGGCCCGTCGCGTTCAAGGGACGTACGATCCTTGGTACCTCCAGTCCTGTTTTTCGGATAGGAGGGCCCACACTGCGATCCGAACGGGAGAGCCTCCATGGTTAAAAAACATGAAGGATCACACAGCGATTCGGAAAGGGAGAGCCCCCACGGCGCCCGAACGGAAAGCTCATACTGCGATTTGACCGGGAGAGCTCCCGTGTTTCGAAGGAGAGAGCCCCCCCATATGTATAAATAGGGAGTTCACTTGGCGATCAAAACGGGAGAGCCCACACAGCAAGTCGAACGGAGAGCCTAAGATGCATCTGAACGGGGGAGCCCAAAAGGCGATTCGGATGGGAGACCCCACTCCAGGAGTGGTAGGTCACGCACATCCGAAAAGGGAGAGCTCTCACTGCATCCAGATGAATACACGCCCTGCGGGGCTAGGTAAGCAGGGAGATGCAAATGGTAGGGAGAAGCGGTCCAGACTCAGAGGGATGCTAGTGTTTGTTGTGCTTGTCTAATGTTATGCAGATCTGAACGAACGTATGTTTAGAAGGGCTGGCATTTTGAGAATAAGCCTGGTTGCTTGACCAGGAGGGCCTGCTGGCTCCCGAACGGGGAACAGTCGTAATTTGGAACAAACAGTCGGGAGGGCTCGCCCCGTTTCTTGAAGGGAGCAGCTCACTGCGTCAGACAGGCGAGCTCTATCGGCCGATGAATAGATGAATTTTTTTTATGGTTATATGTAGCTAGCTAGCCTATGTGAGTGTTAATATTTGAAACCATTTTATCCCGTAGACTACACAGTATACTAGCCTATATAATTATTAGTATTTATTATTATACGATTATTAAAACATGAACACGCAATGCGATGGTGGACGAATAAACAATTGGATTTTTAATATACCCGATGTCAGTCACAGATAGACAGTCGTAGGCCTACATGTTAACCGGACACTTATTAGAAAACATGAATCTTTAAAAACTATAACATAGAGCTTTACAGAATCAATATATAGGCCCTCATATTTTATGAACAAGTAGGCCTAAATAACTAGGAAACATGTTTGCCATTAAACATTTTATTTGCACTTTGTACCAAATAATGCAAGCATTGGACAGCGAATGTCGTTAAAAAAAGACAACAAAAAACGGTCGTGCTTTAGAATTTAAAATCAGCTGCTTACATTCTTACAGTGAATTATCATCATTTGCGTAAAATCCTGAGTTTGCGCTGATCCAGCGATCCTGATAGAAATAAGAAGCCAGTGAATGACGCGCTAATGTAAAACATCTCACTAAAGTACAGGTGCCGTCACCAAGCGATAGTTTTTAAACAATAACTTCATCTATTCTCTGTCTTTAAGTATAATAAAGTATTAGCCAATAATAGATCATAACAAAAATTACCACGGCAAACCTATAATAAGATATGAATAAAGTTAGCATTTAGTATTTCTTTTGTGCCAAATCATTCACAAAATCGTACATAAAAGAATGCGCATACTCAGACTTGAATCGTCTACACCAATAAGATTGCGGTATTCTAAACCAATTAAATTCGGGGTGGGCGGAGCAACACGTGTCGCCCCGCCTAAAAGTGTCGCCCCGCCCCATCGTCCAGACTGCACTCTGGGGTACTACTGTGAAACAGGAGTGCTCTGAAAACACCCCCATTTCAATTAATGCTATCAGTGTGCTGTCTCGTCAACTTTAACTTTTCTCGTACTCAGTTTGCTGCAGGTGTAAATGAGCCGTTTACTTTAGTAAATTGCAGGTTGCCGTCCATAGAGGATAGGTTGCTTTGGAGTCGAAAAACTCCGTGGAAGAAACTAACTCTAGGAAGAGAAGAAGGGTTCACAATCCTGAGATTGCGGTTAGACTGCTATCTAAGCTAAGCTTTTTTAAGTAGCACAAGCTAACGTTAAAAGTAGCCTTGCAAAAGAACAAGTGTAAGTTGCTTTATAAAAGTGTGTTTTTTTTGTTTTGTAATTTACAGGAAGCAGTACGCTGTCTTCACATTTTTGAGACAAATTGTAGGCGCTACGAACCGGAGCAATGGTAAGATAAAAAAAATAAACTTTCATTCTCTTGTATAAGGAAATAGATCCGTTAATAGATATTGATCTTAACTGTACATGTTGTTTTCTCAGACTAACCTCACCTCATAACGAAGCAGTGACCTCATATTTGCTCGGAGCTATGCAAGTCCAGATACATGATGCTGATAATGAC
The DNA here is from genome assembly GCA_036326025.1 of Chrosomus eos. Lineage (NCBI taxonomy): Eukaryota > Metazoa > Chordata > Actinopteri > Cypriniformes > Leuciscidae > Chrosomus > Chrosomus eos. Next base: position 139,481 of record JAZAVI010000386.1, on the reverse strand, counting down.
GACATTGTGTGAAATTAACTTTTACTATTTTCTCCATTGTTTCATTTTACTGTGATTTATGTTGTTTTTTATTCATATCACTCTCATTTAATTGTTTTCCAGCTGCCTGTTACGAGACGCAGGAGATTCAAGTACAAACAACCAGATCTTGCCTCGCAGGCGGAAGGTGTGAAGAGTTCAGCTCAGAGTCGAGCGAGAAAGAGGGTAAGATTTATTTAATTAGATCTGTTTTTGGACAATGTGACTATTTTTCAGGTGAATTGATAGATGTGTTATGGTCATACGCAGTGCAGTACTGATTGTCTTTGGTTGTGTTTAAAGCTGCTAGAAGCGAGACAGAGTGCTAGCTGAGGATGAGGTGGGCCTTTGGAAGTGCGCTACCATAGACATGATGTCTGATGAGGAAGATGGCATCGTCGGCGGGGTGTCTGGGTGGATTGTGTGACCTCCGTCCTTTCGCAGCCAGGAGCTCACAGAGCTCTGTGCCACGCTGAAGTCGAGATTAGAGGCGATTCCAAAGTACAGACGTCTGCAAAATGGACCGAATTTTGTAGCTTCCAAAAGCTTACAATTTGTTGTGTGGGCAAATCCCCTACGCTGTGTACATATAGTGTGTGTAAATAAAGCTCTTTCTTTGAATAAACAGCATGTCTCTGGTAAATTATTTTCCTCAAATTCATTAATTTTTCTTGATGGTAATAATAGATGGTAATTGTATATGAATATACAACATAGCATATCATATGAATTATATAATATATATATATATATATATATATATATATATATATAAATATATATATATATATATATATATATAATTGAATATATAAATTTAATATATATCATTTAATATATAAATAATTTTATATTTAGTATTATTATAATTTTGGGGTTTACATTTATAATGAGGCAGGCAGGGTGACCAATAGTAACAGATCTGCCAACCAATCACGAGTGATTTTTCTTGTTTAAATGTAGTGGTTTCAACCAATACTGAGTGAGGAAATTCAAGCCATTCTCTGGCAAGGCGCGCGCGCTGCTTTCCGTCAGTATTTGGCAAAGGCGAACGCGAAGTTCGCAGGCTGTAAATTGTCATTAACTGACGAAAATTAGGGAGATTTCCGGCCGTTTACGGGGACAAAAAATCCCACTTTTCATGCAGTGGACATTGCGACTTGGAGCCTCATCCCTACAGCCAGACTCCATTACATCTGCAGGGGTTTTGTACAGCTTGTCAAGAAACATGGCTTGTGGGAGTTGCCTTTGTAAGTCTTGGCCCCAGTGTGTTTCTGTCATTTGCTCTTACAGACCTTCTTTTTAATTCTGTTAAATTGTGAATGCACTGTTCCCCTTGGTACTCTACTGTAACCTTGAGGTTCTCTTCCACAGTTACTGTGACAGGGCAATCCTCAAATCTACAGTATCCAAGACAGGAGAATTCAGGACTTGCTCGCATCAAACCCAAACTCTTCAGTCAGTGCCTTTTAAAAGCGATGGAGCAGTGTGGATGTATGGTCCTAAGTCGTATCGCAATTACATTGATCCATTGTAGTCCTTTAAAGCTTCTTTTTGTTCTATGTTGCTTTAGTTTTTCCCACTCATTCCTTTCAATGAATGATGGGTTCTTTGGCAAGTGGATTTTGATAAATCCATCTTCATCAGAGGGATAACTAATGGACCCCTAATGAAAAATACAATGTTACTGCAACATCTGTCCTGTAAAGATGTTTTTTACACTAAACTAATTCCTCTACTTGTCAGGGAAACCGACATGTAGACGGATGATCATTTCACAAACAAACAATTCATTCACAGATTGAGTGCACACGGTGAGTATATCAGAAAACACCAGCTGAGAATATGATGAAGAACTCCAAGGCCAGGTAAGATTGCATCACACACACCAACATTGCACATGTTGTTGATTTAGATGATTTAACGAGTTTAGACAATTCTTCTTCTCCTATAACAATGAATAAATTGAGGTTTTCCTCATGGACACTACAAAGCACAGGTAAGTAAATCATCCAATTCATCAGAGGGTTATAGTCTTAGACCAGACCAAGATGAGTGTGTGGAGCTTGGACTAAATGGAGTGGAGCTGATGAGGGTGAATGTGTATGATTGTGTGTGTATGTATGTGTGTATGATTGTAAAGTGTGTGCAGGTGGGAAGCAGTAAGGATTCTGTGAACTGTAGTGTAGAGGTGACAGGTGAATCGTGACAGTACTGTAACAATAGATTTATTTCTCTGGTGTTATTTATTTGGGGGTCATATTTGGGCAAATCTATGGTACCAAACTATATTCCTTACAAAACTGTGGAACATGTTATTTAAAAATAATTGTTCAGCATTAGTAGTAAAGTCAAACCTGAACTCGGATTAATACTTATTTTTCCCATATTATAATTCTAACATAAAGAAATAACAAGGAATATTGTAAAAATAGTCTTTAAAGACCATTTATTTTGTAATACAACATAAGAAAGTCCTGAAACGGTGCAGGTGACACTGAGAGAAGGTGTACTCTCCAGATGAGGTGAAATTGGGCTGTGGAAATTAGGATTCTTTTTGGTAACACTTTATTTGAATGGGTGTGCATAAGACTGTCATGACACTGTCATAAACATGACATAACACCTGTCATGAACATGAAGCAGTCTTTATGAATGTTTATGACTGTTGTCATTAAGTGTCAGTCGGTAAATTATGACACTTTTAATGCAAAGTTGACATTGTTTAAAATGTCTTTGTTATGACAACTTGACATTACCCAAGAAATCATAACCTGTCAAGCTGTCACAAATATGTCATAACAGGTCTAATTATCAAACTTAAAGAAGTTATTTAGCATTGTGTTAACATTACATTACCCTGTCATATGTGGTTGGTTTTGACTTTGGCCGTCATGACACCATTATAACTGTGTCATGAATATTTTACTTGTCCTCAAGTAAAGTGGAACACATGGTACTAGTTATAAAGATGTCATTAAGGGTTATTACACTGTCAAATGCTTTAACAACAGTGTCATTAATATTTCCCCTTACATCAAGTAAAGTGGAACACGTTGGACTAGTTATAAAGATGGAATTAAGGGTTATTACACAGGTTATGATTTCTTGGTTAATGTCAAGTTGTCATAACAAAGACATTTCTATCTTTGTTAATGTCAAGTTGTCATAATCAAGACATTTTTGTCTTTGTAAATGTCAAGTTGTCATAACAAAGACATTTTAAACAATGTCAACTTTGCATTAAAAGTGTCCTAATTTACCGAATGACACTTAATGACAACAGTCATAAATATTCATAAAGACTCCTTCATGTTCATGATAGGTGTTATGTCATGTTTATGGCAGTGTCATGTCAGTCTTATGCTCACCCCTTCAAATAAAGTGTTACTTTTTTATGTAAAGGCAAAACAGTATATTTATGAACTTTGGAGGGCTCTTATTTTGTAGTAAAACACCAGAATGTCCTGGAACGGTGCAGGTGACACAGTGAGAAGGTGTAATCTCCAGCTGACGTGATATTGGGCTATGGAAACTAGGATTTCTTTTTTTTTTTATGATTTCCTGAATGTAAAGCTTGAGCGTTACTTGAGCGGTTACTTGAGCGGCGTCCAGTTTTTCCATAAATCGATGTACGGCGCCCCCTCCCCCGAGATAAACAATTCACAAACCTCTCTCCTGATCAAAGGGATTCAAAGATCCCAGCCCACCCATCTCAACGCCAGACAACCCATAACGCTAGACATTCTCACCAAATGTATTCATACCCTCCGCACAGGCTACCAGCCCCTCAATACCGCCAGCACACTCTACGCTATGTTTATCCTAGGCTTTTTTGGTTTTCTTAGATGCTCGGAACTCACTATCACTTCCAAATTAGAACCAAAAAAGTCCACCCCACCATTTCAGACTTGTCAGTGGTGAAACAATCTCATATTTGATTAAGCAAAGTAAGACAAAAAACATCTACATTTTTTAACCTCTCATCGCCAATCCAATTCTGTTACTAGTCCATTCTGGCATATCTGCAATGGAGAAGTTCTCAGGCTAAATCTCCTCTGGAGCACCCTGTTCATAGACGAATTCTGTGACATGCTTTTGGTTCCAAAAACACCTCAAATGTGTTCTACATTTCAGTGGGACAGACAGAGTGGGACAGAGGTCCTGCCCCTAGTGGGACAGAGGTCCTGCCCCTAGTGGGACAGAGGTCCACCTACCACAGTTTTACCTAAAATCCTGTGAGAAACACTGTTATTGCTGTTCCAATGATGCTTATAGTTTTTTTTTAGGGGGGTTCATCACTGTGGAGTATAGTTCAATTTTAATAATAAATGACAATTTTGTACTTTTTTTATCTGTTAGTTCTCTCACTCATTACATGGCACACTTATTTATTTGTTTTGTTTTTTTTGGGGGGGGAGGGGGATGCAATTTTTTTTTGCTGCATACCCCTCTGACACTGGGTAGTTGCGCCCCTGGTAAGTGGGAACTTGTGAAGTTCTTCAGTGTGTGAGAAGTGCATATTGCTAACCTCACTGTCAACCCATAATTAGTCTGAACACAATCTATAGGCTCTGCTGTTACTGTTAGTTTCACTTCTTTCTTTTGGAATTTCCTGTATCCGGGTAAATTCTAGAAATAAAATCATTTAATTGTTTGTGATAAAATTGAGTTGTTACAGACAAGGTTCCCACTATCCATTGAATTCTAAAACAGTTTTTTTTTAATGATTAACATTAATTCCACACTACATGGACGTCTTTGATGAAGATATTAAGGGAGTGTTTATACAAATGGATTATAATGTGCTACTTTACTCTCTCCAGCCTTGAGAGGACCACTGCCTCAACGGTGGTCCTTAACCCTCTGGGGTCTAAGGTGTTTTGGGGGTCCTTGAGATGTTTTGACATGCTGACATTTGTGCTTTTTTCAATTGCTTATAAACATGTTAATGGGCTACCATAACAGGGCTACCATAATTTGTGAGCAACATGTATGTACATGTTTGTATTTTTGAGAGAATATTGTTTATGCATGGTTATTGAAAAAAACTAAAAATTAAAGTTTCTGAAATTAGGCCACAAAACACATACTAAATATGTGTCCACAAGACTTTTTGTTGTCGCCTAGAGTTTTTGTTTCAAAATGATCTGAAAATCATCCTGCCTAATCATTCACATAAAACAATAGATTGTTTTAAATTGTGAAAAGCATCTTTTTGTTTGGAAAGGCAATATGCGGATGGGCGTGAATCATGAATAATGCTCTGATTCACACCTGAGAAGACAATGACCCGCATAATGAGCTGCTTAATGAGCCTTTCATTCAGGTGTATCACACAAGAAAGAATGTGTGTGTGTGTGTGTGTGTGTGTGTGTGTGTGTGTGTGTGTGTGTGTGTGTGTGTGTGTGTTTGTGGTGGTGGTGTATGTATGTATGTATTAACTGTTACGCCCTTAATCGGGAGCAACAAAGAAGGAGGGATGCAAACGATCACGGCGGTTACAATAATCTCTTTATTAACACATTCTTCATAACAAAGTCTGACTCGCAAGTTCTCTCAGTACGCCGCAACGCCGATAATCTCTCGGTCCTGGCCAGGGACAAGACAAGATGGAACGCTCGCTGAGGACGCCAAACAGGAAGCTTATATTGACAGGCACACCTGTGCACCCAATCCACCTGATTACTCCCTCAGCTCCGCAGCACACCTGTAGGAGGAGCAAAACACAGCCAGACACGGCAAAAACCACAATACAAGTATACAGCCGTCACACACACTCACCTAAAGAATTATTAGGAACACCTGTTCAATTTCTCAATTGTCTAATCAACCAATCACATGGCAGTTGCTTCAATGCATTTAGGGGTGTGGTCCTGGTCAAGACAATCTCCTGAACTCCAAACTGAATGTCAGAATGAGAAAGAAAGGTGATTTAACCTGTTAAGCTTCACCCCCACTTTTGAAAAATCCCCAGAAATGGCATACCCAAACTGAAACAGATACAGTTCATGAACCATTTGTTCTAAAAGCACAAGTATGATCTCATTTGAAAGCTGACACCTGGCAGTTTATTGCAAATGTAGAATTAATTATTGTCATAATGAAAAATAAATGTTATAAATAGCTTCAAAGTTTTGTCAAGTTATTAGAAATTTATTTCTATGAAATATTTTCATGAAAATAAAATTGAAGTTGGCCCTGTAGCAATCTAGAAATGCACTGCAGCTAAAGCCACATGTCTGACCATGTTATATTTAAAATCTGAAGATGATATGTCTAAAACTCTTTATTTAGTTAAATGTTTTTCAAGATCATGTCAACGACTTTATTTTGATTAGACTCTAAAAAGCAAACTGAGGTTTATTGTCATTTTCTAAGCATCTATTCAGTCTATTTTCTCTATTGTGTTGTGGTCTAAACGATCTCCATTCAGTGTCAGTCTCCCCTGCACACATTCACACCTCTCCAGCCTCTGGTTATTGCTCTAAATATGCTTTCTTTTGTCTGCATTATTATAATTACTAACGACTGGCTATTCACACTGTTTCAACCCCTAATCTCTTTTAAGGGGAAAGTTCTCAAAGTTCTCACCTTACATTTGAAACTATATAAAATGACCTTCTTGAAAAAAGAAACATTTCAGCAAGCAGTCCTATTTAGAAATATTCATAAATATAACAGCTAGGTAGCAGGTGCACCAAGGGCTAGCTAGCATGTTAGCTTAGCACACCATCAATACACGACAATTTATGAGTTTAAAAGCATGTTTGTGCTCTAAAACTTACTTTATAGCACAAGTCGAGTGTTTTTAATAACCTTCTGTGCTCTGATTTGGCTTCAGATAAAAAAATCGGACAGAAAATATAGTATTTTATAGTATTCTTCACGATGATAAAGTCTATATCGATTAGCATTACATTATAAATATAATCTATTATTATGAAAATACCTGACATGGCTCGAAGAACACAGGTAAACCAAATATCATTGCAATCATGTTTATTGTCTTCAAAACATCTTTATCTGCATGTTACAGCGATCTCTGTTAGTTTTTTTTTTATTTTTATTTTTTTTATTGACATTGGTAGAACATTAACAAATGGCTTCCATCAAATAAAATTGTACAGACAACCTTAAGCTTACATACACATATTACATCACACTATACATAACATTCCCATCAGTAGGCTAAGTAAATTTACGCCAAGTTAAGGAACCATCAAAATAAAATAAAAAATAATAATAATAATAATAACAATAATACAAAAAAAAATAATAATAAAGTAGGGGAGTAGGAAGTTTTTCAAATTATAAAATCAAAATCTTCCAATAAGGAGTACAAATACATTGCTTTAGAGCTTTTCATTCTTCTCACTGTCACCAAATATGCTTTAAATTCCTCCTTAAAAACCAAAAATCGTGGAGGAATTTTGAAAAATTTACATTTGTGTATATAAAATTTCAACAGAAGCAACACATTATTAGTTACAAAAGACACCTTTTTATCCTTGATTAATAGTCCAAACTTAACAAAATCCCACGACAGTATCAGCCTTACAGGTAATCTTTGTTGCAACCAGCACAATGCATCATTCCAAAATTTGTTTACCAAACTGCACTGAAAAAACAAGTGTTCTATCTCAACCGTTTCTATCTCTACCTTGCATATTTGACATAAATTTGAATCCCCAATATTAAATCTTAATCTTAAAAATTCTTTTGTTGGATATATATGGTTCAAAATTTTAAAGTGCACCTCTTTACATTTAGGATTAACAGGGAATGAAAGAGAATTAGTCCTAATTTTACACACTTCTTCCTTCTTATAATGCCGAAAAATATAACTTCTCAATACCGGTCCTGGGAAACATTGATGTATTAAATAGTCTCTTAAGAATTTGTTTGAACAATTTCTGTCAACAAAGCTTACATTATCTATAATAAGTCCTTGTAGTTTAGGTATTATCATTGAATATTTCAAATGTTCACTTACTAATTTAAGCATCGGTACTGGAATATTCTTAATAATTTTTTCATACATTTTAGAAGAGCAGCTTAAATTGTATTTACCACTGTCACAGTGTCTGGTTATGTTTCCTGGTGTCCACTAGAGGTCCTCGTTCTCACGGTGTCATTCACATTAGACTTCATTTCCCAGCATTCTGTTCTGCCACTCATCTGATCATTGCACACAGCTGTTTCCCGTCACCTTGTTAGTTCTGTGTGTATATATACCCTGTCTGTTCAGTGTTTGTCACGGAGTCCTTGTTATTTGTCACACCACTTCCGAGGTCTGTGTTCTTGTCTTGTTTTTCATGTATGGATTGCTCATATGGATTTTGACCCTTGCCTGGACTGTTGTGAGTACGGATTACCCCTTAATAAATACTGCTTTTGGATCTACTTTCCCTGTTTCCTGTGTGGTATCGTGACAGAAGGACTCCGTCACAATGAATAGATCCAGCAGTTTGAGAGTTCGTAACCCTTCTCCTGTGTATGGTGAGGGAAGGGGATTACAGAGAGGTGGTTTGCAGGTCGGGGAGGAAGCATCTCGATTGAACATTTTTCAATGCTTTGCCTTATGGCCCAACAAACGGAGGAAGCAGCAGCGGCTAAGGCTTCAGCAAGATCTTCCATCGAAGATGATGAGTCGTTTCTGGGGACTCGTCTGGCGAAGTTCTCCGGAACTCGGGGAGGTTGCAGGGGAGGAGGTGGTCGACAAGTTCCACGACACCGTCCTCTGCCCTGCCATTCTTTTGATCCGGAGCCGCCGGACTGGCCCAGCACAGGATCCTCACCGCTGGTTCCACCCAGCACAAGATCCTCACCGCTAGTTCCGGCCAGCACAAGATCTTCGCCGCTGGTCCTGTCTAGTACTGAGGCTGCACCTCGCCATCAAGGACGGAGGAGGAGGAGAAGGGCCTTTCATCTCCCCAATGCCCCGGTGGTCGTCCCTGTGCAGCATGCGGCCATTTCGGAGACTGTTCACGTCCCGTCTGCCCAGCCAGAGACCGTCCAGCCAGAGACCGTCCAGCCAGAGACCGTCCAGCCAGAGACCGTCCAGAGACGCCAGCCAGAACCGTCCAGCCAGAGACCGTCCAGCCAGAGCTTCACGTTAGCCACGTCCAGCCAGAGCCTGTTCAAGTCATCCACGTCCAGCCAGTGCCTGTTCCAGAGCCGGAGGCAGAGCCAGTGCCTGTTCCAGAGCCGGAGGCAGAGCGTGTGTTTGTGTCTGTGTTTGTGTCTGTTATTGTGACTTTTACAGTTCTTGTGGCTGTTCCGGAGCCAGTGTCTGCTGTTGCTGAGCCGGAGCCATTGTCTGCTGTTGCTGAGCCGGAGCCAGTGTCTATTGTTGTTGCTAAGCCGGAGCCAGTGCCTGCCGTTGCTGAGCCGGAGCCAGTGCCGTCTGTTCCAGAGCCTCTGCTATGGCCGCCCGAGGGGTCTTCACCGCCCTGGCCGCCCGAGGGGTCTTCACCGCCCTGGCCGCCCGAGGGGTCTTCACCGCCCTGGCCGCCCGAGGGGTCTTCACCGCCCTGGGCCAGCTCCCCCGGAGGGGTCTTCACCGCCCTGGCCGCCCGAGGGGTCTTCACCTCCCTGGCCGCCCGAGGGGTCTTCACCGCCCTGGCCGCCCGAGGGGTCTTCACCGCCCTGGCCGCCCGAGGGGTCTTCACCGCCCTGGCCGCCCGAGGGATCGTCTCCGCCCTGGCCGCCCGAGGGATCGTCTCCGTGCTGGCCGCCTGATAGACTGTCTGTCTCGCCTTGGCCGCCGGCTGAGCCATCACCCCCTGTTCTTGTTCCCCTTCATGGACCTGGCCCCCCATCCCTCCCCCTGATCCTCCACCGCTTCACCTCCCGCCTGGACTCTTGTTTGTTTCTATGGTCTTGGAGCGTCTGGTAGCCGCTCCGTAGAGGGGAGGTTATGTCACAGTGTCTGGTTATGTTTCCTGGTGTCCACTAGAGGTCCTCGTTCTCACGGTGTCATTCACATTAGACTACATTTCCCAGCATTCTGTTCTGCCACTCATCTGATCATTGCACACAGCTGTTTCCCGTCACCTTGTTAGTTCTGTGTGTATATATACCCTGTATATATCCACAGCTCGGGCCGAGGGTGGAGAACTGAGCCCCCTGCCTGAGACAACAGGTCCCTCCTCAGAGGGATCTGCCATGGCGGACCTGCCAGAAGCAGGATGATGTTCGAAAACCATACTCGGGCCGGCCAAAACGGGGCTACTAATAGTAGGCTGACCGCGTCCTGATGGACCCTTTCCAGAACTGCTGTGAGCAGAGCGATTGGGGGAAAAGCATACAGACGCAGCCTCGGCCACGTCTGCACGATAGCATCCAACCCCAGCGGGGCTGGATGTGTGAGGGAGAACCACAGTGGGCAGTGTGTCGTCTCTCGAGACGCAAATAGGTCCACTTCCACTGGGCCAAACCTCTCGCATATTAACTCCACCACCTCGGGGTGGAGTCTCCATTCCCCGGGCCTCAGCCCCTGCCTTGACAGCATGTCTGCTCCCTGGTTCTGGTCCCCCGGGACATACATCGCCCTGAGAGACGACAGTCTCCGCTGGGACCACAGGAGGATCTGATGCGCCAGTCTGCACAGAGGGCGCGACCTCAGACCCCCCTGGCGGTTTAAGTAAGATACCACTGACATGTTGTCGGATCTTACTAGGACATGGCGACCATGGAGGTCTGGCAGAAAGCTCCTCAGAGCTCGGAACACCACCAACATCTCTAGGCAATTTATGTGCCAAAAGGAATGATGGTCCTGCCAGAGACCTCTCGTAAAGTGGCCGTCCATGACCGCACCCCAGCCCGTGAGGGAGGCGTCTGTCGAAATAGATATCCGGCGACATGACGCTCCCAGCCTGGGACCCTGGGACAAGAACCAAGGCTTCTTCCAAATTGATAGGGAACGAAGGCATCTGCGCGTAACCCTTATCAAGCGGAATGGATTTCCCCTCGGGGAAAACCCCTTGGCTCTTAACCACCACTGTAGAGCTCTCATGTGTAGCAGGCCAGAAGGTATCACGCTGGACGCTGCTGCAATGAGACCCAACACTCTCTGAAAGTGTTTGACAGTGATGGCTTGGCCTAGCTTTATCCTGGACACTGAGGTCAGGATAGACTCGACCCGAGCAGGAGACAATCGTGCCCGCATCGTCACTGAGTCCCACACCACTCCCAGGAACAAGGTTCTCTGGGCTGGTGCCAACACACTTTTCTTTGTGTTGAGTCTCAACCCCAGGTTTTGGATGTGGGCGAGGACGACATCTCGATGCCGAATCGCCAGCTCTCTCGACTGGGCCAAAATTAGCCAGTCGTCGATGTAATTGAGCACCCTGATGCCCTCGAGCCTCAGGGGTGCTAGAGCTGCATCCATACACTTGGTAAAAGTCGAGGAGAGAGTGCTAGGCCGAATGGAAGAACCCGATACTGGTAAGCTTCGCCCCCGAAAGCAAACCTCAGGAACTTCCTGTGAGATGGAAGGATGGAGATGTGAAAATAGCCATCTTTTAGATCTATCGTGACAAACCAATCCTCGGATTGAATTTGACTCACGATGATGGGAATTGTGAGCATCTTGAACCTGAACCTCCTCAGAGACTGGTTCAAGTGCCTGAGATCTAAAATTGGACGCAACCCTCCATCCTTCTTTGGAACTATGAAGTACCGGCTGTAGAACCCGGACTCCCTGACTGGTAGGGGAACATGCTCTATGGCCCCTTTTTCCAGCAGCGAGTGAACCTCCTGTTCCAACACTAGACCCTGCTCTGGGTGCACTGCCGTCCGAACCACCCCGTTGAATTTTGGTGGGCGACCCGGAACTGCAGTCTGTACCCGATCTCTACAGTACGCAGGACCCAAGGAGAAATATTTGCGAGGTTTTGCCATGCCTCTGCAAAATTCACCAAGGGAACCAGCCCCTCGGGGCTGGTGTCCGGTGTTTTGCGCGAGTCCTTGACGGCACCCTGAAGCGGAGAACCGGCAGGGAAAGACCGACAACGAGTCACAGTGTGCGAGCTCGAACGCTGTCTGACTGCAAGCCTTTGGGGCAGACAGATGGGCGTGAGCTCGCTGAGAGCTAGCGTGTCCCGAAGCGTCAGAGACGGCGGGATACTGACGCCAACTCCCTGAGGGCCCAACGAGAGAGGGGACCTCAGTCGCGCTCTCTCGGGGGGGGGCGGCCCTTTGAGGCCTCAAAGAGGTTAGGACCTCTTCCCCTTAGCCTTCCTAAACTGAATAACGGTCCTCAGATCTGTCTTCTCAGGAGGCTGAGGGTGTGAGCGTCGACCAGATTCCCAAGCTCTATGAGGGGGAGCTCTGTAGGCAACGCTCGCCTTCTGTGCCTGGCGGTAAGAGGAAGAGGAGGCCTGCTGTGGCTGCTCCTTAGCAGCCGCCCTCCTAGACCTTGAACGGCGAGGGAGATACCGCTTGAAAGCTTCACCCTGCTTCTTTGCATCCTCAAACCTGTCCACTACAGCGTTATCAGCCTCACCAAATAGACCTGAGACTGAAACGGGCGCATCAAGAAGGAAGGTCCTATCCTTCTCCTTGATGCCCGACAGGTTGAGCCACAGATGTCTCTCCGTGGTTACCAGAGCAGACATGGAGCGACCGATGGCACGGGCCGTCTCCTTGGTAACCCGGAGCGACAAGTCTGTGGCTCTGCGAAGCTCGGCGATATCGTCTGGAGATGGACCCTCGCCTTGGTCTATATCTCTTAAAAGATCGGCTTGGTACGCCTGCAAAATGGCCATTGTGTGCAGGCTCGCACCAGCTCGACCCGCCGCCATATACGCCCTGCCCACCAAAGCAGATGTGGTGCGGTAAGGTTTAGAAGGCAATGCCGGTGACTTCAGGGATGATGCAAGGTCAGGTGAAAGGTAGCTGGCTAGTGCTTCCTCAAGCAGAGGCATCATCCCGTATCCCTTATCTCTAACCCCCATTACATCACTGTAATTTAACATAGGGGGGTTAGACAGGCGCGATGAAAAAGGCCTGTTCCAGGATTTACACAACTCGTTGTGTAAATCTGGGAAGAAAGGAGAGAGACCGGCGTGGAGGATGCGTGCGGTGCTGCAGGAAGCGCTCATCAAGTTTACTCTTTGTACGCGCTTCCTGCCTTTCTTGTGGCCAAGAAATGTCAAGCTTGGCCACAGCCCGCGTCAAAACCTCCACTAATTCACTATAGTTCGGTGCCGGCTGAACAGGATGGTGTGTGAGAATATGACCATCATCCCCAACACTCAGCACGTCTAATTCCTCGGAATTAGACAGCTGTAAAACTGCAACATCATCCCGATCGGGAGAAGCCGTGGAGCGGGCTCCCGAACGGGGAACAGGGGAATCAGACTCACCAGAAGAGGAACGAGAATATGCCTCGGCAGTCTCGCCCTCAACCAGATCTCTTTGCGATCCCCACGATGTGCGCCGCCGCATTGCCTCGGCAGATGCGGGACCCGTACCGCGGGGAGAACGCATTTGGCCATCATCATTAAACAAGGCCAATCGAGAACGCAGCACTCTCACAGAAAAAGACTCGCAATGAGCGCAAGCAGCCCCCTCAAGAGCCGCTTGAGCGTGCTGTCTTCCCAAACATGACACACACATCTCATGTGTATCCCCAGCCGTAAGGAAACGTGGGCATGGGAACACACACTTTCTGAACTGTTCGCTGGCCATACTGAGCTTCAAAACAGACAAACAACAGTAAATAGTACTCACAAACACAGAGCGCTTGCTGAATAGCAAAAAGCTGACATCTTCCGTGTGCCGGCGTGCCTTTGTGTACATCCGCATATGCCGTCACACCCTACGTCATCACGCAACGCCAATAGGATTGGATTCGGTTTCATTCATAAATTCAGATGCGCTACGCTGAAGGGCGTTCCCCTAGCGTCGTCACCGATGCAGTTCGAGTTCCTCGAAAGGGAACTTATGCCCCCACATTTATTGAATATGAAAGTAGGAATCTCAAACCAGAAAGAGGACTTATCATTAATAAAAGACTGCAACCATCTAAGTTTAGTGACCCCATTCATAATATCAAAATCAATCGTTTTAAGACCACCTTCTTCATAATCTTTAATCATATCGCTTTTACGTATATAATGACTCTTCATTTTCCATATAAAATCAAAGTTTAATTTGTTAACTGCCTTTATCTTTTTTGCAGAAACCGCTAAAGAGAAACATGGATAAATGAATCTAGAAAGATTCTCTACTTTTGTCAATAAAATTCTTCCAAAAATTGTTATGTCTCTCTGCAGCCAAGTATTCATTATTAATTTACAATTTTCCAAAGTTTTATCAAAATTTAAATGTTCTAAATTATCCATCCTCTTAGATAACCAGATACCTAAATATTTGACATAATTTTTAACTGGGATATTGTATAATGTTAAATTAGGATGATCATGAATGGCCAATAGCTCACATTTTGACATATTTAGCACTAGACCTGAAGCTTCTGAAAAAAACTTGATTAATTGAAGTGCTAGGGGTATTTGCTGTTCATTTCTTAAAAAAAGCGTAGTGTCATCAGCAAATTGACTGACAATAAAATTATTACCCACAAGATCAATGCCAGATATAGTTCCCAATTTGAGTAAAATAGACAACATTTCCGCTACCATTATAAATAATAAGGGAGAACAACCACATCCTTGCCTGATGCCTCTTTTAACCTTGAATCTTGGACAGGTACAGTAGGTAGCCAACCAGAATGCCTATTGCCGCCGCGGCGTCTGCCGCGGTGAATTCACCGCGGCAAAAAAAACCCAGTCGCATTTCTAAGTCATTCGCGAAATGACCGCCAGGTGGCGCAAAGGGACATTTAGCGAAAGCAAAACGTATGTAAAAGTAGCCTACATTTTAAATAGAATATAGCAAACTTTTAGAGCAGAACATTTTATGAATCAATTTAAAAGAGGCCTATCTCGCAGTCAGTGAAAATAAATTAGGTGCAATCAATGATGCTAAACTATTGAGGAATGAGAAGATTGAAGAGTGCATCAGTCGTTTGTGGGCACACTGACGCTTAAACAGCCGAACTTGTGGTCGAGTGGTAGAGCTGAAGGTTTAAGCAGTACAAAGACACGGGTTCGAAACCCGAATAAATATGTTTTTTCTATAATTACCATGCATTTCCATTTTACACTAAGGAACAAATCTCATCCAACAGATTGACTAAATTTACGTCTTCAAAAACAGTTCTGTTAAAAAATAAACAAACAAACAAACAAAAAACTTCACGGACAGGACAGCAGACAGCAGGACTGGAATTCTTTCAGAAATAATTTAAAAAAACATGGTTAAGCAAGGTGCGATTTGCCGGTGGGTGATTTCCCCCCTCCACAGTAGGCTATAGCGAATAGGCCTACCCTAAATAGACCTTATCAAATATAGTATATATATTTTTAAATATAGCCTAAAACACGCACGTTTAAACAACAAACAATAAAATCTGAACCAGCGCTTCTGCTCCTGTATTGAGAGATAACATGCAGCGCATTTCAGTTACGATCCTGGTTCCAGTTACGGCTTTTTAAAATGTCACAAAGCGTTTTGATGTGGTTTTGAACGAAATATTGAAGTTTATAATTAAGTATTTTGACACACCACGCCTAGTGCGTATTCTAAAATGGGGGTTTCTTCTGCCACTGAATTAAGTTCGACAAACGCAGCAGCGCGTTCACTTGAATTTATTTTTCTGCTAAAATAACTTAATAGGCTATAGCCTACTTCGTTATTTTTGGTCATACAGATAGGATATCATATTTTAAAACTGTAAAAGGTCTATTTTATTCATGTAAAGTAGGCTACACTCACAGTAGGCTAACAACAAAACGTTCTCACTCATTTGAGCGAACACACACTGGTGAAATAAATGTTTGGGCCTTTCAACGCTATCTCACGACCAATTCGTACGAATTTGTACGAATGATTAAAAGGTGGCTAATTCGTACGAATTCATACGACCAAACTCGTACGAAATCGTACGATTTGTCTAAACCCACGTGATGGGTAGGTTTAGGGGCGGGGTCAGGAGTAGGTCATTCGTATAAATTCATACGAATTTGGAATTCGTAAAATATGTACGATTTAGCAAAAATCCTACAAATTCGTACAAATTCGTACGAGTGAGGTCGTATGAATTGTTACGAATTAGCCACTCGTACAAATTCGTACGAATTGGTCGTGAGATCGGGCTGGCTTTTCTCAGTGAGCTTCGACATGGCTGAGTGGTAAAGCTGACGGTTCATCAATCGGCAGACCTGCGTTCAAATCCCGAACAAACATGGACTTCTGTAAAAAATCTATATATTTTTAGGCTATTAATGCAGATTTGTTTAGTTCTAAACCTCTGTTACACCACATATTTTTTTGCTTATATTTATAAAATAATATTACCATGCATTTCCATTTTACACTAAGGAACAAATAGGCTATCCAACAGAACGACTTTAGATCTGTAGCTAATAATACCAATTGTTCAAAAGCAGTTTTGTATAAAAAAAAAGATATATAGGCCTATATATATCTATATTTGTTTTTTCCCTATAACCTACATAGAGTTTTTAAAAACATGGTTTTAAGTAAAGTTTTCGACAAACGAGGCAGCGCGTTCATTTGATTTATTTTTCTCATAACAGCTAAAATAACTTAATAGGCTATAGGCCTACGTGATTTTTTTTGGTCATACAGATAAGAGTAGCCTACATCGTTCAAAACTGTAAACTTTTTTTAGGCTAATGACAAAAGTTTATATGTCGTCTCTCTCGGTCTCCGGGAACTGCGCGTCACAAAAATTAACCGAAAGCCACTTGCCTCAGCTCAGTCAAGATAGGAAATCGGCTATGTCTAAAGCCTTTAAATGTCTAAATATTTAGGTTAATAAATGTTATCTGATTATGTAATCCATATGAAAACGAGAGGTACAGAGAATCTGCTCAAATATGTTTATGATGTGATTGTGAGCGCCTCGCAATGAGAAAATGACAAGGTGAAAATCTCGTTTAATTAAATGTAGAGACTAAATCGCCCTGAATTAAAATGTAAAAACAGATCAAATCATTTATTCGTCGAAGTGTTGCTATATTGTTTCATTTAAAGTTCATAATTATTATCTAAATGTTATTTAGTTTATCAGCAGTAGGCTACCACGAAGCACCGATATTTATTTGAATAATAATAATTTAAAAAATAACTAATTCACATTTTGCATGCCTGGACCCAAAGATCCCTGTAGAATTTAATATTGAGTTGAGCATTTTGTTCATGACAACAAAATGAACATGCGTTTGAAGATTAGGCTATATTTAGTTTTGCTTGGAAAAAGCTGGCCCAAACCAGTTTTATTTCTTAAATTATTTAAATAATGAAATATTTAGTAATAAACTTTTATGACAGAAATACCACATGTAGCTTAAATCATTTAATTCTTTCATTATCAACACTTTAATAGCCTATAATGCTAGAAGAGCGATTTAAGTGTGAATTGCGACTTCTCTTTATTTTAAGTCAGACTCAGACTCAGAGAGCATGTGGGGGGTTTGGAGGGACAGACAATAGGTGTTAATGCTCCTCATTCATATGGAGAGTGTCGGATAGCCAGCCCGATGGCAAAGGCAAAATTATTTTAAGGATAGGCTACATCTCTCGATCCCCATATTTGATTAAATTATAAATATTGTTGTTTATTTATTGTAGCCTATTTAAAGTGTTTTCACACACAAATTTAAATTGAAGTGTTCAATCCAGTTGTTTCAACTGGTTCTGTAGAGTTTAAGAATGTTTGAGCAAGGGAGACTAAATAAACTTGCTGAGATCCAGCGCGAGAGAGGCAAAACTCATGTCTTTAATTTATGTTGCTTTGGACTATTTTCGATTTGTACCGTTTCGTTTAATTTAGCTGCAATTTCTTTGGCAAAACAAATTTAAAATGTAGCAAGAATAAGATTGTGTGTTTCTTTTTTGCATGGAAATAAAGTCTAAATGCAAGTTAGGTTGCCACCGGTCCCGGTTTTACCGGGATTGTCCTTCTTTTTAATAACCTGTCCCGGGAAATTTAAGCACTCTCCCGGGACAATGAATGTCCCTGTTTTCGAAAGACTACGTGAATATGTAAGTTCAAACCATAGACTGTAGGTTCAAACTGTGTAGCGCGCGGCCGCTTGCACGGCAGAGAGAGGGAGAGACAGAACACCGGCTAGATCCCCCCTAACTACAGATGGTAGTCGCCGCTCAAAGTGTGGGGCGCGCCCCTCTATGGGTGGGAATAGCCTAGAGAAGTGACAGGTTGGGCGCGCCAACGGGAGGAACTTTTCCTTTTTATGCCTTTATATCTTTATTCGTTCATGGCGAGTCTACATCGCATCTTCATCTTTGCAGCGACGCAGAAAACACCAGTTTATTAATAAACAATTAAATGTCTCCTTGCTATTTTTGTCTCCGGCTCGTGCGCTTGAGTGCAGCTTTATAACACTCACTCATTACCCTGTATAGCCTATTTAAGTTATTAAATCAATATAAAGGGGTGATTTGTCCACTGATGGCTTAAATAAACAACTAGGCTACTAGTTGACTAGAAAAAAACTAGTCGGAGACAGCCTGAGCGCGCGACCCTGAGCGGAATGAGCGAGCCGAGGAATATCCAGAAATGCTCACATGCTCTGATCGGAACAAAGGAATTTTGACATAATTAATCATTAGTTTATATCTCATGCACTGCCCATAATTTTAATCCCATATCAAACACATTAGCCTATGTTATGTCTGTTTGAATTTTTTAATTTTTTTGTCTTGCCAAATGGATTTCTCTTCTTTTCTTTTTTAACATTTTGACACAGCAGCACTTTTATTTTCTCTATTTTTGTTTTTGTTTGTTTAGTTTGTATTTAGATACTAGCCTACTTGTTACTTCAATAAATTGGAACATTTTAAGCTTGTTGCGTATTTCATTAGCATTGTGTTGGGGCGATGGGGGGCAGTGGGGCTTGAAAATTATGAGTCTATCCATCGGGTGCAGAAAAAAGATTGCATGTGTGTGCTAGTGTGCGTTAGCCTGGCTCCGCCCTCCTACGCACTTCCGCTCAATTTCATTTTCCTTCAGTACTATGTACAAATGAAATGTACGAGAGTCTGGTAGAACCAGGCTAAGTGTGCGTGTGTTTATGAAGCGAATGTAAGAAGCCCCCCTTACAACCCCCCAGCTCTACTGTAGCAATGTTGTAATATGCCATTGATTATAAAAAAAAAACGCTTGACTTTAAATAAATAAACAGTTAATAAACTCGCAAATAAACAGTCAACTATTTAAGCATCAAGAACGGTTAAAGATTAATGCTGTCGGCCAACATGTTGTTATATTGAGATTCGATCTCGGGTCTCTTGGATCTCCGTGTCGTTGCGTTAACCACAGAGCCACCGCCTGAACGTTTACGTTAACGTCTTATACTCTTCTAGAGCCTTGATGTAGCCTAATATGTTTCTATTGCAATGTTTTATATTGAAATGTTTTCATTATTTATTCAATTTAATTTAAGTATTGTGATGAATTATTTTAACTACATTTCACTTAAATGCATCTGCTACCAGCTTTCAATCGCTCTGAATGAGCCGCGACGCAGCGGCAGATTACGCAATAGAGAGAATAAACGGACACTTTTCAAAGTCTGTGATTGTAGCGCCTCTTAGCGGTTAAAGGCAGCAAATACACCCCGAATTTCACCGCCGCGGCAAAGCGGCGGCGTTGAAAGTATTATTCTGGTTGGTAACCTACTGTACCTTGGGTAAGAGCTACAGAACTGTTTATATCTTTATAAAGCATTCCAACTATACTAATAAATTTAGGACCAAAACCAAAGTGTTTAAGAGTTTGTAAAATAAAAGAATGCTCCACCATATCAAATGCCTTATAGAAATCCAGAAATAGAATGAAACCATCTTCATCAATTAGATGACCATAATCAATCAAATCAAAAACTAACCTGATATTATTATGAATTGACCTATTTTTTAAGAATCCTGATTGGGTAACACTAATAATTTGTGATATTCCTGTTTTTAATCTGGAAACCAGTGCTTTAGTAAACAGTTTGTAATCTGTATTTAGTAGTGTTATTGGGCGTAAATGATCTAATATCCTCTTATCTTTTCCTGGCTTTGGTATCAAAATTATAAGCCCTTGTTTCATAGTTGGCAATAATTCATTATTATTTATACAATCTTGTAAGACTTCAAAAAATATATATTTTAGGTCATCCCAAAAAAAAGTATAAAAATCTGTGGTTAACCCATCAGGACCCGGTGATTTACCAGGCTTACTCTGTTTAATAGCTGCATCAAGCTCTTGTATGGTTATGTCTGATTCACAAAGTTCTTTAAATACATTATCTATAGGCGGTATACTATTTTTTATCATCTGAAAAAAAGAATTAGAATTAACCGAGGAAAAAGAAGAGGAATACAATTTAGAGTAAAATTTAAACACCTCTTTGACTATTAAGTTATGATTTAATTGTTCTACTTGGTCCACAATTAAACTATTAATCGAATTTTTCTCTTGACGTCTTTTCTCCAAATTAATGAAGTACGAGCTACTTTTTTCCCCCTCTTCCAGCCACTTAGCTCTGGATCTCACGTATGCCCCTTTTGCCTTTTTAATATAGAATTCGTCTAGAATGGAATGAAGCTTAATACGTTTTTCTTTATCTTCATCTGACATGTTAGGTTGACAACAACATTTATTAATCTCTTGAATTAACTGGATTTCTTTTTTACGATTCTTTTTCATCAGATTTTTGCTAAAGGTCATTGAATATTCTCTTAATTTATGTTTTAAAAATTCCCATTTAATACCACTTGGCATCTTTTTTACTTTAAATTCAGCAATTATTTTTTATATATATGTACAAAAGTCAATATGATTCAGCAAGTCTGCATTGAATTTCCAATAGCATCTAGTATTACAAGATTTATTTCTTTGTTCTAAGATTAAGTTGATCACACAATGATCTGTTAAGGGGCACCTGAAATATTACATTTAGTTGCATTACTAGAAAGAGTAATCAATTCTCGAACTTGAAGTGGCATTCGGTTTGAACCACGAAAAGTGTCTGGCTGTGGGGTTTAAGTTTCTCCAAATATCAGTTAATGCATTGGATGAGCAGAAATTTTGAATTATACTGTTTACATGAGAAATATCAAATTTAGAAGGTTGTCTATCCATATATTCATCTGGAGTTATGTTGAAATCGCCACCAATTAAAATATAATCTGTAGGGTAACTAGTTTTTAGGTCATTTATGACATTTGTTATTGTCTCCAACAAATCTTTATTCTGAGATTGGACATTATACCCATACACATTAATTAAAATGAAAATTTTTTTGTCTAAGTGTAGGACCACTGCAAGCCAATGGCCACTAACATCAGCCTTGTGAGTAACAATCCTACCTGGACATTTATTCAAGCATATAGCTACCCCTGCAGATCGATTTGAACCATGACTAAATATCATATCATCCCCACACTGTTTTTTCCAAAAGGTAACATCTGCCAACTCTGAATGTGTTTCTTGTAAAAAAAAAACAATGTAATTTTTGACTTTTGCAAAACAAAAAAATTGCCTTTCTCTTAACTGAGTCCTTTAAACCCCTACAATTTAAAGAAGAAAATGAGATATCAGATTTTAACACGAACATGAACGATAAACCAAAACTTCAAATTGAATACAAAAATAAAATTTGAAACAAGAAAATAAAGATGTAGACTATATGCGTAGAGTTTGTGGGATAGAAAAAAACAACACCCCATTTCTTTATCACTCCACCTCACCTCATATCAACTAGAAGCAGTCAATACCCCTTTTTAAGAGATGCGTTTACCCTCGATATATCCAAACGGACCTCTAAACCCCGCTGCCTTGCCTTCCTTTCTGGCTTGTTCGATTCTTGGCCACAATTCACGTCTCAATTGTCTATCTTCTTTCGTCAGGTCTTCGGCAAACCGTATGCCAGCTTCTTTGCACACCGATGACGTCTTGGTTCTCTTCCAAACTTCATCACGCACAAGTCTGCGGGTAAAGAGAATAATCACCTCTCTCGAACGACCAGTCTCCTTCCTTCCCACCCGATGCACGACATCCACAGCCTCCCCCATGATAGAAGCAAACTCAGGCGTTATCTTGCCCAGAAGTTGAATCACATCTTCTCTTATGCGCTCATTAGAGTTCTCCTTGAGACCTTTTATGCGAAGACACCACCTTCTCTTGTATCTTTCCTCTTCCAACACACGAGTTTTCAGATCATTGTTGACTTCGGACAGATTTTCAATTTGTGACTCCATCATTTTAATTTTGTCTTTGCATTCTCGTAACTCCTGCGCATTTATTTGGACGGACTTGGCAACGCTTGCAATCATCGCACTGTGCTGCTTCATTTGCGAGCTTAATTCTTCGTGCTGTAAATCTACCTTACTTCCAAGGGCATTAATCGCATCCAGTATAGCCGAATTGGGCACCTCCTTTTCCTCACTCACTGTTGGTTTTTTAGACTTTTTCCCTTTTTGGGGTTTACTCGGCGTGGGTGGATCAGAATCAGCTCCTCTCTCCCTTTTGCTCGATTCTACAGCTAATTCCATTTCGTAACAATGGTCTTCCATATCGACACCACAACTTGGGGTATACTAGCAGTTGGAGGTGGAAAAAACTTGTCAAACTAAACTAACTTGGGAAATTTTGCGAGAGCACGAAACAGCTTGACTACTCAGTCCGCCATCTTGGGGTCCTCCGATCTCTGTTAGTGTTTACGTCGTGATGGACTTCCTGAAATGTCACATGATATGATTCTTCTTCGTGTTCCAAATTTGGACTGCATATGTGCACAGGGCGCCCTCAGGCTGCCTGTATGTATTGAAAACACAGTACATCAGAGTCTCCAGCGCTCATAATGATTAAATCGACGCATTTGGGTAGATATTCAATAAATATTAGGGGTGGAATGGTACATGTATTCGTATCGAACCGAAACGGTACGGGCGTCACGGTTCGGTGCACGAATTTGCACGTAGAATACACGGTACAAAAACGGCGCGCGCTAGAGAGAGAGAGAGAGAGAGAGAGAGAAGAGAGAGAGAGAGAGAGAGAGAGAGAGAGAGAGAGAGAGAGAGAGAGAGGAGGATGAGAGAGAGAGAGAGAGAGGCGCCCACTGTGTGTGTCTGCGCGCGCGTGTGCGAGAGAGAGGCGCGATGAACAGTCAGTGTGTGTGTGTGTGTGTGTGTGTGTGTGTGTGTGTGTGTTTGCGCGCGTGCGAGAGAGATCTCTCGTGCGCGATCAAACAGTGGAAACATACTCCGTCATTTTTTCATACAGGACATCATTAAAACTGCAAAGTGTTTAATGTTTACTTATATTTTTGTGTACACTTGCAATAAAACACAACATTGTGCTTTTGTTACACTCTAAACTCTTGTCAAACTGTAACCTACAAATGTTAACAAAAGTTTTTAAAGGTAGTATTATTTTATACGGAAATAAATTATTTATAATTCAGATGAGAATAAAGTTAGGGTTAACTAAAATGAAGGAAAACAAATATATTGATCTGAAAGAGCAAATTAATTTTAAATTCATTCAGGTACAATTACCAAACATATCTCAAGGTCTTTTCATCTTTTTAATAATTTAATTAATAAACTAATTATATAAAACTCCTGTCAGTGCACTACAAATAAACTGGTTCTATGCCTTTATTAATAAAACTTATTTAAAAAATACAAGGCTTAAGACATTTATGTAACCGGGGCAGGAATAGCCTAATATTTGATTAATTTCCCTGGTGATTTGCCCTTATGGTTGCTTTGACTCAGCCGCGTGCGCTGTCCCCTTTAAGAGTGTGAGCATGCGCAGATGAGAAAAGAGCACGTCAGACTGGAGGAGAGCGCAGTTTGAGACGGAGTCACACAGAGGGAGAAATAGTCGATCAAACTGTTAAAGAGAGAACATTTCCAGTTTGATATTGACTTGGGAATTTGTGGTGATAAATAGTGTGATAGTATTGAGGGTATCGTTGATTTTGCGCTGCTCATAACAGTGTGGTGTTCCTGCACGTGAGGTCTTCCGTGTGGAAGAGAAACTCAGACGACGTTGGTGGAGATTGAGCGTGAGTTAATCTGTAATATGTTATAAAAAGTTGTTGAAAGGTTAAATAATACTATTTATTTCATATTAATGGAACATGTAGTAATTATTGTTCTTTATGCCGTGTTAGAGGGGAGAACGATCACACATGATATTGCACCTGTACCAGCTACCGCGTGAGCTTTTTCTGTGTGCTTCAGAGTCTCGATAAGAGTGAGTTTTCTAATTTTATTCTCCTAAAGTGTTTACATATAAGTTATGAAGAATATTTGTGTATTTACAAATGTATACTATTTTCTTGAGTCTATTTACTGTTTGATTTGAACAAAAGGGGTTAAATTGTGAATTGTAATGTATTCATGTGGTGAAATGTGCAGATTTCTCATGTATGCTGTGTTTTATTTCTTTCATTAGGCACATACAGGCCACTACCGTTGTTTTTGGCACTCATTTTATTTGATTTCTGAGGTTATAAATGTAAAAAACCACCTTCTTATTTGTTTTTGTTTTGTAAGACTCTTATTACTTTGTTTTCTGCACTCATTGGAGTCAATTGGGCAGTATTTTGTTATATATGCCAATTTCTCGTATTAATTGGAATACTTTTCTAAAACTGCTTTTCTCCTGAACAAAAATACGTTAACGCTGTGTCTCATTTGAGGCTCAGTCAGGAATAAAAGAATCCTTTTTTTCTCTTTAGATGTTATGGCTGTGTCTTATTCTTTGACATAAGGTTTGAACGGCCACATCTAATTTGGTACCAGGAGTGGGGTTCCGTTTTTGTTAGGGGGATTGACTTATTTTTGTGATAAGAGTGCTAAAATAGTAGGGTGCAAGCAACGGTAGTGGTTAAGAGCGGCTGAGTGCTAGAAGGACCTGCAGAAGATTGTGTGCCATCCTAAAAGAAGAGCTGCAGGAGGACCAAAGGCCAGCAAACCAGGACTGCTGCATTGTGAGGAAATTGTGAAGGACGGTGCTTGTTGAACTGACTGTTTAAGAACTGAGACTTTCTGCAACTGTGAGTCATGGACGCTGAGGGCCTGGACGATGCAGCCGCCCAGGCTGAGGACATTCAAGGTGCAGGTGCAGTAGCTCCGGAAATGGACATTGAGGGAGGTAACCCCATCTCACAGCTACAGTCACAGATCCTGGAGTTGGGACGTAGACATGATCAAGTAATGTCGACTCTTTCTAACATGTCTAATGTACCTACTAGATCTTATGTGTATATCCCAAGAGAAAAACAAATGGTACCTTTTAGTGGGGATCCGGGAAAAGATTGCCAAAATGTTGATGAGTTCATTGAGGAACTTAAGAGAGTAATCAGAGTGAGGGGTTTAAATACAGAGGATCAGGTGGATTTTATCCTCTCCCACTTAAGGGGTTCTGCTCTAGATGAAGTCAGGTTGTGTATGGGAGGGGAGGATAAGTTACCTCAAGACATGTTCTCCTTCTTGAGGGCAGCCTTCAGGGAAAAGCGAAGCACCCCCCAGTTGTTACATGCATTTTATGCACGGAAACAATTGGATGGTGAAGATTTCCGTGATTATTCACACGCCCTGTCCTTGCTGCTCAATGCTGCACTCCAGCAGTCACCCCATATTGTTCCGAACATGCAGCTGGCATTGAGAGATCAGTTTATAGAGGGGGTGAGGGATTCAATTCTCCGTAGGGAACTGCGTAAGGTGGTTCGAGAGCGACCTCAGGCTACATTATTTGAAGTCCGGGAGGAGGCCCTTATGTGGTGTTTGGAAGAGGGACCCCGTGCAGCTAATCTTGCTAGAAACCGAAATTTAGTGGGTGTGGGGGAAAATGTAGAGAATGCGAGAATGTCCGCCACCATACCAAGTGACTTGAGTGTAGCCCTGCAGGAGGTAATTAAGGTAATTACACAACAAGGGAAAGCAATCGGGGAACTTACCAATGCTGTCCGGGACCTCACGATCCAGAGGTCTGACCCGAGTGGTGATAAACCTAGTAAGGCCAGGTTTAAGCCAAAATATACCCGTGATGGCCAACCCATTTGTTTGAGATGCGAGGGTGTTGGACACATAGCCCGGCAATGCACTGTGCCACACTTCCATGAAAACCCTGCGCCAGCTACGCCAGAGTCTCAGAGTCTTCAGGGAAACTGTGCGCCTCCATTGCGAAGAGCCGAGCAATGAGAGGTGGCACTGATGGCTCAAACCATGGCACCCTGACCAAAGAGCGATTCCTGGAGCGTGCAGTGGGCAAGTGCCCAGAAGTCGAAATTCACATTGGGGGGGTCACTGTCAGGTGCCTTTTGGACACTGGCAGCAATGTGAGTACTTTGACAGAGAGTTTCTTTAAAGAGCATCTTCATGGAGAAGATAAAGACATGCATTGTACGACCAAGTGGTTGAAGATCACCGCTGCCAATAGGTTGCCGCTTCCCTACCTTGGGTATGTCGAACTTGATATCCAGGTAATGGGTTTGACTATACCTGGGTGTGGGTTCCTGGTGATTCGTGACCAAGAGGAAGGGGCGACCGACTCAGCGCCCCGGGCATACTTGGCATGAACATAGCGCAGCGCTGTAAACAGTTAATTCTGACTGAGTTTGACAATGCTTTGGAGGGGACGTTGGATGCTGACTGGAGAGCTGCCTTCAACAACGTGCAAGAGGCTATTCCTGTGGAGGTGACCTCTATGGTTCGGACGGTGGGCACACATAAGCTGTATGTCCCTGCAGGCTCAGTTGCTACAATTCAGGCTAAAACACACAAGGAACTGATTGTAAACAGTGGCTTAGGACTGTTTGAACCAGGTAATACACCGTTGCCAGGGGGCCTGGTCCTGGTTCCTACCTTGGTGTCGCCTGGTAAGCGAGTGTTCCCAGTGCAGGTAGTAAACTTG
This sequence comes from Chrosomus eos, assembly GCA_036326025.1. Lineage (NCBI taxonomy): Eukaryota > Metazoa > Chordata > Actinopteri > Cypriniformes > Leuciscidae > Chrosomus > Chrosomus eos. The sequence continues at coordinate 112,429 of JAZAVI010000386.1, read as the reverse complement.
TCACCAGAGGATGTGTGGTTGCCGCCTAAGGTGAAACTCGGGATACTTACCCAGGGCCGTCGCTTTGAGGGTAGCTCCTGTGAGGTTACATTCCATCGTATCTCCGCAGATCATGAAGAAGTTACTGTCAACCAGAGATCAATGATAGGGGTTGGGAGTGATCTACAGTGTCCATTGGAGAAGGTGCGGATAGGTGGTTCCCCTACACAGCAGGCAGAGCTGAAGGCACTCCTGATGGAATACTTGGATGTGTTCGCCATCTCTGACGAAGACCTTGGTTATGCTGACCTGGTAAAACATGAGATTCCCCTGAAAGATGACCTCCCTGTCTCACAGCCATACCGACGTATACCCCAAACCAATTTGAGGAGGTAAAGGACCATATCTCCGGACTACTCAAGAAGGGTGTCATCCGAGAAAGCTCCAGTTCGTACGCTTCTCGGTGGTGTTAGTTCGTAAGTCTGATGGGAGCCTCCGGCTATGCGTGGACTACAGGAAGCTGAATTCTAAAACTAGACGTGATGCATTCCCATTGCCACGAATTGACGAGAGTCTGGATGCGTTGAGCAAGGCCAAGGTGTTCTCTTCTATTGATCTTGCTAGTGGCTATCATCAGGTGGCAGTTCATGAGAAGGACCGGAACAAAACAGCCTTTATTACACCATTTGGGCTGTATGAATACGAGCGGATGCCGTTCGGACTCTGTAATGCGCCTGCAACATTCCAGCGCCTCATGCAAGGCATAATGAGTGATCTGGTCTTCCAAATGGTACTTGTATATTTGGATGATTTACTTATCTATTCAAGTACATTTGAGGGACACTTATTGAGGCTTGAGACTGTGCTAAAAAGGTTGAGGGAGGCTGGGCTAAAGGTTAAGGTGGAAAAATGCCATTTTCTGCAGTCCGAAGTAAAATTCCTGGGGCATGTTGTATCAGCTCAGGGGGTGTCTACAGACCCAGACAAAGTGAGTGCAGTGAAGCAGTGGCCAATCCCTAACACTCTGAAGGAGCTGCGATCCTTTCTAGGGTTCTGCAGTTACTATCGAAGATTCATGGAGGGTTTCTCTAGAGTGGCAGGTCCGCTCCATGATGTGGTTAACACTTGCGTTCGCCAGGGGAGCGTTGCTCAGGCCAATAAGCTTTTCAAGGACTCTTGGACGATAGAATGCCAGCAGGCTTTTGAGCATCTCAAGGAGAAGCTTACATGTGCTCCAACGCTGGGGTATGCAGATTTCACCCTACCTTTTGTGCTGGAGACCGATGCAAGTAACCTGGGATTGGGCGCTGTGCTATACCAGCAGCAAGGGGGGAGGAAAACTGTGATAGCATATGCAAGTCGGAGGTTGAGGGGTGCAGAGCGAAATGACAGGAACTACAGCAGTATGAAGCTGGAGCTCCTGGCACTCAAGTGGGCAGTGGGGGAGAAGTTCAGGAGCTACCTGCTGGGTTCGAAGTTTACTATCTTAACAGATAACAACCCTCTGTGCCATCTCAACACGGCCAAGCTGGGCGCAATTGAACAGAGGTGGGTTGCACAGCTTGCAGTATTTGATTTTGACGTGCAGTACCGTCCTGGGCGGTGTAACACTGCAGCCGATGCTCTCTCCAGAAGACCAGGGCTAGAGGGAATGGAGGTGGTAACTGAAGATTCAGAGTACGACAACTGTGTGGCTATTTGCAGCGGGCTCCGCACCGGGACTGCAGTGGAGGCTGATCTGTCAGGGCTAATGGAAGGGCCTAGAAATGAAGGGACAATACATCTACAATCAGCCATGGTTGATCAAGGGAACGAGGAGGGTCAATTCCTGGAGAATACCCCAACATTACCTGGTTACACGAAGGATGAGCTTCGTCAGTTCCAAGAGGAAGACCCGACCATCAGCACACTTAAGTGTTTCTGGGACAAGAAGAGGAAACCCACAAATCGTGAGAGAAAAGGCTTGTCTCGATCGGTGCGCTTGTTGTTTAAGCAGTGGTATAGAATCCAAGAGAGAGAGGGGCTGTTGTTCAGAGTCATTGACGATGTGTTCCATGGGGAATGCCGACAGTTGCTGCTTCCTGCATGTCTGGTCAAGCTGGTGTTGCAAAGTGTCCATGACCAGATGGGGCATCAGGGCATTGAGAGGACGCTGGGCCTGCTCAAGCAGCGTTGCTATTGGGTTGGGATGAGTGATGCTGTGGATAAGTGGGTGAAGGAGTGCCAGCGATGCGTGTTAGCCAAAATGCCGCAGCCGAAGATACAAGCACCTTGGGCCCCGTTCTTGGCGTCACATCCATTAGAGGTGGTTGCGATGGATTTCACCACACTAGAGCCTGCATCGGATGGACGGGAGAATGTCTTAGTTGTAACCGATGTATTTACTAAGTTCAGCCAGGCGTTCCCCACCCGCAATCAGAAGGCGGACACTACCGCTAAGGTCCTTCTGAAGGAATGGTTCCTTAAGTATGGTGTGCCACAGCGTCTCCACTCAGACCAGGGAAGGAACTTCGAGAGTGCCGTTATTGCAGAGCTCTGTAAGCTGTACGGGGTAAGGAAATCCCGCACTACGCCGCATCACCCCCAGGGGAATGCGCAGTGTGAGAGATTTAACCGCACTCTGCACGATCTCTTGCGTTCATTACCACCTGATAAGAAACGGAGATGGCCAGAGTACTTACCTGAGCTGGTGTACGCCTACAATGTGACTCCCCATTCTTCCACCGGTTACTCTCCATACTACATGCTGTTTGGAATGCAGCCACACTTACCAGTAGATGCCTTGTTGGGTCAGGAGACAGGAGGGGAGATAGAGCCTACGTGGTTGTCTGTCCATAAGGAACGGCTTCATGAGGCACACTCCAGAGCACGAGAGTATGCTGAAAGGAAGGCAGCGGACCGTGTTGCCAAGCGTGAGAATGTGGTGTATTGTCCAGAGGTAGCAGTGGGTCAGCAGGTGTATTTAAGATATCGTCCCCCAGGAAGGAACAAGATCCAGGATGCCTGGGGTCCCACGGTGTATACGGTGGTTGAGGTGCATGGAACAACATATACCGTGGAACCGGTGGGAGGTGGTCCTGCAAAAAGGGTGCATAGGTCAGACATCAGGCCCTGTCCGAGACCAGTCCCAGTGCCAATGCCAATGCCTAGGAAAAGAGTGACACCTATAAATGTTCCTACCACGGAGTTGGCAGAAGGGATGCCTACACTGGATGCAGAATGTGTGCTTGTGGAGGAAACCAGATGGACTAAGGAGGATCCAGTGGACAAGGTGCTTGGGATGTTGCAGCAGCCAGTGGTGCAGTCAGAGGATGATGATGAAATAAGAGAGACAGAGGGCAATGATGAAGTGCAAGTAGATGATGAGGCGAGTATAGTCAGACAGCTCCCTCAGCCCGCAGCAGAAAGGAATGATTTAGCTTTGGATGTGGTGGTGACTAGGCCAGTTCCTGTTCCCCGAAAGCCCAGGGCAGAGAGTGCCCAGGTGGATGCACCCTGTCCTTCACCACGCAGGACCCAGAGGTCTACTGCTGGGGTTCATAGCAATCCAAACAGGCTGCCTAAGTCGGCTTGCAATTCTGTGTCTTTCAGTCCCGATGTTCTTTCCCAGGTGTTAGCGGGAATAGTTTTGTATACATCTGGAAAACTACAAGGGGTAGTAGATGATTAAAGCATGTTTGCAGTCATCGAGGACGCTGACTGTAGGCAGGGGAGAGTGTAACCGGGGCAGGAATAGCCTAATATTTGATTAATTTCCCTGGTGATTTGCCCTTATGGTTGCTTTGACTCAGCCGCGTGCGCTGTCCCCTTTAAGAGTGTGAGCATGCGCAGATGAGAAAAGAGCACGTCAGACTGGAGGAGAGCGCAGTTTGAGACGGAGTCACACAGAGGGAGAAATAGTCGATCAAACTGTTAAAGAGAGAACATTTCCAGTTTGATATTGACTTGGGAATTTGTGGTGATAAATAGTGTGATAGTATTGAGGGTATCGTTGATTTTGCGCTGCTCATAACAGTGTGGTGTTCCTGCACGTGAGGTCTTCCGTGTGGAAGAGAAACTCAGACGACGTTGGTGGAGATTGAGCGTGAGTTAATCTGTAATATGTTATAAAAAGTTGTTGAAAGGTTAAATAATACTATTTATTTCATATTAATGGAACATGTAGTAATTATTGTTCTTTATGCCGTGTTAGAGGGGAGAACGATCACACATGATATTGCACCTGTACCAGCTACCGCGTGAGCTTTTTCTGTGTGCTTCAGAGTCTCGATAAGAGTGAGTTTTCTAATTTTATTCTCCTAAAGTGTTTACATATAAGTTATGAAGAATATTTGTGTATTTACAAATGTATACTATTTTCTTGAGTCTATTTACTGTTTGATTTGAACAAAAGGGGTTAAATTGTGAATTGTAATGTATTCATGTGGTGAAATGTGCAGATTTCTCATGTATGCTGTGTTTTATTTCTTTCATTAGGCACATACAGGCCACTACCGTTGTTTTTGGCACTCATTTTATTTGATTTCTGAGGTTATAAATGTAAAAAACCACCTTCTTATTTGTTTTTGTTTTGTAAGACTCTTATTACTTTGTTTTCTGCACTCATTGGAGTCAATTGGGCAGTATTTTGTTATATATGCCAATTTCTCGTATTAATTGGAATACTTTTCTAAAACTGCTTTTCTCCTGAACAAAAATACGTTAACGCTGTGTCTCATTTGAGGCTCAGTCAGGAATAAAAGAATCCTTTTTTTCTCTTTAGATGTTATGGCTGTGTCTTATTCTTTGACATAAGGTTTGAACGGCCACATCTATAAAAATGCCTTCTGCATTTTTGTTTTGCTTTTCACTCCATTGTACCGAAATCGTACCGAACCGTGACGTCTGAACCGAGGTATGAACCGAACCGTGACTTATGTGTACCGTTCCACCCCTAATAAATATGATTCCTGTCTATATAAATCTGATGTAAACCTATGAGAATCTATCAATATTTCTCCAAATCTGTACACTTTTGAGCTAAAAGCCCTGATGGACGTTGTTTTGTCAAGCTCTGTCGTGACGATCTCACTGGAGTTTTTTTCTGAATGGAAGCGGCTGACGCTCATAATTCATATCAAAGGTATCGACTCATTTTTTGATTACATAACTCCAGACACAAATTAAGACATAACTGTCACTATAAGATTCTCAGAATACAATAGTGGTCAAATACTAAACCTTCAGTCTTATATCTTTTTAATGATGTATAGTTTGTCAAGGTATTAACATTGAATCTGATAGTAACTTTGAACGATTTAAAAAAAAAAAAACGCTCAGAGCGCCCTCGCTCTGGCGAAGGTTAACAGGTTAAGCAATTTTGAGCGTGGGATGGTTGTTGGTGCCAGACGGGTCGGTCTGAGAATTTCACAATCTGCTCAGTTACTGGGATTTTCATGCACAACAATTTCTAGGGTTTACAAAGAATGGTGTGAAAAGGGAAAAACATCCAGTATGCGGCAGTCCTGTGGGCGAAAATGCCTTGTTGATGCTAGAGGTCAGAGAAGAATGGGCCGACTGATTCAATCTGATAGAAAAGCAACTTTGACTGAAATAACCACTCATTACAACCGAGGTATGCAGCTAAGCATTTGTGAAGCCACAACACGCACAACCTTGAGGCGGATGGGCTACAACAGCAGAAGACCCCACCGGGTACCACTAATCTCCACTACAAATAGGAAAAAGAGGCTACAATTTGCAAGAGCTCACCAAAATTGGACAGTTGAAGACTGGAAAAACGTTGTCTGGTCTGATGAGTCTCGATTTCTGTTGAGACATTCAGATGTTAGAGTCAGAATTTGGTGTAAACAGAATGAGAACATGGATCCATCATGCCTTGTTACCACTGTGCAGGCTGGTGGTGGTGGTGTAATGGTGTGGGGGATGTTTTCTTGGCACACTTTAGGCCCCTTAGTGCCAATTGGGCATCGTTTAAATGCCACGGCCTACCTGAGCATTGTTTCTGACCATGTCCATCCCTTTATGGCCACCATGTACCCATCCTCTGATGGCAACTTCCAGCAGGATAATGCACCATGTCACAAAGCTCAAATCATTTCAAATTGGTTTCTTGAACATGACAATGAGTTCACTGTACTAAAATGACCCCCACAGTCACCAGATCTCAACCCAATAGAGCATCTTTGGGATGTGGTGGAACGGGAGCTTCGTGCCCTGGATGTGCATCCCACAAATCTCCATCAACTGCAAGATGCTATCCTATCAATATGGGCCAACATTTCTTAAGAATGCTTTCAGCACCTTGTTGAATCAATGCCACGTAGAATTAAGGCAGTTCCGAAGGCGAAAGGGGGTCAAACACAGTATTAGTATGGTGTTCCTAATTATCCTTTAGGTGAGTGTGTACATATACATTGTATCTTACACAATTCTCAGCTGGATCCTTGCTCCTCGAAATGAAAATAAACCAGCACTTGTTCTGGGGTAAATGTCCGAGCATTATTCCTCACAGCCTCGCAAGACGACAGTACATTAATCTGAATAGCGCGCGCTCTCCGTGGGCGTGTCACATTAGCAGAATAGTGAGCTGCGAGAACGATAATTAGAACGGCTGACATCTCTCTTTTTATATAGATTACATAAACAGAGAATATTTATTTTAGTTTTGAATTAGATCATTTAAAAGTACACATTTAAATTATTATAAAGATATATAGCTTATGCCTGGGTGAATAGTATTCGCAGAGTTTTGTTTAAGTTTAGAGACGTGCTCCAGAAAAAAAGTTCACGGAGACAGAGAGGCAGAAAACACCCTGTGTATTTTTTTTATGTTACAAAAGCACAATGTTTTATTTTATTGGAGTATTTTAAGTCTATTTTTCTGCTATGTGAAAAAAATCGAGGAAAACGCACTGGCGCGATAGCCGACCCCAGAGGGTTAAAACCAGGAAAGTGAGCCTGGAAGACTTTTCTTTCTCCTTGATCCCCAAAAGTTTCAACCATAGATGCCACTCGATAGCAACTATTGCAGCAAGAGAGAGACTGATGGCTCAGGACTTCAGGAGGTCTGTGGTGTGCTGGAGCTCCAGCACTGCATCTGGAGTCACTGCCTCTCCTTGATAAGGTCCTTCACTTTGTAGGCTTGGAACATCGCCATGGTGTGAAAAGTACATCCAGCGTGGCCTATTGCCAAACATGCCTGGCAAGGAATCACTCCTCTCATCTAGCTGGAGCAGATTCCTCTTTTTCCACCGACCAGTTTAAATCAAGTCTGGATGTAGCACGGGTCATCACACCCAACAACTCCTGGAGAGATGGCTTACTTAAAACATCTGTCTCAACTCTTGTGAAGTGTAGCTCCTCAGAGATAGATCGGGCCAACAACTTGCTCAACATGCCGGATCGGTCAGGGCTGCGGTTTGGGCATGAGAGCAGCGGTTTTGAGAAAGACAGAGATCCAGCTCAAACTCCTCTGCTTGCTCCACCTGGGGTCATATTGAGCCACGAGGGAAGAATTTGTTACAAAACGTGAGGGAAACACAGCATGCAGGTTAAATCCACACACGCAGACAAATAAACGGCTTTCAGAAGACACGAGATGTCCTCTGTAGCCAATCCGAAATTGGTGTGTATCACACGAGTGTTGCCATAGCAACAACACCATGTTTCACCTCAAAACTGTGAACCTGGATATATGAGGTCATTTTAAAAGTTTAATTTCTAGAGCTGGAAATGTACATCTTAAAAAATCATGTAAATTACTATGAATATAATTTTTGATAATTATGTAAAACTCTAAAGCGTTTTTACAGGTAGAAATGGACAGAACAAATTTATTTAAAAAACGATATCAGATTTTTGAATGACAATATGGCCCACATGAGACTTTTGAAACATGCATTAAAATATATAAAGCAACTAAATAAATAAATAAAGCATTACATAACAAATGAGTGCATAAAGGTAATTTGTTTGTTGTATTTCTGCAAATGATTATGATAATTGTGTTATTCTGTTACTTCTGAAAGTGAGTGAGTTAGTTTTAGTGGCAATCTCTGAACCCAGTTTAGACTGATGATGGCTGTGGACTCTGAATCATTCTGATGGCACTTCCTCTTCTTTCTTTAAGCGAGCTGCTGCATGACACTCTGAACTCTATGTATTCAGTTAACAATGGCAGAAGTTATTCTGGTTAACTACCAACTGTAGCTAGTTAAAACCCCAAAATGTTAGCTACAACGGCAATTTCTTTGCAAAAGGAATAAAAAGCTGAACGAGAACACTGGTGAGCCTTCACTGAAGAGCTGTCTTCACAAGTAAGAAAAACAGTTGTTGGATAAAGATGATGAAATAGTGAATACTAAAAAACATATATCTTTGTGAATTGGTAAATATTCAGGTGAATATTGTTTCGTGGCCACAACTCCAAGTTGGGTTCCACAACTAATACGTCAGCCCGTTTTACTGATTAATTCCCTCATTTTACTAAATTGTGTTGTAAAAACGTTGTAATAATTCGTTAAATAATTTTCTACTGGTATAAATATTAGAAATAAGTTTTGCTTCAGCCAGTTGAAGACTGAGGTCAGCCCATACACATCTGGATTTTGATGCTTGTCTTTTTGTGGAATTATGGTACAGATACAAGGAGCGGCCAAAAAGCTGAGAAAAAACTATATTTCTCCACGACGCCTCCTCCTGGCCTCACCAGATCACTCTCTCCTGAGTTCTAGGACTTCACTTCCCATCACTCCCGTCACTAATCACCTCCTTCCATCCCTGTCTCATCTCCATCATCTCAGCCACCTGTTCCCACTCCGCCCCCGTTTATCTGGACCTCGCTCCCCTTTGTTCCCTGTGAAGTCTTGTTACTGCCATGGCGTACAACTCGTCCTGTTTCTCCTGATTCCTCGATTCTAGTCTGTTTCCCCCATTGCTCTGTGAACGTTTGCCGCCTGCCTACGCTCCTTGCCCGGTAACCACTCTGAGTTTGGACTGCCCCAGTATAGTTATCAGCCCTGTGCTTTCTCTGTTTACTGCCTGTGTGTGTTCTTCATTAAAGTCATTGCACATGGATTCAAACGCCTCTCTCTTCATCACAATTTCAGAGGTTATTCATGAAATTTGCCCAATGACAAGTAAAACCTATTAAATACAACATTTATATTGGACAGAAAAAAAATACAGTTAAATTACATTAGAAGATTTTTACTGTGGACTTCGGGAGAAAACAAAACAAAAAGTCCATTATAATACATTTTAACGCTGATCATTTCTCACATTGTGAACTGGCATTATTAAAATTTTGGTTACACTTTACAATAATAGGGCATGAATAATCATGTAGTAATACCTGAACTAATAGTTACTTCAACATGAACTCATGATTAGTGAAGATATGAACCAATCACGAAACAATGAAGAGCGATCCTTAAAGGTGCTCTATGTATTTTTAGCGGCCTCTAGTGGTGATGTTTCAGATTGCAACAAGAGCGCCCGTGCTTGTGTGTGTGTGCGATCTCAAGAGTGAGCATTCACTACCGGCCACACGGAGACTTTCAACGCAACGGCGAAAGCATCACACAACATGCTGGAAACTCATGTAAACTCCCACTGCAATGTTACAATAATAGGCTATTTTATCAGCTTGACGTTGAACTAATGCTCCATGCTCGTACCATGATAACGTTACATTGACTGCATTTAGCCGACATGTGATGTTATCTAGCATAAGGCATTTCACTAACTATTCACAATCAGCAATGTCAACATAGGTGAATGTATAATATGATAACGAAAACGGTGAACTAGACTGAACAATGTCAGTGTAACAGTAAGACAGTAGGAAGTAACATTACTGTACTGAACGTCAGGCGCGCTGGAAGCTGTTTCATGCGAGGGGGGCTGAGGGCTGGGTTGAAAAATATGACGTCATTATGAAACAAAAAAACATGAAATTTCTCTGTACAGTATAGACCTTATGTAGCCCCGCCCCTTTTCAGCGCTGCACTCGGTCTGTATTTTCACAGCGATCTTGCATAGCTATGAATGAACTGCTTGTAAAAAAAATCCCGGTCGACATTTGGTAAGACATCTGCTTTACAATGCTTATGATAAACATTACAATGCTCATGATAACTTTTGTTAACTCTACAATAAGTAAATCCACTTCACCAGCTAATTATTTCTGGACAGCGATGCCATAGAAATATACAGAGCGACCGCAAAAACGGAAGTTCAAAGACAATATTCTAAAGATGACGGCGCCCACGTTTCTCTGGTGCATAATGCCTATAGGCTATGTTGTAGCCATTAGAGTTGTGACGTTCGCGAACGAACCGATTCTTTTGAACGGCTCATAAACATGAACGATGGGAGCCGAGTCGCGGCTGGAGGGGAGCCGTTCTTTCTGTCGTTCTTTTTCTCCTATGCGTGTTTCACACAGATGCACACAAATTAGCTCCTCAGTTAGCTCCACCCAGCGCAGGGGTGTTACTGCCTAATGGTGTTCACACCGAACGCGAATAGAGCGTCAAATACGCGTCTATCGCGTCTAATTCGACGCTTGAACATTCGCTCGAGTTCAAATTTTTCAACTTGTGCAGAAGACGTTCGCGGGAAAAACGCGCCGCCCAATTCGCGTCATTCACGACGCCCGGCGCGAATGATGCGTCTATTCGCGTCTTTGCATTGACTTTGTATGTAATCTACTCGCGCAAATAATTAAATTCGCGTTCGGTGTGAACACACCATAACAGCATAATGATTATTGTGCACGCGCGCGCATCCTTTACGTGAGTAGTGGGAAAAATAACCTACGTGCCTCTGTCATTCATGTTATTGTATCTACAGTATATATTTACAACTTTAAATATTTTTTGTTTTTATCAAAATGTTCTTGTGTGATAATGTTCTTGTGTGGAAGTGTTAGTGTTTGTAGTAAAAGCTGTTTTGCACAGAAATTCATTGTAGCTGGCTGTGTTTTTGATGTTTATTTGTGAGTAGGTATTTTATGAATAACATAAGTCAACATAGCTTTACACATACACACACTTTGTACTAAAGGTAAATCCAAAATAGTGATGGCACTTTCTAAGCAGAGGGATGTTGTGCATGTGCAACCCTATGGAATATAGTCCACACATGACAAATAAGGTAATAATCAATATTTCAGAATAATTCAAATTCAGATATTGGTGTGTGATATCTAAGTTTTAATTATTTGACTACAAATCTCACCTCATCATTCCTCCCAGTGATTATTTCCAGGACAAACTGATATGCCCCCAAGCTGGCTTCTTAAAACTGACTAAATATTTAAAAAGAGCCAAAACGGCTCTTTGAAAGGAACGGATCGCCAAGATCCGGATCCCCTCAAAGAGCCATAAATCCCATCACTAGTAGCCATTAAAGTAAATATATTTAGTATCATATTTATGTTAAATATTATAGACTAATGTTCTTTTTTAATTTAATCAATGTTGATTATAAAAGTGAGCATGCAGCATGAGAAAGATATGATGCATCATGAGATGCGCAATATGTCTAGAGAGGGGTAAGACATGATTTTAACCACTTCATTGAGTTTTGTTTCTTTTTAAAAGATTTTCGTTTAATATAAATTGTATCTTAATTTTGATCAATGTTTTATCAACCAATTGCCTGTATTTAATAAATAAGAAGCAAATATATAGCAGACAATGTAATAAGCGCTGACACAATGCATTGCACGTGAACTTGGAGGGCGCCGAAACTCAGCTTGTGCCTACGCTGTCCATTGATGCCCACTTCATCAATAATCAATCATGTAAAATGAGAGGCCAAGACACAAACATCACTGTGTGTCAAACAAAATGTTTTATTTACGATAATAGTGATTGTCGAACGAGATTGGATGCCTGACTTCCCTTGGCTTCCGGTAGAAAACGCCACTGAGAACGGGGATGTGAGGATATGTGAGAATAACTAATAATATGACATTAGTTAAATTTTTATTCTGATGAATCTCCGAACAAGAGAGATTCAAACGAGTGTCAGGTGACGGAAGCAACTGAGGAGGAGGCGCAGGCAGGCATATCAACGATTCACGAAATATTTAAATAATTAATCATTAGTTTATATCTTATACACTGCCCATTATTTTTATTCCATATCAAACACAGTATCTTATGTCTATTTTGTATTTTTTTTCTCACGTTTTTAAGTATAATATTAAAGTCCACCACAGCCCCTCACCAGGGCCCACGCCACGAGGGGGGCTGCAGCCCCCGCAGCACCCCCCTTCCCGCGCCTCTGCTGAACGTGTCTGGAAATGTTTATTATAAACAATATGATAGTAGTGGGATGAGTAACGGTAGACAGTAGATCTAGTAGATAAAACAAGTATACATCCTAAAGCACCTACTTTTTCTTATCCTGGAACAGTATTTTGTATTCATTTCATGTCTCAGGTAGTTTTGGGGTGTTATCAGACTCATGTAGTTCGCTGAAGTGCCGTCGGTCGCATAGACTGTAAAAGGAGAGAGGCTCGGGAGCGCGCATGCACGTCACATCCGTTGGATTTCGTGGTAAATCCGACCCGGAGACTTCACATATAAATATGAATATTGGCCTTCAGAGGTAATAGCAAAACCCGACAAGTGGATCATTGTAATGTGTGATTACAACCCCTTCACACACATGCAATAAAAAAAGGATTCATTTTAGAAGAAAAGCTACATAGAGCACCTTTAACTATGACAGGAGTCATAATGATTCATGCACGAATAACAGCACCCTTAAACATGTCAGTACATGTTTGATAGTTAATGCATTAATTAACGTTTAGGGGTAAACTAAATCAATCAGGCTCCGTAATAATAAATAACAAGTTATCTAAATTTGAATTAAACATGATTTAAACTGTAATCTGCCATCTGCAGATCTGTGACAAATATTTGGAATGGCACATGAGTATTTAGCCATTAATTACACAGATCTGTCTAATCAAACGTTGAAAATAGACTAATAACTAATAGATTTAATTTGATCTAAACCGTTTTCTGATTTTTATAGTTTATTTAGGCCTATGCTTAGTAATAGCTACTTTTCTTACTGGAACTACAGTATGTAGGGTTTGTTTCTGGTGGGACACTCATTAGTGGCGCACTCGGTGCTCGCTCGGCACATTGGTTGTGTTCCTTTGGTAATGCTGGCATTTTATTCTCATAAATGTTGACTGCTTTGGTAAACCAAATTAATAATTAAAGACATATTTGCATGTATGTTGTATTTGGGAGTTTTCAGAATGTACAGTAATTAACTGTATTTTATGTTTAAATGTATATGCTTCGATTAGCATTATCTTATGCCCTATTTTACATGTAAATGTGCCTTATGTGTGTCTTTACAGGTATATTTGGGCTTTCTTTTAAGAAAGTTCATGTTTAGTTCATGTTTCCTCTTTGGCTTTTTTTTAGGAACCGATTCCTCAGGAACTGAGGAACTTTCAGTAATGTTTATGATGAAGCTGCTGATGTCAATATTTAAATTATGACTAATAAGTTGTTCAAATGTATTTCAAAGTCAAAATATTTCTTATTTATTCTTATGGAGCCTGGTTGATTAAGTTTACCCCTAAACGTTAATTAATGCATTAACTATCAAATATGTACTAATAATAACATGTTTAAGGCTGCTGTTATTCATGAAAAAACAAAATCAAGACTTTGTAAAAGGGCATAATAGGACCCCTTTAAATTGCCGTTTATATATAAATAATTAAAATAGTTGTAGTATATTCCAACAATAAGTTTGAACATATTTAGTTGTCAGAGGAGAACATAATGATATGAAAAGACAAAACTCTCGTGCTGAAAACAAACTACATTCTGCAAACTGGATATCCTTTCCAAATAAAGTAGTTTGTCATGGTGATTACACTACTATGTGTATTTTCTGGATGATGATGGATACCCACATTTCTACAAAAATTCTCCTAAAGGTACAATATGTAGGAATTTTTCGCCACCAGGGGTCACTAACCTCTTACAATAACAAAGGCGTGTATATTCCGCTTTCAGCGTAAGTATGGATCTTGTCGTCAAGCTGATGGATCTTTTATGGATGAGTGAATAAACTGATGTTTTTAACTGGTGACTGGTGTGAAGCACGGCGCGATTGCTAGACGTACACCAGCGCCACACGCAACGCCAGTCCCGCGGATATAAAGGAATAAGGACATTTAATTCTACCGATCTACACACAAGTGCTGAATTAATACTCACACAGGTCAGTTTATTAGAGGAATGAAACTTGAGGTAACCCAGCGCTGTTTCACTCGCTCTAACAGTTACACTATCACACTAAACACATTTGAGTGTGTTGAATGTTGTTAGTTGGGTTGTTTGTTGGCTGTATGAGACTGAGTAAGCTAGATCAACATTAGAATAACATACAGATCATATTCTAACATTTCATCATGTTGAACTAAATAACATTGATTAGTTTTATGTACATTGGCTCACCTGTCTAATAAAGCACATGTAACACTCGCGTCTCTGTCGAGTGGAAGTTAGTCACGGACGTGGAGCTCTCGCATCTCGAAACATGTTGATCTTCATTTTAGTCCCCTTTTTGTCTCAAAATCTGCTTGCAATGGTCCATAATGTTTGAACAAATCCGTGAGCGTCCTGCTAGGCATAATGGGCATAACCCGGTTGGTTGTCCACGTCTGTTGCCATGGTTATTATGGCAGTGCGAGCGCAAGCTGGCGGTAACCGGGGGTAACGCGGATATGACGCCATTGACATCGACTCCTCACCCCTGCTTACACGCCCGTTTCTTTGGTTAATATCGCAATTTTCTCAAGATTTACAAATAGTTGGAAACATTTGAGATATTGGAAGTAATCAACTAAAGAAAATATATAACATTGGCCTAGTGGTTTTGGGATATTTTACTACAAAATTCCTACATATTTTACTTTTAAATGTCCTAATTTGATGTATTCAGCCTGTAGGGACTTTTGTCAGGTGAACTTGCTTCCAAACCATCGTCCTCCCCCAGGACTTAAACATGCAAGACACACACACACACACACACACACACACACACGCGAGCCCTTCCCTCCCCCAACACACGAGGGAGGCTCCTGTTACAAGACTTTATAACTCATTGGAATGTCGCAGAGTTTCTCTGAACAAAGAGACAGTCATTTCTGTTGTTTAAAGACATAAAAACCATTAAATATATTTTGTTAAATGTATGTGTGTTTTCCCCCATGTCACAGTGAAATATCTTTGTTGGCCGCGGCATAAATAGACATTAGAAATACCTTCTTTATGCATTTTAAATAACTCTGTATTTTTCCTTTGACTTTCATTTGATGTTTTTGCTATCTGCCCGTTCCAATATGCACAGAGATATAAAGTAAAGTGTATTTTTAATATGTTTTACCGCCATTGAAGATTCAAACTGTTAAACTATACACCCTCCTTGAACACACCCCTTTACCACGAGGGGTGCATTCTCTCGTGCAACATCCATTCCCCGATTGGCTCAGACAACAGGAAGGGGATGGATTTCTCCAAGGTGACAAGTGTAGGAGCTCGGCTCCGCCCAGCTCTCTGTTGAACTTTCCAGCGCGTCAGAAACATGTAATTCACGCGGATGTCCCCTCAGGGGATCAGATCCTAGCCTGGATCTTTTCTTTACTTTCTAGTCTAAAATCTGTTTTCTGTATTCAACTCATTTCACTCCCACGAAGTGAAATGAACTGAGCCGAACTACTTCAGTTGGTAACGTTACCTAAAAGACTTCCAACCGCTGTTCAAAGACTCGCGCCGCATCACGTGACTCTCCAAGGAACCAAGGATTCAGCTCACGCACGCAGCTAAACCATGCGGCCCGCACGCGCACAGAGAACAAACGATCTGCAGTCCAAAACGCGGCTAGACCATGCAGGCCGCTCAAGGGACGCAGCAACACATGAGAGAACCCTTCCACATGCAAGTAAAATTGGGTTACTCTGTTTTCAGAGCATTAAGAATGTGTTTTCGTGTTGTTTCAGGAAAGTTGACTGTCTAGGTGAATGTAACCCCCTCTCTCTCTCTCTTACTCGCTCTCACGCGTGTAAGTTATCCATATCTCTATATCTCACACACTCACTCGTTCATTAATGTCTTATTGCGTTGTGTATGTCTATGTGTTTGTAAATACATATATATCCCGTGTAAACGTAGGAAATATATAAGTAGCTCTGCCTTATTAAATTCAATATATTCATGTGATTGATTCATTTATTCTGCTCAATTGCAAATCCCTTAAACGTACAGTATGTAACTTTTGGCCACCAGGGGTCACTCAATCAAAATAATAGCAAAAGACGTATTCTGATGACGTCGTGAAAGAGCGTGGGCTCATGGGAGTTGTTGTCGTTGTCGAGAGAGAGAGAGAGAGGGAGTGCGCGCGCGAACCAGCTATACGATGTTCATTGGGACACGCGCGATCTGTCATTCCCCAGCCATCTAGCATCTCCAGCAGATAACATGTTCACTGACGAGGTAATGTGTTGTTATTTATATTATATCTCTATTCTTGTTATGTTTAGTTCCGGCTATTCACTTTATGTCATTGTAATGAACACGCGCGCTCTGTCGCTCCCCACATTCCTCACTCATTCTAACTTAGTGTTTTTAAAATCACGTCTCTTCGAACGGAGAGATATATGAATTATCAGGGCTATTGAATCAATATTCCACCTAGCTAGTATTAATAGATGTTAAAAAACACGGTCACCTTTCTTTAATAATTATGATTACGTTTATACTATGATATTGAAAAAGATGGTGAACTGCATATGAAGCTACTTTCTGCAGCTATATCTACAACAAATGTGAATTTACATTATACTGTACATGAGAGCTAGTCCGTCTGCGTTTTACACATGCCATCATCGTTTCACAACATATAAGTTACGGATAGATATAGTTAGCTGAATGGGTGCTTACTTGTTTATTAGAATGCAAGCGAGATCGGCATCTCTCTGTAGTTCCAGCTTGTCACGAAGCTCGTGGAAATGCAACTCCAATGTTAACGCGAGTCATGTCTCTTCTCCTGTCCCAAACCCTTCTCGAGTCATTTCTGTCACCCGTGCGTTTCCGCTTCACGGCTCTGCCTCCAGCAGCAGAACGTGCAGGCAAAGCATAATCATGGTCCATTATTGATATCCAACTATTGATTCTTTATCGTCTTCTTTTATTTTAGTGACGTGCGTCCGGTGTTTACATTTGCGTTTGGCGGTTTTTCGCCGGGATCCGCACGAAGTTAGAGAAACTAGAGTCAAAGGTTATATGACGTCATAGACGGGTGACGAAACGGAAATAAAGACACGGCCCGTGTCTTCAAATTAAAATATAAATTTCTCCGGATTTGAAAGTTGGTGGGAACTTTTGGGATAATGTTAGTACACAACTAAAAGAAATATATAACATAGATACAGTTATTTTTGCTATTTTGAAAGCTGAAAAGTTCCATATTGTGCCTTTAGGTGCCAAAGGTCTAAGCTTTGAGCTTTACAAATTAAATATACTTTGAGTATTTGTTTATAGGGCAGAAAACGCAATTCTTCTGGTCAGAGAATTGCATTTCCTGAAATCCTATAAAGTAAGATGATATTAGGAGATCCCCACAATATTATTCTGACAATTGAGCTAAATTAATTTTGCCTGTTTGTAAACGTGATCAGTGTAATTAACTGCAATCAACTTGTAGTTAACCCTCAGAGACCTAAGGGTATTTTTACAATAAATTTTCCGTCTGGTGTTATTAACTAAAAAAGCTTGTAAAACATCAACCCTTTTGTGCACAGACAATTGACACACCTCTTTTTTTTCAGGACAAATTGAACTTTCAGCATATTTGTGTTACATTGATGTCACCTGAATGTAAAATAAGTTATGGGACCATAAAGACAAATGAAAAAATAAATCGGAAATTGAATCACTCAAATATTTATTGAAATCACACACAAATAAATAAAAGCTAAGCAAATTTCCTCTGGAAAACAGTTTGTTCATGTCTTTGGAGTCCTGGAGCACAGGAATAAACATTATAACTTGTACAGAACCAAAACTATTTACATTTTTCCAAAATAAGTCCAGGCGTTTTCATGAAATTCACTGGTGCCAAGCCTCAAAACAGTTCCTAGTATCACAAAGAGGGCCACATCACAGGCTTTGCATTTCTATTTTATTTATTCTTTTATTTATTATATTCTTTTTATACTACATTTATACTACTATAATACTTTTTACAGTAAATAAATAAATGGCACTTCAGCTGGGTCTGTCCTGGTAATCTAGTTCCACATCTGTCAAAAAGCTCTGTTCTCCTGAAAATCTATCATCCTTCATGGCAAAAAAGGCCAGCGCTGATATACATCAATGTCTCTGTGCTCCTCTGTGAAACCTGCGTCTCTGTGCGTATCTCTCTCTCCCTCCCTCCCTTGGAGAGAGCGCATTGCGCAATGACCCAGTGACGCACCCAATGTTTACGACGGATCAGCCTGTAATTGGTCAAAAACCATCACGTGATATCCACAATGGCAGCTTGCATCGAGCTAGCGGCAAATATGACGGAATATTTATAGATTATGGACTTCAAGTGTATCAAAGTTGGATATAAACGTTTGGATTTATTGCTGAAAAACTCCGAAAGGATGCACAAGTTCCAGGCTGGATAGAAAACCTTCTGTAAAGGCTAGAAAGACACCAAAGACACCCCCGTGATGGCTAGCTCGTTAGCTTTCTGCTGGAAAAAACGGTAAGAAAATCGATACATCTGTCATTTAGTAATATCAAAATTTCTCGGAGGTGATTTGTGGCGTCGTCGACGATGCCGTCGGGCTCAGAGGGTTAAAATACAAGGATACACAGATATAAATGCAGGTAAAATGACATCCTCCCTTAGAGGGAGATTTATTAACATGTAAGACTGATCTAATCCAAACGTGTATGAATAATTATTAATTATCAATTATTAATTATGATATGCAAATTCCCCACGGATTAAATCCGCCCCTTAGTCTTTACAAGCCACAACATAGATATATATGAACCCAGCCGATTCAGATTTTGTGCCTATAGACTAACACTAACAACGTTGAAAGTGTCCTAGCAAACTTACAGCAGTTGTCCTTCTCTGTGTATATACATAGAAAATGACAAAATTAAAGACAAAGTCATATGTGAGATGTTTAAATATTAAGTGCTTAAATATACAATAAAATGAAACTGCAGCAATCAATGATGTAAGGCATGTTAATGCAAGGTGTTTTTATTTTGAGTATTGTGATTCAACATGCTTTTTTGCATCAAAGACTTCTGCCATATACAGTATAGAGTTTTAACAATACATTAGTCATGATATGACTTAAGGTGACCCAGATTGTGTACAGTGTCAAAACACAACTGACTACTTATTAAACAATGACAAAACATTTTTTACTGGTAATGAAATATTAAATAAACTCAATTATCACTGATTTAACCAGAAATAAATGTGTATTAGGAAAAGAGGAAAATATTATTATCAATTGTGGTCTAGGAAGGTAGGGGGGAAAGAAGTTAATCAAATAAAAGCAGTTAAACAAAGTTGCATAATATTTTTTTCAGTTAGACACAGTTAGATAACTCCTAAATCCCAGGTAATAGGCTGCTCCATATCCGGGATGCCTTTGGTTTCCAGAGCTACTCTCAGTTTCTGCCAGAAGACCCTGGTGTCCTCTCCTGGTTTCGGCCAACTGAGATATGTCTTCTTCTGGATTAGTCTCTTCATTCTGTAGTACGGAGACAGTTGATGACTTGGAATATTCTCCAGGAATACCAGGATAAGAACATCTTTTTTCTCATCAAAGAGACGGAAACTAGCAACTTGGATCTCTCTGGAACACCACTCACTTTCCAGGTAGTGACGGCTAATCACACAGATAGTTTTGCGACTATTATAAATGCCATCAACAATATTATCCATGATAGGTTTGCCTGGTTCAAAGTCCCTGTGATGCAGACACAGCTTCCAGCCTTGCTCGTCTTCCAGCTGAGGTAACAGTTCCCTCATTACCCACAATTCATCATGAACATTATAGGAAATAAAAGCATCATACTGCAAACCATTGAGCTTTTTCTGCTGTTTGTTATCATGGAGAAAAGCAAGTAGAAGGTAGTAAGCATAAATAACCTGCCATTTGAGGAAGTGAAAGAGAAAAGAGCCGAGGAGGGTCAGTGACACTAGTGTGGTTGTGGAAATGAAACAGAAAAACCCAACATCTACATTACATGAACCTACATCAAGATCCAGGAGTTTATATCCTTTGAGTTTGTCTGGGTAATTGCATGTGAGTTCATAACCACTCTCAACTTCTGTCTCATTGCTACTTATGGTCCAGTTGATGAACCAGGCATTGGTACAGTCACATGAGAGATAATTTGCTTGTAGATCAAGGTAAATGAGTGTTGGCAGAGACTGGATCAAAGTTTCATTAATGACTGATAATGCATTCTTGCTTGCATGCAACAGATGCAGTTTACTGAGATTTGCGTTAATGAGAAAGTCCAAAGATTGCAAGCCAACTTTGGACAGGTGGAGTGTCTTGAGGACCTGGAGTGGCAGAAATGCATTTGTTGTGAGTGAAATAAAATCATTTCTGCTGAGATCCAGTACCCACAGATAAGGAGTGTAAGTAAATGTGTCTGGATGTAAAGAATTTATATTAAGATTCTCTGCTTGAAGTTCTTCCAAAGACCACAATCCTTTGAAAAGGTTTGAGGGTAAATAGCGCATTCCTTTATGACCTTGGCTAAAAATGTTCAGAGTCTTTAGCTTTTTCAGATATCGAAAGGGTGGTTGTACAAGAGCCTCTTGACTGTCATATGAAATATAGTTATTGTTCAACAGAAGTGTTTTTAGGTTTGGGAGTCTGGAGAACACAGAATCTTTTATTGATTTCTGAGAGAGCTTGTTTGATTGCAAATTCAGGAAATTTAAATTTGTCAACCCATCGAAGGACCCCGGTTCAATAAACGATATTTGATTGTCTGATATAGACAAATTCCTCAGTGATTTTAAGGACTCAAAATCTCCCTTATGGACAGAGTCCAGCTTGTTATTTGCCAGATCCAAACTCTCAAGTTTATGAAGATCTGCTTTTAAATATCCGTTGAGAATGAGTCTGTTAGATCCAATCATTAGAGTTGCTAAGGTTTTCAGATCTTTAAACGCAAAATCCTCAATAAGAGATATATCATTACTGAAAATCTGAAGGGTCCGTAATTGGGTTAAGTTGGAAAAATCTGCACAACTTATGTTCTTTATCTTGTTAAAGGTGAGGTCCAAAAGATGAAGACCTGTTAGGCTGCTGACGATAGCAGGAATGCTGTATAGTCTGTTGTTGGAGAGATCTAGCTCAGTTAACTGTGTGCAGAACTGCATTTCTTCTTTTGATATGGATGTAATGTTGTTCCACTGCAACCCTAGAAATTTCAAAGACGAAATCAGACAGACGTTCCTAATCAAAGCTCTCACTTTTACATCCCCCAGAGAGTGTAGCCTCAGGCTGGCCAAAGAAGAGTTGCAGGTTTGTAGGAGATCTGTGATCTTCTCCAGGGGCAATTGTAGTCCACTTAGATTTAGATGTTGCACACTTTGTAGATACCTTTTGTCCTGCACATCCCATGTCATGTTTTCAGTAATAAAAGCCAAGACCAAATTATCAAGGAGAGGGAAAATATCTGCAGTGATACTGAACACTTTCAACGGATTTTGAAATAAATCCAGGACTTTCAGTCTCAAAGATATGTTGGACACCTCCGAGGTCTGAAAAGAGGTGAAGCCGTTAATCCCAATGTGCACTTCTTGTAATTGTGGTAATAAAAAGAGCGGCTGAACTTTGCTTATTTTATTCAGATGATTCCTGGACAGATTTACTTTTCTCAAACTGATCAGGGGTGAAAATGCAGAGATGTTGATATTTGTGATTAAGTTCTCATTTAGATGTAAGATAGTGAGATTTTGCAGATTCTGAAACATTCCTCCCAAGATATCAGTCAGTTTGTTGCAGGCCAGATTTAACTCCTGCAGAGCCACCAAACTGCTGAACGCACCTTCCTCCACTTCCCGGATCTTGTTGTGTTGTGCAATAAGACTTTTAAGATTAGACAGCTGAGAGAAATACTCTTTTTTAATCTTCTGTATGATATTGTCAGAAACGTCCAAATGTGTGGCTTTGTCCGGTATATTTCCTGGTACAAAATGCAGGGCCCTCTTGTTACAAAACACATTTATATTTTCTGCATATTTCAAAGACCCTCTGACGGTACAGTTCTTTACTGAGTATCCATTTACAAGATTTATGAAAACACAGCAGTAAAGCAGCCATGAAGTCAAACTACAATATTCAATAAAAAACAAACCACATTCTCTCTTTGACATTTTGAGATTCACTCTGTTGTAATCACTTAAGGTTGGAATTCTTGACTTTTCTTAGCTTCAGTTTTCCTAAGAAAGAGAACACCAGTGTAAGTGCAGTGATAATGGTGTTACGCAGCAGCAGCAAAGTAACACTGAGGCATCGGGTAATAAAGCAGCTAAAATCCCTGTGCATTGAGCAAACACTTTGGATATACTGCATGCACATTGCACAGTACGAAACATTCTTTTAAAAATTAATTGTCTCTATACTTACAAAAAGTGAGGAAATGTGTTGCCTAAGAAAAATGAAGTGAATACTTTTCACCCCAAATGTAAAAAAATTGGGTAACACTTTATTTGAAGGGGTGTGCATAAGACTGACATGACACTGTCATAAACATGACATAACACCTGTCATAAACATGAAGGAGTCTTTATGAATGTTTATGGCTGTTGTCATTAAGTGTCATTCGGTAAATTATGACACTTTTAATGCAAAGTTGACATTGTTTAAAATGTCTTTGTTATGACAACTTGACATTAACAAAGACAAAAATGTCTTTGTTATGACAACTTGACATTACCCAAGACAAAAATGTCTTGATTATGACAACTTGACATTAACAAAGACAGAAATGTCTTTGTTATGACAACTTAATATTAACCAAGAAATCATAACCTGTCAACCTGTCACAAATATGTCATAACAGGTCTAATTATCAAACTTCAAGCATTTTGCAGTGTAATAACCCTTAATGACATCTGTATAACTAGTACAATGTGTTCCACTTTACTTGAGGACAAGTAAAATATTCATGACACAGTTATAATGGTGTCATGACGGCCAAAGTTGTGACAGGTTGACAGATTATGATTTCTCGGTTAATGTCAAGTTGTCATAACAAAGACATTTCCGTCTTTGTTAATGTCAAGTTGTCATAATCAAGACATTTTTGTCTTGGGTAATGTCAAGTTGTCATAACAAAAACATTTTAAACAATGTCAACTTTGCATTGAAAGTGTCATAATTTACCGAATGACACTTAATGACAACAGTCATAAACATTCATAAAGACTCCTTCATGTTCATGACAGGTGTTATGTCATGTTTATGACAGTGTCATGTCAGTCTTATGCACACCCCTTCAAATAAAGTGTTACCAAAAATTGTTGAGCATATATGAAATATCTGGGATACACAGACTTTGACATGTCACTTATGTTTAGGTTTTAAACATTAGTATTTTTCGGTGTGGAGAGAAGCTTATTTGCTTCATTTTGCAATGGCAACTGGTTGTTTAGTAAATTAATATCAGAACCTGGTTTGCACATACTTAAACTAGAGCATTATTTTCTTCCGAAAGATCTCTGATAGAAAACTCTCAAATAGAGCATTATTATTTTCAGAGAATCTCAAATCACCAAATTTAGAAGTAAAATTTGAAATGGTTGAAGGAATAAAATAAATGACCCTAATCAAAATGAGTAATGTCAACAAAGGAGAACAAATTAAGTCTGAATTTTTTTTAAAATAAGTTTTGTTTGATTGTTTGAAAACTTACCTTTAAACAATTCCAAGTAAATGCAGACCAAATAATCACAAAGCAGGTTATCTTGAATCACCTTAATGACTATAGTGTTGATCCAACACACACAGTAATAAAACAGTTTACCCACTTTTCATTTTAAAGTTCTTATATTTTCAGGAACTGAATCCCATTGGCTTCTGTGTCGTTTCACTTTTTATTGCCATAAATTATACTGTGAAAGAAAGTCACAAGAGGTCCAGAAAGAGGAAGGATGTGAAACGAAGGTCAACAGAAGTATTCTTAAAATAAATCTTTGGGAAGAAGGAACCCAATGATTTCGTTTTGTCAAAGGATTTCTGCTTTAGTATGCTTTATGTTGCAACAATGTCAAGATGTCCTGAAAATTCTAGGAAGGGTCATAAAGGTTGAGAGACTAAAATATTTGGTACATAAAGTGTGCATAAGGACACATACACTGTAGCAAGGTTGATCTTAAACGGATTTGCCACACCACGTATTTTTGCACACCACGTGATCATGCAGTTTAGATTTAAGAAAGATTAATCCTGTGAAAAATATTCATGTGCTTTTGCATGAGGGGAATCAGAATCAGAACATTCCTTACTGTTGCATTATTTGCTAAATAAATTGTGTGTAAAATATAGTTCAGAGTCTCTCTTGGTAAATGACACCAGAGAGTAATATAAAACGAATAAAAAAGGAGTATTTACTGGTATATGCTGCAGCACGTAATAGAACAGAAGTACTAAAGTTAGAGATAGTGATAGTCTATTTCTGGTCGGCTCTTTGACTGCTTCTTAGCGGCTCTTTAGTCTCCACATGTTCTGTATACAATCGCAATATATTCAACATTTTTAGAATTTCTAAATTTGATTTAAAAAATAAATAGGAATGAATTTAAATGTATTTTTTAAATTATTTTAACAGAACCTCGACTCTCACGCGATTTAACATAGCCTATTGACTGACAGGAGCTGCTTAGGTGAAGCCCAGCTAACAATTTATGGTTCCCAGAACGTTCTGGGAACGTTAGTTTTTGGTTGTGGGAACGTTCCCTGAAGGTTATGGTTTAGGTTCCCATGGAAAGTTTTCTGAACGTTTAGGGAACGTTAGTTTTTGGTTACATTGCAACCTTTAGGCAACCTTTAGGGAACGTTCCCCTAACGTTCTTTTTTACATTCTTCTAACCTTTAAACTTTAACAATGGTACCAATTTTATTATTACTTTAAACTGTCTGTGCATGAGCAGGAATTAATTATTATATATTAGCAGGAATTAATGAATGAACAAACAAACAGGCAAACTTGATGGGATTTAAAACTTTAATATAAAATGAAAATACAAAAAATATAAAAGGCCTAAAAAAAAATAATACAAGAATCAGAGTCAGATTTATACATTTTTAGTATACAACTATGTAGGGCTGGGTATTGACACAAATTTCACAATTCGATTCACAAGCTTGCAATTCAATTCGATTTCGATTCTGATTCGATACAATATTGATTATTTTGGATATGTTACAATAAATAAACATTTATAATGTGTTTAGAATTTTTTTTAATTACCTTTACAGGGACTTTAAATTACCCTTTTATTTATTTTTTATAATAAGATTATATGAAATATAAACATTTAAATGGTGGCTGCCAGATTTATTCAAATATGCATAAAACATTGAAGAACATTAAGATAATGCATATGTAATATTGTTCATTATATTGACCACAGCGCCAAAACGGTATTTGTGTTTTTGAATTTCAAAAGAAAATGAACGTAATTTGAAAATTCACACGGTTTCATATCAATAGTAACAAAGGACAAAGATTATTGCAATGTTTTGGATGCCTGCTACAATGTTCCATTAATTTAAATGAAACAGGACTAATCGATTCTTGAGATTTAAGAATCGATATCGGTTCGTAAAAATGAGAATCGATTAATATCGAGAAATCGATATTTATTACCCAGCCCTACAACTATGACATAATATCAATACAAGTACAAATGGAGTAGGATGAAGAGTGCAAAGTAATAGTGCAAATGTAGTGTGCAAGATGCATAAAGTATGTAATGTGTAGGTGAATGGCCAAAGTGGCAAAAATACAATAATAACAAAAATAGGGCTCCATGGTTCTGAAGGTCCAGTCCTTCTCAGCTGGCCTAAAAAGAAAGAAACAAAAGATTGATATGTCATACTAAGAATGAACACGTTGACAAAAGCAAGACAAATTGCTTTACTAACAACCCTGTTTTTTATGATAACAAATATTGATAGTTTACCCATTCCATTGATTATTATGAACATCACATAGAAGAATTTCAATTTACCGTCTGTGTGGGGCAAACTTTAGCACTTGCCCAATCAAGTCCTCCGCGTCTGCTGCAGCGTGGGGAAGTTTTTCTCGGAGGTCGCTAGAGTAGAAGTCAAAATGAAACATAGTTACAGATCAAATTAAAACCTTCAAGCTAAGAATAATACTGATGTGAACAATAAAATAACACCTACCTGTAATAACCCTGCAGATTGTCAGGTCCTGGAAGGCCTTCTTTGCCTTTCTGCCCCGCAGACTATACTGTTTCAGCACGTCATTGGTTGCCACTCGCCGTAGCATGTGACGCATGGCAGTACCTCTGGTCGAACCTCCAAGGGTTGTCAGGAAAAGTTGCTGTAAAACATATAGAAATACAAATTATACATGTAGAACAAAGTGGAGAGCTTGTACAAATCTCATTTTGTAAGAGCCGTCAGTTCAGTTATAATGATATTTGAAGTTATGCAATTATATAGTGTTAATCTTAGGGCAGGACTATGGCCACTTAATTACCATGTTGTCCCTCCTCTCCTGTTGACCGAGACTCCTGTCGAACTCTGTTACTGTAGAGCAGGTGTGCCCAACCCTGCTCCTGGCGATCGACTGTCCTGCACAGTTCATCTCCAACCCTAATCAAACACACCTGAAGGTCTTCAATTAAGGTCTTAACAACCAATTAAGGTCTTCAGGATTACTTGAAAATTAAAGGCAGGTGTGTTTGATCAGGGTTAGAGATAAACTGTGCAGGACAGTCGATCGCCAGGAGCAGGGTTGGGCACACCTGCTGTAGAGCATGGCGACAGCAACAAGTCACCGACTGGAGCAGAGGTAGGTGACTGGGAGCTCCTTAAGAGCATGAGCAGCTCATCCATCTTCTCCTCAAATGCATCCATCTGCTGTGCCATGCGGGTAATGGATGTCCTCACGGCTATGGAAAAAATTATTGGTGTTAGTTTTAGTTGTTATACATTATATACTTGCATATGTGAACAACTTAAGTTAGTCTTCTTACATTTCCGTCTCCATGGCTGAGCCACCTCCCTCTGTGTGATGAGTTCTGCTGTTTACAACAACAAAAAGAATCAAGTTATTCTCAAGTTCCTTGTCATGAAATTGTATTTAATTGGAAAATACAAAGCCACTGTACCTTCAGGCTGAGCTTGCGTCACAATAGACCCATTCAATTCTGGGTGACTGGCTGGTTTTCTGTGTGGTGTTGACTAAAAAGAAAGTAGATATGAATATTGGTCAGTTCATTTATGGCAGGTTTCTTGCGCATGGCAAAAAAAAAAAAAACCTTGCATGCAGGTGGTGGAGGCATCTGCAGGCCTGTAAAAGGGCAGAAAGAGACAAACACATCAGAACAGTCACATGATATGCACCAGGTTGAATGTCAGTACTCAGTTGTTCCATGGTAGGAAATATGACTCTGGTTTCTTAAATGCATGCAGAAATGTTAACTTACGGACAGGGCTTCCAGACACACACTCTGTCCTGGAATGCTTTCTTGCTTGTGGAACAGTTTCATCTGAAATAAAAGACTAAACAATTTGTACAGATTACAAAAAGAAAATTTTAATGGTGTAAATAATTCCTTCTGTACTTTTTTGAGAGCCAGTAGCAGAACAAAGCAGTATTTCCATACAGAGAAAACTATTATTTATTTATATATAGTATAGCAGCAATAGGTCACCTGTACAGAGCCAGATTTTCTTGACTGTATATTTGACCCAGAAGTACCTGAGTGAACCTTATGGGTGGTGTTCCTCGCTGTAGGAGTCACTGGTCTTATCCATAGGTTTGTCCATGGGCGTCGTAGCCCAGAGACTTTCTAATGGGGAGACACAGCAGCCATAGAAATGCTAATTAATTAAAAGAACCAGTATATCTTATTTGTAACAAGAACGCAAGCAGGTTAACATGATGACACAAAACATACAATGTGGCAAAGCATACACGTTGTGCACCAGCATACAAAGCCCAATATATATGCATTACAGATATAGTGAACGGGGTTCTACGTAGACGTATCCATTTCTCCCAGCCAATCTGGAACGTCCTTGTTGCGTCACACGCCTTGACGTCAGGCAACCTGGCCAATCAGCATTTTAGAGGGTAATTTTAAACTAAAATGGAGTGTGTTGCTCTCTCCGACACACTGGTACTACTAACTAACGTTACCCACTCTTTCCTACACTTAACCATTAGATAGAGTTTCTTATTATTTACTGTTTAAACGTAAAGTGTAATGCTAACGTTACAGTGTGTAACATCACACACCCTTATTTGCTAGACGGCACAGGGATGCCAACGGTACAGGAATAAATGAAACATGTTCTGAATGTATTCTAACAGTGATAGCAGAAAACTATTATACAAATATTTTACCGAACTATTATTATTTGTTTAATCCTTCATGAAACTCACAAACAGTGTGAGTGCTACGTGTGTATTTCTATAAAGAGACGGGAAAAAATGTAACTAGCCTACACAAGATGGCTTGTAGGCTACTAGGCAACATGAACTGGTCAGTTAAGTTGGGAGCTAACGTTAGCACTAACTAAAACGTGTCTAGGGCTAATATACCTGTGCTCAAACACACCAATTAATCTCGAGTGTCCATTTACCTGAAAGAAGACGGGTTCCCAGGCATGTTCTGTGTATCGATCCAGACCAGAAGGACTTTGGTGTATGTAAATCTAGCACAACACGGAAGCCAGTACAGGACTTCAATCGGTCACCTGAAAGCAGAGGCCTTTCCCCCTACTGGTGTGGGGGTGTAACAGTTGGATTTGTACACCGACCGAACTGCACTTGTTAGAAGTGAAATGTGGAATTAAAGAAGTGAATTTTCTTAGTTGTAAAAATCGTTCTATTGATAGATTCTTGTTTTAAGTATTTTTAACTAATACAGTTAAAAAATCAAAATCAAGCAAAAAAGTATTGTTTTTAGCTAAATTTATTATCAGCATAAAAATAAATATATTCTCTTACTATGCTGTTTATCTTACTTATATTTCATAAGACGAACCATTTTTGAGTGAATCTAAATCAAGTGACTGCAAACCTTTTATATGCTACGTCATTAAATGGAGCTGAAATAAACATTTCAAACCCGCACTCAGAACAACCAAAAACAACCAAACGGGAACGTTGTGTGAAGGTATGGTGCAACCACAGGAGAACGTTTTAGTTGGTTGGTTCCCTTAACGTTTAGGGAACGTTATAACCCTGAGGGAACGTTCCCTAAACGTTAGTTTTTGGTTTGGTTCGAACTAACCTTTAGAGAACCATAAACTAACGTTCCCTAAACGTTCTGTGTTAGTGGGGAGTACGCTAGTAGGAATCATCATGGCAGAATCAAAGAAGCGCACAGCTAAGCACAAATATGAAGATGAGCACAGAACATTTTTATCTGAATGGGAGGATTTATATTTTTTTGTTGAACGAAATGGAAAACCATTCTGCTTGATATGCCAGACTTCATTGTCGTATTTTAAGGCTTCAAATCTTGAGCGCCATTTCACATCACTCCATTCTACGGTGGCCCAGGAATTTCCCAAAGGCAGTGAACTTCGCAAGCACAAGGTAAACACTTTGAAACGTAGAAGCAAAGTCAGCTTTTTCAGAAATGTATCAAGCATTCAGAGACAGTGACATTAGCATCATATCAGCTAGCATGGAACATTGCTCGTGCAAAAAAAAAAATATTGTGAAGGGGAGTTCCCTTTTGTTGTCACTCCAAGTCATGTCGAGTGACGACGAATGGGTTTTTCGCTTAGAAAGCCTATCGACTTTGAGTATTAAAAAACGAGCCAATGGCAAAGAAATGCCATGCGTCTGCGGAATTTGCATGGCACAACTCCGCCCCACCTTGTGGGTATAAAAGGAGGACGCTGGCAACATGCAGATATGTTTTCGCTTCGGTGGCAAGAGTTTCTCTTCACTCCACAGCCATTTCTGACCTCGCTCTACGAGACGAGCCACTCTCTCCGGTGTTGGTGTGACAACGATCTCTAGCGAGTTCACATTGCCTCTGCTGATCTGTGCATTGATCTGCCAGTGAGTGTGTTTCTCCCTGCTTGCTTCAGCATCGCAGAGTTTTTTCTTCTCACAAAATAACTTGCACGCGGCACGTATTTTTAAAGACGGCTCGCCCGTGCATTTCTGGTTGCGGTCGATTCATTTCTGACTCTGATGGGCACATTCTCTGCTCTGTGTGTTTGGGCATTGATCACGCTAGAGCAGCGTTTGTGGATGACTTATGATCTCTCTGCGGGAACATGACCATTGCATCATTACGGTCGAGACTCAATGATCTCGTTAGAGAGAGAGTCCCCTCATCCACACCCCGATCTACACCCTCCATGAGAGGTGCTACTTCGGCTGGTGGCCAGGGTGCTACTTCGGTTGCTGTGTCCTCAGAGCGCTTCTTCTCGGCGCGACTCTAAGCACCCGTCCGAAGCCTGTAGTTTTTCGTCTACGCTTGTGGCGAAATCCTATAGTGCAGCAGGACAGGCAGCCGCCTCACTGCATTCCATGGCTATCTGCTGATCTACCAGGCCTAGATGCTCAGGGACATGCACAAGGGCGGGATTGACCCAGGGCTCTTTAATGAGCCTTGCTCTTTGGGCGACGAAAGTGGGCGCACGCCTCCTGGGTGGTCCAGGAGTGACACTTAAGGCTGAACCTGGCTGATGTGCGGGCTGCTGACCGGACTCGTCTGCTCGACATCCCCTTATCCCAGGCCGGCGTCTTCGGTGGTGCAGTTGAGGACTTTGCCAAACAGTTCTCAACCGCCCAGGAGCAGACTGAGGGTATCCAATATATGTTACCCTGCCGTCAGCTCAGATCCCTCAGTCTGCCCACCGCAGAGGGCCCCTTCCAATGGCTCCCACCCCTCCCGCACAGCCCCAGCAGCAGCCTTCATCAGGCTGTGTTGTGGAGGAAGCCGCAGGAAGGCCCCACAGCCCTGTCCAGCTCCGCCCCCCGCTAAATGCCGGGCTAAGCGGTGGTCCTGAGACGGGCTTCTCAGAGATGGGACTCAGTTCTTTCCAGGCGGTGGTAGCAGGCCCACTCTTTCCCCTGGTGGAGGGTCAGGGGAGAATCCTCTTTTCTCAAAAAGAACTGACTCTCCCGTCTCTGAGCACAGAGTTCTCGGATGACAGTGTGCACCGCCCCCTGGCTGCACCACTCTCATCCCCCTCTGTCGCCAGACCCTTGGCAGAGCAGGCCCCCACGGAACGCTGGTCCTTCCCTGTCCTCCTCTGTCAGGGTGCGGTGTATGACCGTGCCCCCACATCGGGCCACTATGCCATCCACATCCGGGCCGTCACTTTCGTCGCTCAAAGAGCAAGGCCGTTCATCCCGCTTCGCTGCCCCACCGAGGGGACGTCTGTGGTTCGCATGACCCCGCTGGCACAGTTCTTGGGAGCCTGGTTAGAGCTTCCCAACCTGTCCCTCTGGGTCGCACAATCCATCAGGCTCGGCTATGTGATTCAGTTCGCAAGGCCTCCTCCCAGAGTCCCCGCTTCAGGGGAGTCTGCTCCACTGTGGTCGGTGGCAATGCCCCTATCATGAGAGCAGAGGTTGCTACCTTATTGGCGAAGGGTGCGATCGAGACTGTCCCTCCAGCCGAAATGAGGTCCGGGTTCTACAGCCCCTTCTTCATTGTCCCGAAGAAATCCCTTTCTCCCTTTCAGGCTAGCCCTGTCTCCTTGCGTCTTTACGAAGGTCGTCGAGGCAGCCCTTGTTCCTCTTCGGGACTGGCTGATACTAGCTCACTCTCGAGACCAGGTCTGCGAACACAGTTGACCTAGTGCTCCGGCACCTAGCTCATCTGGGCCTTCGGGTCAACTGGGAGAAGAGCAAACTCTGCCCCGTGCAGAGGATCTCTTTTCTCGGTATGGAAATCGACTCAGTCGCCATGTCCGTGCAGCTTACGAGTGAGCGTGCGCGCGCAGTCACTGCTGACTTGCCTGAGACAATTCGAGGGGCAAGAGTGTGGTTCCACTGAAGTTATTTCAGAGGCTCCTGGGGCATATGGCATCTGCAGTCACGGCGACGCCGCTCGGATTGCTTCATATGAGACCGCTTCAGCTCTGGCTTCACGACAGAGTACCGAGGTGGGCATGGCAACAAGGCACGCTCCAAGTACCAGTTACTCCGACCTGCCACCAGACCTTCACCCCGTGGTCGAAACTCAGCTTTCTACAGGCCGGAGTGCCCTTGGAACGAGTTTCCAGGCATGTTGTTGTCTCAACAGATGCCTCCACTACGGGCTGGGCTGCCATGTGGAATGGACGTGCTGCCGCTGGCTCCTGGACAGGACCCCAGCACCTATGGCACGCCTTGCTCTGCACCGCCTTCTTGGTTGCTCAAGGGTCAACACGTACTAGTACTTACGCAAATGTGTTTCCCCCACGCCATCAATGTTTACTTACATTTACGAGTCATTAAATCATGTTTAATTTGGACTTCTCTGTGCATGCTCTTTGAGGTGGACCCCATAGACCTGCATTATATGACTGAAAGACTGACTCTCAAAGGTTTGACCTAAAAATATCAAAATTGAAAATACTGTCCATTTACATTTACTGTGGAAACTAAGACACCTACATCTTGGATGCCCTTGAGGTAAGCTAAAACATATCAAAAATTAATTTCAAAGTGAACTATCCCTTTAAAGCACACACAGAACCCGCGATCTTCTTGCTGTGAGGCGACAGTGTTTCTCTCGTATCTGCCGCCTCTCTTATACCTGTATGATGCAAATTACACTCGCCAGTTATCACTGACCTTTTCTGAAGTATCAGAGGTCAACTACATCAAATCAACCACGAAGATAGGGAACTGGAATTATACTTTATTTGTTTTTGTAAAATGTAACAATCACAGGTTGTTTTTCACAGAATAAAAAAAAAACACAAATCTTTATTTGCAATTTAAAGAAGACTAGTGGTTTATTAAATGACTTTCTGTCATTATGGATTGAGAGAAATGTTTCGTCAAAGTATCAATTACAGACATTGTGTACATTGTGTTTTGTTCAGGGGCACCTAAGTCTTATAATAATACAGAAAAAATCAATTATTTTTCATATAATGACTGGCTATATCCATGGCTGGAATACACTACATGACTTTTGCCCAGATTCGACAAATCACCCTGCCGACTTTGGGCTGACGGAGTTGACAGATTTCACAGAATATCATATAATGATGTATGACGGGCATTTTGAGCAGATTTTAGAACATGTATTGTTTTCATCTGTCGTGTGTGTCCTAGTAAAGAGGTGTGTGTTTCTGCATGAGATTGTGTCTGGAATGACTTCAGTCTACCAGTTTATGATGCACAGTTTTCCCTCTGCAAACATCTCGTGCAAGTATATGATGCCACGTGTTTTAAAATCTGTTCAGATTGTAAAAGTCCTGTAGTGTGTTCCAACCTTTACACATAGCAGAAGCAGTCTCTTTTTTATCCAATCCAAACACATCCGAGCATGTGTGTGTGTGTGTCCTTCAGGCCAACACACCACCAATGATGACAGCAACTACGACTCCTAACAGCACACAACAGAAAATAATTACGGTTTTCTTCTGCGTTTGGAAGAGTTCAAGAAAAAAATACAAACATGGGAAACCAGTCCAGGCAGCATGAAAAGAAGAAAACAAGAGTTACTGTAATGACCCAGGCATAAATCTCAGATTCGAGGAGAGCAGTTTGAGGATGTTGGGGGTTTTTCATTCATTTATGACATGTTGTAGATGAATTTACAGATAATGGGACATGCCACAACCTTTATACTAGTGTAATCTGTTATAATACGTGTTGACTACTGTTAGAGATGAAGATCGAAGAGAAAGCAAAGATTCGCTCAACACTGCTCTCCTCGATGGCATCATTTTGAATGTAAGGAGTGTAGCAAGTGCGTAACACTGTTGATCCATCAACCCAGTTCTCTTCCCAGTGGATTACAAACATGCCACAACACAGACATGTAACACACATCAATGCAAAAACACAACATAAACAGAAGTTGGGACATAAATAGTGCCTATTAAAAGTATTCACCCTCAGCAGCACCAAAATATCACTGGGACAAGCAAGCATTTGATTTCTTATCAGTAATAATAATAAACTGATCACAGTGAAAATGAACGTCTATCTGGAAGGTTCAGCATTGAGGAAGAACATACAAGTGTTCTCCTGGAAGTTTGTGTTTTCTTTGCATTTGTTCGTTGGGTTGGAAAGTCGTAATTATGACATCAGGTACAGTACGTGCGTTCAAGTCATTTTGGTCAGAGCAAGATGGCGATGTACCTTTTCTACAAATCATTCAGCTTTTAACTCGACTTCTACAAAATAATGAATAAAGGAAGTGCATTAGTTGTGTTTTTTTTTCTTTATTCGATTTATGAAGGCGCTGTAAATTGAATCGTTATATATTCTAATGTACAGCACTACTAATGTACAGTACTATTGTATTTTGTACATGCAACTTAATTTTATTGTAAATTTAAACAAATAAGATTTCATTCATTACAACAAAATTACCAACAAATACAGATGCTACATCTATTGCACTTACCAGATTTTCTCATCACTTTATGGGAGAATGTTGGTGCGTTCAAGTGCTATGGAAAATATGATATTTTCCACTTGTGAACTGGTA
Source organism: Chrosomus eos (assembly GCA_036326025.1). Taxonomy (NCBI): domain Eukaryota; kingdom Metazoa; phylum Chordata; class Actinopteri; order Cypriniformes; family Leuciscidae; genus Chrosomus; species Chrosomus eos. The sequence continues at coordinate 77,461 of JAZAVI010000386.1, read as the reverse complement.
TTTACCAGTGTGTTGAGTTCAAGTGCTTGCGTTGTCGTAATGTGGTAAAAAGATGGAGATCCAGACCTGTTATTTTGCTAAAACTATTTTAGATTGCTTAAGGCATCTGCTACAGCAAGAAGATGAATTTTCAAAACTCAAACGGTAAATAATATGCTGTATATTTTCAAGATCATGAATAGTACACATTTTTACCATTCACAACCCTCGTGTTGCTCTCCGCCATTTTGAAAAGGTCAAAGGTTATCTCATCTTGGCAACTCGTGCACCAAAAAATTCTACGAGCTGTCCAGTGGAAAATACCACACGAGGGGACGTTCATGTGCATTTCCCACGTCGGCTTTTGGTATTTACCATGTGACCACTGCTAAAAATGTCTGATACAGCGAGACCAAGACTGAGCTTTGTGAACATCAGACTAATTGCCATGTTTGATGTACTGTAAACATAAACCTGATGGAGTCACTGTCTTGCTGGAATACAAATGTGTCCAAGCATAAAGACAAAGCTTAATAGGAATGGCTTGATACAGTAATGGCAATGTTCTGGAGAGCCAAAGTCAGAGTCCAGATCTCAAATTCATTGTTCTTGAGCTCGACTAACAATGAGCTACAAAAAAAGCTGAAAAGAGCAAAAAAGTTGAAAAAAGTTTTCACAAAAAAAAGTGAGTACCAGAAAGTGAATACTTTTTCTAGGCACTGCACACTGTAGCCCATCTCACAAACCAGCTTATCATTTTATTACACACTCAATATGTACATCATTTCCCAGCATGTCTGTGTCTTTGTTCTACTGAATTTATTGAAGATGAAAACAGATGCTCCAGCCTGGCTCAAGCTACTCCCTTTGTCATGTCTGAGCACCACTACAGGTGAAGTCTCTTGGTTAGCTCAATCCAATGGCTAGAGAGACGATGAGGATGAGGAGACAGACGGACACACAGCTGCCTATCACGATCAACTTCTGTGGAGGACATGGACAGAAAGCAGAGATCTTCACTTTAGCCCGTCAATACATCATATCTTAGTTCTGACAGGGTTACAAACCTTATCAGCCATTTGACATTCAGGTTTAGTTCACCCAGAAATGAAACTGGTCATCAATTACTCCCCATCATGTCCCCATTTGATTATATTCACTGGGACTGGTAAACCACTGGGACTAGTTTCAGTAGGCTGTGGCTCTGTGAAGTGAAGTGTGAAGATGTTCTTCCTAGCAGCAAACCCAGGTTGAATCTCATCCCAGATTCAATACTTGCATGTCTTCAAAGATAACCTAGATTGTGTCTTGTTGAGAGTTGCACCATTTGTTCTCAAGGCAGAACGTTGCTAGTATATCGTAGCTAGTAGGTTGTAAGCTCTCCGTAAAGTATCGCGCAGTCGCATATGGCGTTTACCCTCGATGACCCAAGAACAGCGATTACTGAGCTAGACTGAAACTGGTTAACGCTCACAAATTACAGCCAGTCATCAAATTATCATCTTAACTTTTCGCTCATATACACAGGGAAAACAAATGCCATTTATGCATGATAAACAATATTTGAAAAAAATATTTTACAAAACACCTCTTCACTCATCTTGCCGCAGGTAGTTTCGGTTCTTGAGTCAGTGTCTCATGTGATGCTGCTGTAGTTTGGGCCACGTGTGATCTGACAATTGATAAATTAAGCCCGGCCACAAGGAGGCGCCTAGTTTAAATGTGGTTTACAATCCGTAACTGAAAACCCTGCATATTGCACCTTTAAACTCTTTCAGCAAATTCAGGCATGATAGGTCTGCTTGTCCATTTTTGAACATATTCTGCTGTACATCACTCACTGAGGCCCTGTTTACACAAGAACAGTTCCGGGAAAAAACTTAAAAATATTTTATCGGATGTGCCTTTCGTTTACACGGCGACGGCATTTTGGGGGCTTAAAAACGCAAAAAAAAGTGAAACCACCCTCCAGAGTGTAAATCTTAAAAACGCTCCACCGTCACGTTCCCGTCTGAACGGTAAAAACGCAAAAGTAAGGCACAAATCTGCTCATGGTGGCTCTCGTCACGTACGCGTTTACATCACAGGCATGCGCCAGTACAGGAAAATAGCAACCAACATGTCGGATTATTTCCATACGTCGGTACTTCAAGTTGCCCTAGCAGCTCTGATAAACGTACAAGAGTCTTTTCAGCAGTTGTACGAAATATTCTGAGATAGTTTTACTGATAGGTGAAGGTGCATTAATTACCTCCATCAAATTGTTGATGCACCAATTCTTAGGGAGAGAAGTACTACAATTCGTAGTATTCACCAATACTAGGGAGAGAAGTAGAAGTAAGGTTGTACATAGGTGCGCAGACTTGGTGTTGTTGTTTGGTAGTGCTTCACATCGCCCCCTAGCCGCCTGGAGTGCATACTACATCGAATTTCACACACTTTTGCGTCACCATATAGACGCAGATTTCCCCCCCCCCCCCATAACACTCGTCTAAACGCAGAATAAAAAGTGAAAAAGCAACGTCACTTTTGCGTTTTCTCTTCAGATCGTTTCCGTGTAATTATAGCCTGAAACACTGCAGCTTGCAAGAATTACCATTAAAGTCATCTGTCATTGTCCTACTGGACCTGTCCTCTGCTTCTGACATGGTGAATCTTCAGTTCCTCACTGATCTGCTCGGCATCGGAATAGCCCTTTGCTGGCTTGAGTGTCTCCAGTTCTTGATGTGTTCAAACCTGATGAGCCTCAGCTCATTGCTCATGTCTTTGGATGAAGGAACATCCCCTTCAGCTCAACCCTGCAGATCCATGTCATGGAAAACTGTGGCTGCTTGATTTTCATGTAAGATTGTCTTTATGCGTATGAGAGGTGGCCTTTTAAACTTTTATACTTTATGTTTATGTTTATTATTGTGTATTTAGAAAGCTTTTTACGAATGAGAAAACAAATCGACACATCAGCATTAGAATAATGTTGACAGCACACAGACAAAGCTTCACATAACAGTATAAGGAGTGGAAGGAGTGGAAAAAGGCGGGAAGTGAGACAGATGTGCAAATGCTCATGCAGGACGGATGGACGTATCTTTCACTCACCCTTCGTGTATTACTCTGGTACTTTACAGCCTTTGTGGTCTCTTGCACTGCGTCCCTAATGAAATCCACTGTAAGCTCCACATTATACTCTATGCGGTCTATCATCTCTCCCTGACCAGAACAGAAGATGGACGGCACCAGAGAAAGAGGAAAGAAAAAGAGAAAGTTGATTCACAGGAGTTTAATGGATAGTTTGCTATATCTCACCGTCCTGCTAGTCTTCTGGACTTTGACAGCTGCTTTGGTTTCCTCTTTGGCCTTTTCCACATATTCCTGAGCACTGCAGACATTCTTCTCTATATTGTTTACTAACTCTCCCTAAAAGAAGACAGGAAAATACAGCTCACTAAACCACTGATCTAGCAAACACTAAACACTAAATACAACTTTTGATTTTTGTAATGTATTAGTAAACATTGAAATTACAATTAACTAAGATTAATCAATTTCTGCAGAAGTATTTTTCATTCTTAGTTCTTGTTATCTAAAGTTGTTATCTAATGAAACCTTGTTGTAAAGTGTTACCAAGCCGCTTTACCAGCCTCAGAAGATGCAGTAGTCCAGTGCAGCGACTACACAGTGTTGGAAATAATACAACATCTCTATTGAAGACCCCTCTATGTTGCAGTTGTTGCTGTTTTTGCCGTATACATACCTTATTCAAACCTATATCCAAGTTCAGCTTTTTAGACACCAAGTGCTCTTGGTGGATAATACAGTGAAATGTCCAAAATTCAGCAAACCGGTCATCAGCCCTACAAGGCCTTTCCCAGATCCCAACATGGCTGGACCTCTGTCAGTGACTATTTCTGTTAGTTTGGATAAATGCAGATCTGCTTTCTCAACAAGAGCCATCAGTGTCTCTTTCAGGGTGATGCCACGGGTTCTGTCTTTCAGTGGCACAATGTCAAGCAGCTCTTCCTTAATTGTGCAGTCTTCTGACACAAATCATAAAAATATTGCCAACTGTGGCTTATCTTAAACATCGCAAGACTCATCCAAAGCAATGCTGAAATACCGGCACTTCTGAAGGTTTTGAGACAATTGAGTTGTTAATGTCTGATATTCTCTCTTCAACGGTGGGGTGTGACAGCTGAAGGTCCTTTACTGAACGTTTTAAATTTTCATTTTCATTCACAAAGAATAGCAACAACATCACAAAGGCATTGTTAACAAACTCCCCTTCACGATGTTTTTTTTTTTTGCATGAGCAATGTTCCATGCTAGCTGATATGATGCTAATGTCACTGTCTCTGAATTTTCCCCAAATCGTGCAGCCCTATTACAGACTGGTGATATCACTGAATTCATAGTGTGAAATATCCCAAAACATTGCTTTTGGTACCATCTAATAGTCATATATGGCTCAGTCAGTTGCTGTTTGTTTGTTCCCTTATCGAAAAAGGGAACTTCGAGATGCGTCGAACGACACGGTGGGAACGCCTCTTGCGTGATTGCGTCTGAAGCATCTATGCCAACTAGTCCAATGGAATGAGAGAATGAGCGTCACGGGCGGGTGACGTCATGAACCAGGAAAGGATAAGAGCACTTCCGCTGCTCGCCGGCATTTAGCTTCTGTTGCCTCAGCAAGCGATCTGTGTCAAACTGTCTCTGTCTATTTATTGTTGTCTGTTACAATATTGTCGGAAACGTTATGGCGAAACAAATGTACAAACAGTGTGTTCCTCCCTGCCCGCGTTTATTTAAACGGGTGGGGACACACACAGCTTTGTGGCATTTTGTTTGAGAGTAAGAGCATGCTGAGTGCTAACATTGTGAAAGTGAAACTACCAGATTAGCATGCTCTGCTCTCGCCTGTCACTCTGTATGATAGTGGCAGGCTCGCGATTCTCACGGGATGACAGGACCCGCGTTTGCCGAGGCGGCGCGGAGAATGCATTCCTGGGGATCGCAAAAGGATCTTTTGGAGGGGTGGGAGAACGGTCCGAGGGCCTTTTCTTCTTCCTTGCCCGGAAGATCCAGCTCTATCTCCCCGGTGTTGGAAGCACGCTCTGCGGTTTCTTCCGCTCGGGGAGAGAGAGCCCTTTTTTCCTTCATTTCTTCCTCCGAGGAGGTTTGTGTTGAGAATATTGAAAGTGAAAGCAAGCACACACACTGTTGAATTAGATTCGCCATCTATTTTTCCAGTATATGATGAACTGGTGGAGGTTTTGTCCCGTGCTGTTAGTAAATTAAATATTTAATGGCCAGCTGAGAAAAAGGAACGCTCGTCCTAAGAAACTTGACGAGCGTTTTCTTATTTCTATCACATTATCTCCACCACGAGGCTTCCATTTTCCCTGATTTACACACTGAATATTTAAATTATGGAATAAACCGTATTTATCACTACTTTCAGCCCTCGTGTTAAATGTTTATTCAAGATTAGAGGGTTGAAAGATTACGGTTATGATATGATGCCCCAGGCTGAACAGAAATAAAAATAGGAAAATGCTATTTTTTCACCTGGTCCAGTATCATCATTTAAGTCTCTGCTTTGCTCATAAGCCTATACTAAAGAATCTCGCGTTTGCCGAGGCAGCGTGTAGGTTTAATGTTGTAATCAGAATCTAGCTCGGATCTCGCGTTTGCCGAGGCACCGCTTAGATTTCGAGTGTATTTTGCAAAAATAAGATTCTGTGGCTGGGATCTCGCGTTTGCCGAGGCAGCGCGTAGGTTTAAGCAGAACTACTTTGGTTTTATGGGTAAAGCTTATACGGCAGCAGGTCAGCTGGAGAATGTTTATAGAAATCTATATTATAATGCTCCAGGCTTATCAGGCCGATCTGCTGGGGTTCTGGATATAGCGAAATTTGAGCCTTCGGGTCTCTTCGGCGACGCATTCCATGCGGTCGTTGTTAGGTGATAAAAGATATATATATATATAAAAAAATATATATATAATAAGGTTTCTCCCTCGCTGTGTCCAGCCCCCCTGGGGCTGCTGGGCGTGAGCAGCCCCAGCCGTCGAGTTCATCATATGTGCACAGAAAGAGAGTGCTGCGTCTCGTGTTCCTCCATGTAGATACTGGAGACAGACGCAACCCTCTTAACCGAAGTCGCCTAAGCCTAAGCCGGATCTGAGGACCGTTCTTCAGGCGAAGAAAGCTTCGGTTCAAAAAAAAAAAAAAAAAGGGTCCTGATGCTTAGGCATCAGGCCTGTGAGGACAGCCCCGACCGAAGTAGAGTGGTGTACACCTCATTTCACGGTGCCCGTTCCATTTCGGGGTCCTCACGAGACCCTCCTGCCAACCCTGCCACCTCCGGTGCTTCAGGGCGCAGCGGTCTCCAGCGAGTCGCTGATGCTATGCTGCGGTACAGCATTGGTTTCGCGCCCTCTGAGGGGGGCTTTTGAGTAGTCAGGTCAGGTAGTTCCTGCCATTATGTTTCAGGCTCCAGATTTGGCTCCCTCAGTAACACCAGAGACCAGCCTCGAGGGGCTGGTTCCCTTAGTAAATTTTCTGGCAGCGTGGATGCTTCTGCCGAATATTTCTCATTGGGTCCTGCAGTTTGTAGAGAAGGGATACAGAATCCAGTTTGGCTCTCGTCCTCCTCATTACAGCGGGGTGCTGCCCACAGTGGTGCATCCCGAGCAGGCTCTGGTAATGGGACAAGAAGTAAAGGCCCTGTTAGCAAAGAAGCTATAGAACAGGTGTACTCACCCGTCAGAGAGTCGGGTTTTTACAGCCATTATTTCATTGTTCCAAAAAAGGATGGAGGGTTGCGTCCCTTTTAGATCTTCGCCTGTTTATTCGGTCAGTTCAGAAACTAAAGTTCAAGTTAGCTGTCCCTCAAACAGATCGTGACCCAAATCAGATCCGAGGACTGGTTCGTCACGATAGATCTAAAGGATGCATACTTCCATATCTCCATCCTCCCTCAGCACAGGAAGTTCCTGAGGTTTTCTTTCAGGGGCAAAGAATACCAATATCGGGTTCTTCCTTTCGGCCTAGCTTTGTCACCCCGCACGTTCACGAAATGCATGGATGCAGCTTTAGCCCCTCTCAGGCTTCAGGGCATACGCATTCTGAATTATATCGACTGGCTGATTCTAGCGGAATCAGAGCAGTTGGCGGTTCGGCACTGAGGTGTCGTTCTCGCTCATATAGAGATGTTGGGGTTGAGGCTCAATGCCAAGAAGAGTGTACTTTCTCCAGTACAGAGAACCACTTTCCTTGGTGTGGTATGGGATTTATTATCCTAACAGCCACAGAAGAGCTGAGGCTAGGCCAGTCACGCACTGTAAAACAGTTCGAGAGACTGTTGGGTCTACTGGCAGCAGCGTCCAACGGAATTCCTTTTGGCATGCTGTACATGAGACCTTTACAGTGCTGGCTCAGGACCAGAAGGTTCTCCCCGAGGGGAAACCCACTTTGCATATCAAGGCACGCGGCGATGCTTTCGTGCCTTAGTTATATGTAAATTCTGGTTCTTAACCCAGGGTCCGGTGTTGGGAGCTCTTTGCCATCGAGTAGTGATCTCGACAGATGCTTCTCTCACCGGCTGGGGAGCGGTAATGGAAGGCCGCTCGGTTCAGGGTCTGTGGAAAAGCCATCATCTTTCTTGGCACATAAATTGCCTGGAGATGATGGCCGTCTTCAATGCGTTGAGACATTTCCTTCCGGACCTAAGAGGCCATCATGTGCTCGTTCGAACAGACAACACACCAGTGGTCTCTTATCTGAACCGCCAGGGGGGTCTGCGCTCGCGTCCGCTTTGCAAACTGGCGCACCAGATCCTCCTGTGGTCTCTGGGGAAGGTACTCTCTCTGAGGGCAGTGTATATTCCTGGGGACCAGAATATAGGAGCAGACATCCTGTCGAGGCAGGAGCTGAGGCCAGGGGATTGGAGACTCCACCCCGAGGCGGTGGAGAAAATCTGGGAGGCATATGGTCAGGCAGAGGTGGATCTGTTCGCGTCTCAGAACACGACGCACTGTCCTCTCTGGTATTCTCTGACGCACCCAGCCCCCCTGGGGCTGGACGCCATGGTGCAGACGTGGCCGAGGCTACGTCTGTACGCCTTTCCCCCTGTTGCTCTGCTCCCAGGAGTTCTGGAGAGGGTCCGTCGGTATGGAATAAGCCTACTGCTAGTAGCACCACGCTGGCCAAGTCGGATCTGGTTTGCGGACCTGATCCTTCTGCTAGACGGGCCTCCATTGGAGATCCCTTTGAGGAGGGACCTTCTGTCTCAGGCCGGGGGCACAATATTTCACCCTCGACCAGACATGTGGAATCTTTGGGTTTGGCCTCTGAGGGGGCCCAACTTATAGATAGTGGTCTTTCAGCTGAGGCTGTTGAGACCATCCTAAGCTCCAGAGCTCCAGCTACGAGGAAACTGTATGCGCTTAAATGGAGAGTTTTCTCCTTATGGTGTCACCGACATCAGTGGGATCCGGTTAATTGTTCTGTCAACACAGTAATCGAGTTCCTGCAGGAGCGCTTTGTGTCAGGTCTATGTCCTTCCACACTAAAAGTTTACGTGGCAGCCATTGCGGCTTACCATACCATGGTGGGAGGTATATATTTGGGTCGAGACCCCCTGATTACACGTTTCCTTCGTGGCACTTTGAGGCTGAGGCCTGCAATTCGCACTAAGGTGCCAGCTTGGGATTTGACTGTAGTTCTAGTAGGCCTGTCTAGGGCTCCATTCGAGCCCTTAGATTCGGTCTCAGAAAAGTTCCTTACTTTCAAGACTTCTTTCTGCTAGCTATTTCGTCCCTAAAGAGAGTTGGTGACCTTCAGGCTCTTTCGGTCTCCCCCACCTGCCTTGAATTTGCACCGGGGATGGTCAAGGCGTTCCTATATCCAAAACAGGGATACGTCCCTAAGGTTCCAACCTTGACTCCGAGGCCTATTGTGCTGCAGGCTTTCTGTCCTCCTTTTGCAACTACGGACCAGGAAAGACTGCACCTCTTGTGTCCAGTGCGAGCATTGGACACTTATGTACGTCGGACATCCTCAATCAGGAAGTCCGACCAATTACTGATTTGCTTTGGATCACCTAAGAAAGGTCTTCCTGCTTCCAAACAGACAGTCAGTAAGTGGATAGTCGAGGCTATTTCACTGGCATACGAGTACTCGGGCCAGCCTTGTCCTTTGGTGGTCCGAGCTCACTCGACCAGGAGTATGGCGGCTTCTAAAGCCATTTTGCAGGGGGTATCTCTTCAAGATGTTTGTGATGCGGCGGGCTGGTCCTCTCCGCTCACATTCGTGAGATTTTACAGTTTGGACCTGGATGCTGCCCCAGGTTCTCAGGTGCTGAGTGCTTAGATCAACAGACTGACACTCAGGTACTTGTAATTATGGCGGGTTGGGTATTCTCGTTCCCACCGTGTCGTTCGACGCATCTCGAAGTTCCCTTTTTCGATAAGGGAACGTCTCAGGTTACTATTGTAACCATAGTTCCCTGAGAAACAGGGAACGAGACGATGCGTCCCCCTGCCATACTTCCTGCGTCCCTGCGATCGGCTTGCTTCGGCAACTGTCGAAGCTAAATGCCGGCGAGCAGCGGAAGTGCTCTTATCCTTTCCTGGTTCATGACGTCACCCGCCCGTGACGCTCATTCTCTCATTCCATTGGACTAGTTGGCATAGATGCTTCAGACGCAATCACGCAAGAGGCGTTCCCACCGTGTCGTTCGACGCATCGTCTCGTTCCCTGTTTCTCAGGGAACTATGGTTACAATAGTAACCTGAGACGTTTTTTATTCTCTTTTTTTTGTGTGTGTACATATTCAGACCCAAGTAAATGTTTAGAGATTTTTCTACATGTTCACTTCAGTGTTGCCAAGTCCACTTATTATAAGCGACGTTGGGCTTGTTTTTCTGTGAAGTCGCTTACAAATATTGGTGGTCGCGTTTTTTTGGGGGCATGTTTAAATGAAAAAATGCGCGAGTCGTGACTGGTGGTGAATGGACTGTAGGAATGTTTTTGGTGGAACAAATGCCTGGGACAAAGTGGGCGAAATACGGGAAGAAGTCTTTTCTAACTCACTCATTTGTTTATCAGAGCAGGAGACACTTTATTGCTGCACACTAAGATTATCAATAATTTCTCCTGTTTCTGGGTTATCGTTATTTAAAAATGGGATCTTCTGCAGTCCCTGCAATAATAAATAAAGAATTTGTGAATTCAGGATGATATTTATTTGTGTGAGCAAATTTTAATTATCAGAGGTTTACTGTGTATATAATGTACTTGGCATCAGTCTATATTTGATATCCCATCAGTTTTCTAATGTTAAATAATGTTAGAGGAGTGTTAAGAAGGGTTATTTGCTGCTGAATCGGGTGGTGATATGTTGCATTCGCTACAGGATGTCAGTCATGACTCAGGAAGATAGAATCAGGTTGATATAGGTTTACTTCAATAGTTGGAATATAGAAATAGCAAACAGCACGGTATGGCATAAAAGGTTTTCTTCCTTTGATTGCAATATAAACAATATGCAATTCTGTAGTTCACTGTGTATGTGTGTGTGGTTCTAAATAAACAGAGAGAATGAATAATTACTAACTGCAATAGTATCATCAAAAATTAGCACAACAGTATGCTCATAAGCTAGGACATTAGAACAATATTATCAGCATATATTCAAACAATATTACCGAAAGAGAACTACAATTCTCATATAAAGTAATCAATTGTAGCAATTACATTAATTTATTACAGTGATGATAATCAAATGGTATAGCCATTAACGTTAGCCAAATATTATCCTATTGACTTCTTTCACAGACAGTCATAGCATTAGCTTAGCATTAGGATGAATCAGGACATATTACAATGTTAAATAGCTACAAGAAACTCTCGAAGAAACATTAATAATAAACAGCGCACTTACATATCGTCATTGACGCACACCAACTGAAACCACTCAGGAATAATTAGAACAGGGTAAATTCTCAGTACTCAAGCACTAAAAGTCCACACCTGACCGGAGTTTCGATCGATTACCTCATAACGCAGTCTGCGTTACGGCTGATGCAATACTTGCAATGAACTTGAGTAAGGGCAGGCCGCCACCTACTGGACGTAATAAGTAATGTTGCCACATGAACTATATACAAGTTTGACTCATAGCGGGCCTTTTGTACAGCCGCCCCCAAATTTAGGAACTAAATTTGTCCCTGATAAATGGTTTACAATTATGAGGTTTCTGTGTCATCAGGGATAGCAGGGAGTACAACCATCCTTGAAACAGGTCTGGTATAGGTCCGTCCATTGATTAGCACATCTGCAGCTCTGATATGCCCATCGGCACTTGGCATGACCTTGGTCACCTTCCCTATTAACCACATCGCTCTAGGCAATTGAGGGTCTACCAGCATAACGACGTTCCAACAGCAATTTCCTCAGCGTCTTTCTGCCATTTAGATCGAGTCTGCATATTTGGTAGGTAGTACTTGATGAATGAGGACCAGAATAAGTCTGTGAGGATCTGGCTATGGCGCCATCGTTTACGACTGATCATCTCGCTTTGAGGGTATACAACTTGTGGGAGAGAGCCATCCAGCCGCCCCATGAGAAGGTGATTCGGAGTAATGGGATCAGTATCTGAGACGTCAGAGGATAGGTATCCAAGAGGTTTGGAGTTCAGTATTCCCTCTACCTCAGTTAACACTGTCCTGAGAACTTCCTCCGTTACCGATTGAGCACCAACCGAAGCATACAGAACTGATTTTACAGATCGTATTTCACGTTCCCATACTCCCCCGAAATGGGGAGCTCCAGGTGGGTTGAAGTGAAAGTGAACTTTCTGCTTCGCCAACCGTTCTTGTAGTTCAGGTGACATTGTTTTGAATGCTTCATGTAACTCTCTCTCCCCTCCTTTAAAATTAGTCCCTTGATCAGACCATAGCTCGAAAGGAGTTCCTCTACGTGACACAAATCTCCTAAATGCCATGAGGTAGGAATCAGTATCAATACTTGATAGGATGTCAAGGTGGACACATCTGGTTGTTAAACACTTCCAAATTATTCCCCATCTTTTCTCCACTCTCCGTCCAATCTTTACTGAGAAGGGCCCAAAGCAATCCATTCCAGTGGAGTAGAACGCAGGCTTAAATAGTCGAAGTCGAGCTACAGGCAGGTCTGACATTTTTGGGATTTCTGGTTTGGCTCTCCATTTCCTACAGTCAGTGCATCGAAATTGGTGATTGCGGATGGCCTCTCTACCACGCAGAATCCAAAACTTTCAGCCAGAACTCTTTCTGGGCCTGAATGTTTCAACTGCTCATCATAGTCTTGAATTATAAGTTTAGTAAGAGCATGACTGGGGTCAAGGACAATTGGGTGCTTTGTTGCTATGTCGAGTGCCTCAGCTCGTCGAAGTCTTCCCCCCACTTGAATAACATCCATTTCTTTGTCCAGCTCCGGACTCAAAGTGAGCAGATTACTGTCAGAAAGAAGAGGTTTACCTTGTTTCAGGCACTGGAAGTCACAGAGAAAACTATCTTGCTGAGCTGCTCTCCACTGAAGTATTTCTGCTTGTTGGAAATCTGCAGCTGTTAGTGGCTCTCCACTCGCAGGCCCATGGACATATTGTGCAGTAGCTTCCAGTAATTCTTTGTAGACTGTATACTGTCTGGCATCAGGAATCTCAGAGTTGTAGGTCACTACATTCAGGGCACAGAACATTGACTTCCGCAACTCCGAATCCCCTTCCAAGGAACTGTTAACAGGACTCTTGGGCCATTGATCAGGGTGCATTAGAAGGAAGGGGGGTCCATTAATCCATCGTTTGGTCTGGCTAAATCCTCAAGACGTTTTCCCTTTGTTAGGTCATCAGCCGGAATCTGAGCCGAGTCCACGTACCTCCAATCCTGTGGGTTTGTTGTTTCTTGGATATCTGTGATCCTGGTGCCAACAAAGACTTTGAACCGGCACGAATCTGAATGCAACCAATTCAGCACTGTGGTGGAATCGGACCACAAGGTAATTTTCTGATACTCAAGTGTAAGTTCCTTCCTTAGCAACTCCGCTAACTGAGCTCCACAGAGTGCGGCGCAGAGTTCAAGTCTGGGAATGGACAACTGTTTCTTAGGTGCAACTCTGGAGCGTGCAAGTAGGAATCCTAACTGTACCTTGCCTTGACTATTCTCAGTTCTCAGGTATGAGACTGCCCCATAGGCTCTCTCTGATGCGTCACAGAACACATGTATTTCCCTTACAGCAGAAGAATTATCCATTTCTGGGGTCACATAGCATCTAGGGAAGGCAATGGTGGAAAGTGATTTAAGTTCGTCTTCCCATTGCAGCCAGTTCTGCAAGAGTTCATCAGGGAATAAAGGATCATCCCATTCTCTCGGTTTAGCCCAAAGTTGTTGGATTAAGATTTTTGCTCTGGTTGTATATGGCAGGATGAAGCCCAATGGGTCATATTGACTGGCAAGGATTCGATACAAATTGCGCATGATGGGCTGTCCATACTTTAGGGGACGGTGTTTGTACCTTAGAGTGTCGGTGGGACAATGCCAGTGCAGACCTAGAGTGGATTCGGGAATTTCTGTTTCCCTTTGTGACAACCACAGTTCAGTGCTGGTAGACTGAGCTTCCTTAGGTAGATGACTTACTACACTAGGTTGATTTGAGGCCCACTGTCGGATGTTGAATCCTCTATCTGCCAGTAGCTCCCTGAGACGGTTAATCAGCCCTCTGGCCTCATCAGCTGTGTTCAGACTCTGGAGACAGTTATCAACATAAAAGCTCCTTTGTATAGTGAATTGTAGGTTATCACCTGTCTCTGTGTTATCAAGGACATGTTTGTGCAGTGCATAGGAAGCGCAACAAGGGCTGCAAGTAGTGCCGAATGGGAGCACCTGCCATTCATAGACGTCTGCCTCTCTGTCTCGTTCCATATCTCTCCAAAGAAATCGGAGGATAGGTCTGTCCTGTTCCAGAAGTCGTACTTGATGGAACATTCCCTTCACGTCCCCACTCACAGCTACGGAATGCTCTCTGAATCTTATCAGGACTCCAAGTAGTGACGGACTAAGTACTGGGCCAGGAAGCAGGGATTCGTTTAACCCTCTGAGGTCGGCCGTCACGCGGGCGTGATGAGCTCACTTTTTTCCTTATCAGTGCAAAAGAGACTCAAATTACTCTGTTGATTTTTATCTTACATTTAAGTGTTGTACATCATTAGATCCTGTTTAGTTTCTATTTTTTTTAGGGTACTCACAATAAAAACAAAGTGTTGTGCTTTTCGTCAAATAAAGAATAATAAACATGATGTGCGTTTTACCTTCTCTCCGTCAGTGAAGTCCATTCTGAAACGCGTCCGAAAAAATAACTGTAACTCTGTTAATACTTGTCACAGAGATACGAGAGATGTCTCTTTATGAAGCTGAGATTCTCTTCTTTTAAATGAAGTAAGCTACTAAAAAAAAATATATTTCCAGTTTATGTAATCCGTTTGAAACCAAGGAGAGTTACAGTTGTTTCGTTCTCCCCTCATTATCAGTAATCAGCTCAGATCGCCACGCCCCCAGCGCTTTTCACATGGTAAAATAGGTGATCTATGCATCGCACACGCAGCACGCCCCGCGATCAAGCCACAAAAACATGAAGCTTCTTCATCAGATCATTCACTGTTAGTTCATCGCGTTTGGAGGATGGCAGCAGCACGCTACTCCGACAGAGAGGCCCTTCAGATGATTCTGGACAGTGATGACGAATTCACATTTTCTTCAGAGGAAGATTGCAATTCGGACGCCGAAAAGGCTGCATTTTCAAGAACGAATTGATCCAACCGAGGATAGAAGTTCGGAGTAAGTTTTTTAGTGTTATAATTCGTTTACTTATCATATAGAGCTCAAATGAATTTTATATTTTGCCTAGTTTTGGCTAGCTTTTGACATAGGAAATACCTCACAATATCCCTAACATTGTATGCTCGTGTAAACTTTTTAAATGTGATATTCTCTGAACATATTTGTATATAGCATACATATTTTTCACTCAGTTTTGATTAGTTTATGACACTGATTATCATGCTAAATAGCCTACTGCCTTATGTGTAGTGCATTTTGTTCGAGAATAACTTCTAGGTTATGTGATTGAGATAAATATATTTCAGACTCCGGTAAAATACGTGATACTGTCTAAATACAATATATTTTATATATAAATGTTCAGTTTTGGTTAGCCCATGACTTATCATGCTAAAATAGCCTACTGCCGTAGCCTATGTGTAATGCATTTTTTGGGGAATAACTGCTAGGTTATATGTGATATTTCAGACTCTGGTAAAAACGTGATAGATTCTGTCTAAATACAATATGTTATATATAAATGTTCAGTTTTGTTTAGCCTATGACACTTTATCATGCGTAAATACTTGTTTGTGAATACAGGTGTAATGTTTGAAATGTAAGTTAGTGATGTGTCGTTCGTTCGCGAACAATCCGTTCATTGTGTAGCCTATCCCTAAATGCGTGCTGTCTATATGGGCCATAGATACTCGCAAATGTTCAGTTTTAGTTAGCCTATGACACTAATTATCATGCTTACTGCCTTATGCACTGTGAATACAGGTGTAAATGTTTGAAATGTAGCGATGTGTCGAGAGCGAACGATCCGTTCATTGAGTGTACATAATAAATGCGTGCGTTCTATATGGGCCATCAACAGATACTCTGTTGTATACATAATGTATGCTAACAGTTATTTTGTTTTGTTTTTAGGAATGTGGCATCATGCTCTCCTTCTCCAGCACCTCCCAGAGGGACACGCAGGTCTCGTTCAGTTCTCAGTGCGATCGAGAATAATACTGAGTAAGTGCATAGACGTAATATCGTTTACATCGTCATAATGTAAAAGTTCCTATTATTACAGTCAGGGATAGTGGTCAGAATGATTTTCACTTCATTTTGAAGTAAAAATTCTAGCCTACAAGAATAGTAACTCAAAAGTATTGTGGACAACTATTCATTATGTGTTAAATGGCCTTATTGCAGTGACATTTTTTTTTCCAAAACGTACTAACCACGCATATTATTTTTTTTCTATAAAATGCAAACAAGTACATAAATTTTGCTCACATATTATTGTAGCAGAGTTTGTGCTGAATACAGCAAATTTATATGTTGGCAAATGGTATGTTTTAAGTAGCTGAAATAAGCACAAATGTCAGGGCCGAAACATGTCATACCAAAACACCGAAAGAGCCCCAAAACAGCTCAGACCTCAGAGGGTTAAGTTCATTCCCTTGTACTGGAATGAGCAGTTGAAGACCAGCCGATTTTTGTCATTGTGGGTGACCATATGATGCGGTATGAACCACCTTTCATGGCTCTGTGGTGCTTTGTCTGGATCCAATTTGGCCACATACCCTTCTTCCACTAGTTTCTTCATCTCCATAGAATAGGTCGCTGCACGATTGGGATCCTTTAAAAGATTCCGTTCAGTTCTCCGAAGGTGTGGCATTACTGCTTCTTGAGGGGCGTTAAGATGAGCCATGTTGGCTTTACGTAACAGAGGGGTAGCATACCTCTGGACGCCGTTTATTGCCAACTCTGACAGTTCCTTTGTTCAGAAGTTGAAGGGCCGTTTGATCCTCCCTGGAGCGAGTGACCAATTTCTCATTATGGTAGGGCAAGAATGTCCAGTTCCCATAACTTCACAACATTTCTCATCAACTCCGTTTCCTTGGATGACACCGATGTAAAAAGGATCTGTTGAGGATGGAGAGGATTCAGAAGGAGCTTCGCTGGACCCTGTAGTGTCCAACCCAGTCTTGTCTTGATGGCGGCTGGCCCGCCAGGTGGTCCAAGATGAACTGGCTCGATGGGGGTGATTAAATGAGGCTGATCGGCACCGATCAGAAGGAGTGGGTGAATCTTCTCAAAGGACTGGATAGGAAGACCCTTCAGGTGTTTGTACTTGCTTACGAGTGCCTCCATTGGGTAAGTTTGGTGAGATAATCCCAGCTGATCAGCAGTAAAGGCTTGCTTGACGTGGTATGTCTTATGTGGTTGCGCCACTGGAGATATACTGAACGAAACTGTTGAGCCTTGTAAACGTGACACTTTCTGATGGATGGTTCTAATGGATAACTCCTCCTCGTCACCTTTCAGATTCAGTTGCTGGGCTGCAGCAAGTAACAAGATGGTGCGTTCGGATCCATCGTCCAGGATAGCATAAGTGTCCAATGTGCGGTTCTTATATCTCAAGAGGACTCTGACTACTTTCAGCAGGACCCGGTTGTCTGTTCCAGGTCTGTCCAGATATAAAGTTTCAGCTGTGGATCTTGATGCTGGCACAGTATCTTTGACTGCCTTGTAATTGATGTCATGGAGTATGAGCAAATGTTTACCTTTACATTTATTGCAGGGTTTTTTTAGATTGCACTGTGCAGCTAAATGTGTTCTACCACACTTCCAACAGCGCTTGTTTGTTTGAATCCAGGTTTTCACTTGCTCATTCGTGAGCTGCTGAAAGTTGAGGCACTGACTAAGGAAATGGTCTGTATCCTCACAGTAGGGACAAAAGGCTTTACTTCTCACCTTCCTCTCTGGTGAAGTGGCTGGTTTGACTGGAGAGGAAGTACTATTTGGGGTGAAACTGCCTGCTCCGTGCAGTACAGTAGCTGGTCTTGACCTCTGCTCTTTGCGTTTCCCAATTCTTTGGTTTGTCCATCCCTTTAGCTGAATGTTTCCCACCAGATCACTATTTTGACACCACGATTCAGACTGCAACCATTTGGAGAACTCTGTAAGTGTAAAGGTTGAAGCATGATGAGGCAGCATTTGTCTCCTGAAGGAAGCTCTTAAATCAGGTGGCAACTTGGTCAGCAGGCGAACTACGTGGGACCCACACATCAATTCAGCATCCCCATCTGGTCCTAAGGATTTCAGCAGTCCTACAAGGGCTTGAATTTGTAATGCAAACCTTTCAAAAGCTTCTGGGTCTCCTGGACGTACATCTGGTGCGTCCATCACTGTAGCAATCTTATTCAATGCAAGTTGATGAGGCTTACCGAATTTATCTGTCAATGCGTTCATTGTCTCGGTGTAAGGATATGGAGAATTGAGGAAGGAATCTGCAATCAATCTAGCATCTTCCAACTGTAGATGATCCACCGAAATTAGATACTTAAACAACTCTGACCCATCTTCAGGTAGCAGATTGTGCAGCGCAAGCCTCAGACGTGCAAACTCGCTTGGATCTTTATGTACAAGGTAACGTATACTGGGCTTAGGACCTCGATATTCCGCAGCTGACTCCTTTAGCTGAATGGAAGGTTGCTCTAACCAGTAAGGCTTCGGTCTTTGAGCAAGTAGTGGCCTTGGGTGATGGTACATATCGCTCTTTGATCTAGTGACAGGCTCGTAGCTGCTCTGGACTCTGTCATATGGCCCATAAGATCGGTCTGCAGCACACTGGGGTGGATGCGCATCCCACTGTGAGTCGGGGTATTCATAATGCACAGGAGGCGGTTCTTTATAAGACTGTGGATAACTGGGTGTTGGTCCTCTAGGGGTATCATGCTTTGACGCGACCTCGTCTTTCATAATCTGCAACTGACCCATAATTTTATCAATCAGTACCATCATGTCTGTAGCACTATGTGGCTCAGTCAGGGAAGCTCTCGATTGCTGCAAGGGATAATTGGGGTCCTTCACACCACGATTCATGCCACTGAAGGAATAACGTGAAGGCTTGGATTGTGGTGAATAAGGGTCTGAGGAAACCACATATGAAGGAGAAGCATGCAAGTCGAAAGTGGCGGATCTTTCATACAAGGTAGGCGGAGCACTGGTACATAGTCGACCTTTAAGCTCGATGGGTGGGCCAGGCATAACGTCAGCTGATTTCTCATGGAAAGGAGTAGAGGCCTCAGGTCGATCCATGGTAGCAGTCCGATACTGTGAGGCTGTGAAGGATTGTGCCCTTAAATCTGGAAGGTAAGGATATGATGTTGACTCTGATAAATGTTTCCTGTCTTTAGGTGGAGTATGAGGTGCCATCTGTGGTATATCTCCTTTGCTCCCACTGGAATCCTGCTCTCGTCTGTGCTTATACCGTGCTGTGCTTAAGTGCTGAGGATGTTTACTCCCTGGTTGATAACCTCCATAGTCCACCTCAAAATCGTCAAAATAAGCAGGATGACGTTTCTGGCGGTTTGGCCGTACATACTCTGGAACAGTTCCTCTTTGATACTCATCAACCATACTGTCACTGTAGCAAATCACATCCGGCTCGAAGGACCATATTGTTAAGAAGGGTTATTTGCTGCTGAATCGGGTGGTGATATGTTGCATTCGCTACAGGATGTCAGTCATGACTCAGGAAGACAGAATCAGGTTGATATAGGTTTACTTCAATAGTTGGAATATAGAAATAGCAAACAGCACGGTATGGCATAAAAGGTTTTCTTCCTTTGATTGCAATATAAACAATATGCAATTCTGTAGTTCACTGTGTATGTGTGTGTGGTTCTAAATAAACAGAGAGAATGAATAATTACTAACTGCAATAGTATCATCAAAAATTAGCACAACAGTATGCTCATAAGCTATGACATTAGAACAATATTATCAGCATATATTCAAACAATATTACCGAAAGAGAACTACAATTCTCATATAAAGTAATCAATTGTAGCAATTACATTAATTTATTAACGTGATGATAATCAAATGGTATAGCCATTAACGTTAGCCAAATATTATCCTATTGACTGCTTTCACAGACAGTCATAGCATTAGCTTAGCATTAGGATGAATCAGGACATATTACAATGTTAAATAGCTACAAGAAACTCTCGAAGAAACATTAATAATAAACAGCGCACTTACATATCGTCATTGACGCACACCAACTGAAACCACTCAGGAATAATTAGAACAGGGTAAATTCTCAGTACTCAAGCACTAAAAGTCCACACCTGACCGGAGTTTCGATCGATTACCTCATAACGCAGTCTGCGTTACGGCTGATGCAATACTTGCAATGAACTTGAGTAAGGGCAGGCCGCCACCTACTGGACGTAATAAGTAATGTTCCCACATGAACTATATACAAGTTTGACTCATAGCGGGCCTTTTGTACAAGGAGGTTTAACTCCCTCTTGTGGTCATTGTCCTGAAGCTCAGAAAAATAAATAAACTGTACCATGTGTAGAGTTTTACAAAACTGCGCACAGTTTACCAATCTGTCCACATGGATGTAAATTGACAATCTATACCCACAGTTTAAAATCCGTTCCCATGGATTGTAAAACCATGCACACAGTTTATTTATTTTCCTCTTCCCAGAACCTAGGTGGCTCCGTAGAAAAAGTTTCTTGTTTTGGGCTTGTTTTCACAGGCCTGGGGTCTCATTTATAAAGCGTGCGTACGCACAAAACAGGGCTGGAAACGTACATACGCCAGTTTCCACGCAAAGTTTGTGATCTATAAAAAACAAACTTGACGGGAGAATGTGCGGACCTTCAAGCAAACTTTGAGCCGCGCGTACGCATGTTTTGGAGACGGAGCAGTTTGGCAACGCCGATGGTGAGCTGGAGTTAAATGTCTTTTTGGTCACTTTTAGACCGAAAAACAAAAAATATATATACATACAGTATACAGAAAGATAATACAAATAGCTATAATTTCACTCACCAAGCCTATCACATGAAGCAAACATCCATCCCTTCTTAAATGTCCGCGCCAGCGAGCGCGTTGGGCCGTTTAGTGAAACTGACGCAGCCTATCTAAAACCGTCCATCTTCATTATAATCATAAATACAGTGTTCTGTGAAATATGTTAAAATAAATAAAAGAATGATTTAAACTATGTTTTACTTCTGATATAAACATTTAGATTAAATATGCCATTCTGATTAATGGAGTTAGACACTTAAATTACATGAAATCATTACTGAGAAGTTACTTTTTTATATATATTCAATAAATATAAATATTTGTTGTGGATGCAATGCTTTCAAACACTTTTCCTCTGGCATGCTGTGTTTTAATGTTTCATAGATAATTGCTTATGATATAGCAGATTGTCAGAGAAAATAGTTTCGTGCAAATAATGCACAACAAGGTCTATCTGTTTCCATTCAAAATATAAATCAATTAAAAATACTCTTTGGCCAGTGGAAAAGATTGAGAAAAACTTTCTCTGAAATGTATTTTACACTATTTGATTTATTTATTCAAAAACAAGGCAAGGATAGGCTGCTAAATATTTTTTTATTAGCCTAATGTAACTAATGTGACGGCACATCTGTATTTCATATTTTCCTAATGTCTTGTACCGTTAAACATGTTATCAGGTGGATGAATAATCATATGCAAATGATATGCAGATGAGGATATGCATAGTAAAACTAGGCGTTGTAAGCTCCATATATGGTTATTTCGGGGTGGAGACGCACGTGCGCACAATCTTACGCTGACTGGGATTTATAAAGTGAAATCTGCGCAGATTCTGGCGTACGCACAGTTTTATAAGTCAGAATGTTTGTTTGCGTACGCCATTTTTGGCTTTCGGACGTACGTACACTTTTAGTAAGGATTCTACGCACAGTTTTATAAATGAGACCCCTGGTTGCTTATTTGTCTCGCGAGATCTGGCAACACTGGTTCACATCCTCACTGCCCTTTAGCATCAACACCAGGAAGGTTTTAGATTCTAATATCTATATTCTATATCAGTAGTGTTGCCAGAAGATATAAACCTGTCAGTTTGGGTGAGCCCATGACCTTCCCTGACTTACTTTAATGTATCCGAGATCTTTGTGCTGGATATTATGCATGAAATCCTTGAGGGAGTTGCACAGCATGAAGTGAAACTGTTTTTTAATATATGAGCTGCAATCTAATTTCTGGTGATTCTATTCCTCAAAGACTGTATGCCTTAAACTATGGCTATTTGGAGAAAATATCCACCCAACCAAGGTCTACCTTCAACTAGCAGGAAACAGCATTGAACTCAATGCAAGTCAGAACAAGTCATGTACATCCCTCTCATATGGAGATAAGCACTGGCATGTTGCTCCTCTTTCATATTGCTAATATTATATTTTCTCCTTGCATCTCTGAAGGACTGACAATATTTTTGAAGCATCTGATAGTAGAGCGACATCGATTGTTCAGGGAGTTGTATCTTTCTAGGAATCTCATTTCAAAGCATCTCCTTATGATTCACTACCCTGAATTCATCAGGAAAGAAAAATAAAATAAAAAGACCTGACCAAATCACTTGCAAAAAAAAACAAACACACAAAAAAAAAAAACAGGTAGCCATTGCCTAACACTGGGAGTCAGGTACTATGAAATGTATTGAGTGTGGCCCTGTTACAAATTAATTGTTGTCTGACCTGAAATCAGGTGGTTGGTGAGAGGTAGAGAGCTCTAGAGAGGTAATGGTCACACGGGTTAAGTGCCATGGTAAAGAATATCACTGGGTTACTAAGACTTGGTTGATGATGCACCTGTCTTTGAAATTTTTTTGAACATCATGAGTTTGTTGGACAAAGAGTTTGTTGAACATCTTCATGCTTTCAGTGTTGTTGCACAAGAGCACAGTATTGATTTTAAAAACCTGATTTTTTTTTTAACTACAAACCATTTTATTTACAAATGTCCAATGGCAATGAGAGTCTACTTTACATCGTTTTGGACTGTTATTTGTAATAAATGTATTAATGTAATTTAAGGCACTGGCTTGATGGCTTGGTGTTCTGTGCTGGATTAGAGTGATTATTTCAAAGTGAATTTATTATTTTCAGATTAAATGATTTGTAAGTTTATTTTGCAGTTCTTTTAAAGTAATGCAGAACCCTAATAAGAAAAACTGGTAACTCCCTTAGTGTTGTTTTTATTTCTAAAAGTGAGTTGACTCATACTATGGCAAGCCGTTTTAACATTTAATCATTTTAACCTACTAGTCTCTATTTTCATGCTACTAGTACTTATTTTTTAGATACTAGTATCTATTCCATTAAGTACTAGTACTTATTCATTAGCTACTAGTGCTTATTCTTTAGATACTAGTGCTTATTCATTAGCTACTAGTGCCTTTTCTTTAGAAACTTGTGCTTATTCTTTAGATACTAGTGCTTATTCATTAGCTACTAGTGCCTTTTCTTTAGAAACTTGTGCTTATTCTTTAGGTACTAGGAGCTTGTTAAAGATATTAGTACTTATTCATTAGATACTAGTCCTTATTTATTAGATACTAGTACTTATTCATTAGATACTAGTCCTTATTTATTAGATACGAGTGCTTAATTATTAGTTACTAGTGCTTATTCATTAGATACTAGTACTTATTCATTAGATACAAGTACTTATTATTTGATACTAGTACTTATTCATTAGATACTAGTACTTATATCCACGGGCGTAATTTCCTATGGGGACGGGGGGGACATGTCCCCCCCACTTTTCAAAATCCTGTTTGTGTCCCCCCCACTTTCAAATTCGTTTTGTTATGATTTCTAACTCAAATTAATTAAGTCACCTGTTGTTTCTGTCGATTCATTGCCGACTGTGCCGCAACCGCAATACCTGCTCATTATAACTTTCAGTGAGCTATTTTTAGAGTGTGCACGCGACGTTCCTGGACGTGGACGCGCGCATCGACACAGGCTCGGTCCTGCTCCTCCGCGGTTGCGGCACTGTCACAGTCAGCGATGTAACCGGAAACAACAACAGGTGACTTTAAGCTCGCGTCGATATGATCCTGCTCTTATTATTATTCATGTTTATTCATTTATGCGCGACAAGACTTAAAGAGAACGCGCTGCTAGTGAATGTCCTCCTGACACACACACACACACACACAGAAAGACGCGCGCCAGTATCGAGTTCTATTTCGCCGATTGAACGAACAAAAACAGACATGTATGCCAAAATGTCCAATTTGTCGAGTATCATCACAAGAATAGTCTTAAATGAGTTAAATAAAATCTTAAATGGAAGTGAAGAGTAGTGAGAGAATGAGATGTGTAAGATCCTGTCAGCAGCGGCAGATCTTAAAGTGACAGTAGCCACTAATTCTCTCTGTCAGTAAAGTTAACCAAAGAACAAAGGGAACAGAAAAAAATACTAACTGCTCTTGACTAAATAATGCTTGTAGCTTTAATAAGGATTAATATATTTAATTTATATTTATGCAGTGCGGACTGTTTGATAACCTTATTCAATCTCTGTATATTTCATACCTGTTAGACAGGATATGACGTTTATTAGGGGTTTATGTAAGGTTTGTTTTAAGATCACTTAAATTATAAGTTGTTATATTTTTTTTTGAAGCCTAATAAATGTTTAAAATGGGGGAAATCATTTTCATCGAGACATCAGTAATATCAGTGATACTGTCCTTCATTCATAAACAGATGCCATTAAACAATTATTTTAATTTACTGTCTTTATGTTGTTTCTACATTACAGTGGAAATTGAGGCTCACATTATTTACATTTTTATTTACACACAAAACATTAATGGCTAACATTTTGACTTTATAAAATGATTCTCTAAAGTTTTGGCGATCGGCCCCTATTAACAATATAGAACGTAAGACATATTTTTCGTATACATAGCCTACTATTATTTTTGACAGAATTTACCATTATAATCAAATTATTTCCTGGTTCTCACTCATCATCATAGTCCCTAAATGTATGTACATCCAGGAAATAGGATTCAAATCGAAAACATTTTCCCGTATTTTGTGTCCCCCCACTTCTCAAATCAAAGTTACGCCCTTGCTTATATCCATAGTGACTAGTAACTATTCTTTTGTGACTAGTAACAAATTAATTTTTTTTGCCATTGACTTCTATGGGGATCTGTCATTCAGATATCAACTATTCAGTTCAGACTAGTATGTATTCCAATTGTGACTACATATATATTAGATACTAGTAGTTATTCATTAGGTACTAGTACTTATTTTTTAGATACTAGTACCTATTAAATAGATACTAGTACTTATTCATTAGCTACTAGTACTTATTCAATAGATACTAGTACTTATTCATTAGATACTAGTACTTATTCAATAGATACTAGTACATATCCGTACTTATTCATTAGATACTAGTACTTATTAATTAGATACTAGTACCTATTAAATAGATACTAGTACTTATTCATTAGCTACTAGTACTTATTCATTAGATACTAGTACTTATTCATTAGATACTAGTACTTATTCATTAGATACTAGTACCTATTAAATAGATACTAGTACTTATTCATTAGCTACTAGTACTTATTCAATAGATACTAGTACTTATTCAATAGATACTAGTACTTATTCATTAGATACTAGTACCTATTTATTAGATACTAGTACTTATTAATTAGATACTAGTACTTATTTAATAGATACTAGTACCTATTTATTAGATACTAGTATTTATTCTAAATGTTACTAGTAAGAATTTTTATTTTACTAGTCACAACTGATTTTTTACTAGTCTTATGTTATGACTAGTCAGAACGGCCACTGTAGAATTCAATTAAAAATCTTACTAGTAAAATAAAAATTCTTACTAGTTGCATTTGGAATAAATACTAGTATCTAATAAATAGGTACTAGTATCTATTGAATAAGTACTAGTATCTAATGAATAAGTACTAATATCTAATGAATAAGTACTAGTATCTATTGAATGAGTACTAGTATCTAATTAATAGGTACTAGTATCTAATGAATAAGTACTAGTATCTATTGAATAATTACTAGTAGCTAATGAATAAGTACTAGTATCTAAAAAATAAGTACTAGTATCTAATAAATAAGTACTAGTATCTAATGAATAAGTACTAGTATCTAATGAATAAGTACTAGTATCTAATGAATAAGTACTAGTCACAATTGGAATAGATACTAGTCAGAACTGAATAGTTGATATCTAAATGACAGATCCCCATAGAAGTCAATGGCAAAAAAAAAAAAAATTGTTACTAGTAACAAAAGAATAGTTACTAATGACTATTGAAATAAGTACTAGTATCTAATGGATAAGTACTAGTATATTTTTAATAGGTACTAGTATCTAATGAATAAGTACTAGTATCTATTGAATAAGTTCTAGTATCTATTGAATAAGTACTAGTAGCTAATGAATAAGAACTAGTATCTATTTAATAGGTACTAGTATCTAATGAATAAGTACTAGTATCTATTTAATAGGTACTAGTATCTAATGAATAAGTACTAGTATCTAATGAATAAGTACTAGTATCTATTGAATAAGTACTAGTATCTTTTGAATAAGTACTAGTATCTAATGAATAAGAACTAGTATCTATTTAATAGGTAGTAGTATCTAATGAATAAGTACAAGTATCAAATAAATAAGGACTAGTATCTAATGAATAAGTACTAGTATCTAAAGAAAAGGCACTAGTAGCTAATGAATAAGTACTAGTATCTAAAGAATAAGCACTAGTCGCTAATGAATAAGTACTAGTACTTAATGGAATAGATACTAGTATCTAAAAAATAAGTACTAGTAGCATGAAAATAGAGACTAGTAGGTTAAAATGATTAAATGTTAAAACGGCTTGCCATACTCTGCCAGTGTTTGCTACAAAGCTGATCCCAGCTCTGTAAAAGTGCTGCTATCTACACTGGTCTTAATATTTTACTTTCTTGGTGTTTATATTGTAAGACTGTGTCTGTGTTGCGAGAGGTAACACTTTTAAAAGTGGTTTCCATATACACTTGTTGAAGTGTTAAAATGAACTCTACTGGTGTTGATTTGCAGATGTCAAATTTACTGTGTATAGTCATTGATGCCCATTGCTTTACCAGTTACAATCTTCATGCTGGATTTCCTGAAGGTGATGTTAACGACTGGTCTGCTTTTAGTGTGGCAATGATAATCTCAGGTACTGTTTATGTGCTTTATTTAATGTTAAAGGCATGCAATGTGACTTTGAATATTATTTAGTGCTCCAGCTTTGTAGCTGTAAAAGCAACAATTGATAATTCACCTCCGCCTCCTGCCTCTGCACTCTCCACTCCTCATCCCAGCTCCTGCACCGGGACCCCTTCTTCCCTCTGTCTAGTCTTACCTTCAGACATTCGGCCTCACTGAGCTACCTTGGACCTTTAACTCAACCTGGGTCAGACATCGACACGCCTCCACCCATTTGGCTAGCATTGCAGTGTTGCATACGTTTTGTTGTATCGCTAAAAACATGGCCCTCAAGTAATTTCCATACACAATTTCACGAATATCTCAAATAATACCGTATCTTAAAGGTGCCCTAGAATTTGAAATTGAATTTATGTTGGCATAGTTACATAACAAGAGTTCAGTACATGGACATGACATACAGTGAGTTTCAAACACCATTATTTTCTCCTTCTTATTTAAATCTCGTTTTTAAAAAACACCCCTGAAAAATAGGCGAATCTTCACATAACATAGACTGTGACGCAACAGTCGGGATCATTAATATGTACGCCTCCAAAGATTTGCATATGCCAGCCCATGTTCAATGCCAGGCACTATGCAGCCGAGTCAACGAAACAAGCGAGGATCAGAGGGAAAATGGCAGATCATGGAAATAAATGCTATGTTCCAAGCTGTGCAGGGGATGTGAGGTCTTTTCATACCCTTCCCACAGAAAAGAAATGTCAACAGGCGTGGATGATGTTTATATATAATCGGATACCGCAACAGGTATTAATTCGAAGTTGTTAGTTTGCTCTACCCATTTCACCACGGACTTATTTTCAAACCTGGGACAATATCAAGCTTCTCTCAGCGTCTCAAACTGAAGAAGGGGGCAATTACAACTATATTCCCGCAAACGGTAAGTAACGTTAGTGATTTTATTAACGATAATTTACACTGTGTTAGATCCTATACAGTAACAAATAGCAAACTCCAAGTAACAAGCATACATAACTAAATAGTATGACAAAAGTATTTACGCTGAGGTTAATATTTCTTGCCTGTGTTGTCATATAAATCTACAAAATAATACTGTAGATACATAGATATGTACATACTGTAGATATGTAAATTCCCTTTTGTCAAATAATTTTAATTTCGTCTATCAACAACACGTCAGGGGCTAACTACCTTAATTTAGTTGCTCACAGATAATGTTAGCTCACTCGATCCTTCTAGCTAACGTCACATTCTCCACCACATAAGATGAAGCTATATTTATTTGACAAGGTATCTAACGTTAGTCCATTTGTTAAAATGTTTACATTTTTGAAAACTGATGTATGATTATTTTGCACGTTTGTATTTCACATAGAGAGTAAGGAATTTCAGAGTGAAACAGCCAATCAGAGCAGAACTCCTCATTAGTATTCATGATCCTTCCAAATAAGGTAAAAACAGACCATTTCATTCTAGGGCCAATTTCTAGAGTTGAAAATGGACCTGTAAAACCATATCTGGACATTTTAAATGCCCTTAAATAAGCCAATACCCTCTATGTAGATATCAGAGATATAATTTTAATATTATTTCAACACATTCTAGGGCACCTTTAATATATTTGTAAAATGCAGGGAGACAATTGGAATTCGCCAGTTTACTGCTTACATTTTTATAAATAATAAACCTATTACTAAATTAGGAAATATTAGGAAATCAAAAATCCCAGCGTAGTGGGACAGCTTGTCTGACAGGACTGCATGTAACAGCCTTTATTTGACAAACCCACAGGTTTGGACCAGTTGCGGCTCCTGGCCATACATTCAGGTAGGGCAGATTCTGGGTCTTAGTTTATGATAAACAATTTATAAGCTTTATATTCTAATCACTGAACACATCAAACACACTTTTGGCAGAATTCTATTGTCCTTGTGTTCCCTTTATCGAAAAGGGAACTCGCGATGCGTCGAATGTCGCCGTGGGAACGCCTCCAGCGTGATTGCGTCTGAAGCATCTATGTCAACTTAGTCCAATGGAAAGAGAGAATGAGCGTCACGGGTGGGTGACGTCATGACCAGGAAATGATAAAAGCACTTCCGCTGCAAAACGGCAGTAGCTTCTGTTGCCTCAGCAAGCGATCTGTGTCAAACTGTCTCTGTCATATTTATTGTTGTCTGTTGCAATA
Source organism: Chrosomus eos (assembly GCA_036326025.1). NCBI lineage: Eukaryota > Metazoa > Chordata > Actinopteri > Cypriniformes > Leuciscidae > Chrosomus > Chrosomus eos. The sequence continues at coordinate 48,338 of JAZAVI010000386.1, read as the reverse complement.
TTGTTGGAAACATTATGGCGAAACAAGTCTACAAACAGTGTGTTCCTCCCTGCCCGCGTTATTTAACGGGTGGGGACACACAAGCTTTGTATAATTTGTTTGGGAGTGGAGCATGCTGTCTCAGCCTTCGAGGGGGCTGAGTGCAAAGACTGTGAGATGCTACCTCTCTGCATGCTCCGCTCTCGCCTGTCACTCTTTGATAAACAGAGTGGGCAGGCTCGCGACCCTCAGGGATTAGGACCCGCGTCTGCCAAGGCAGCGCGGAGAATGCATTCCTGGGGATCGCAATTGGATCTTTCGGAGGGGTTGGAGACAGGTCCGAGGGCCTTTTCTCCTTCCTTACCCGGGAGATCCAGCTCTCCTCCCCCGGTGTCGGAAGCACGCTTTGCAGTTTCTTCCGCCCGGGGAGAGAGCCCTCCTTTACTTCAATGCTCTTCTTCCGAGGAAGTTGATGTTATGAGTTTGGAGAGTGAAAATGCACACACGGGGGAAAGGGATTCACAATTTATTTCCCCGACATATGACGAGCTGGTGGATGTTATGTCACGGGCTGTAGAGAGATTAAATATTGAATGGCCATCTCGTCCCAAAAGCAAGTTAGATGAGCGCTTTTTATCTTCAGCCACTTTATCTCCACCACGAGGGCATCCTTTTTTCCCAGATTTACATAACGAGTTATCTAAATCGTGGAATAAACCGTTTTCATCTCGTGTTTTTAGCCCTCATGCTACATATTCAAAAATTAGAGGGCTAAGAGAGTACGCTTATGAGTCGATGCCCCAGGCTGAACAAAATCTAGCCAGTTATCTAGCGCCTGGTCCTGCATCTTCTTTGAAAGCCCCGGTTTTGCCCACTAGACCTCTCAAAGCTACATCTGTTTTATTGGGCAAAACTTATTCTGCAGCAGGTCAAGCTGGAGCGTGTTTACACGCTGCTCCAGGCTTATCAAGCTGACCTGCTGGGGGATCTGGATAATAGCGAGGGAATTAGTCAGGACGATGGTCGAGAACTTCGTCGGGCTACTGATCTTTCTCTCAGGGCTACTAAGGAGACCGCCAGAGCAATTGGGCGGTCTATGGCAACCTTGGTAGCCACTGAGAGGCATTTATGGCTGAATCTTTCTGAGATTAAAGAAAAAGATCGAACTTTTTTATTAGACGCTCCACTTAAACCCTCTGGTCTCTTCGGTGAAGCAGTTCACGCGGTCGTGGAAAGGTTCCAAGAGTCTAAAAAGCATGTTTTTAAAAAGTTAATCCCTCGCCGTGTCCAGCCCCCTGGGGCTGCTGGGCGTGAGCAGCCCCAGCCGTCTGGCTCATCATATCGTGTGCAACAAAAAGAGAGTGTTGCGTCTCGCGTTCCTCCACGTAGACACTGGAGACAGACGCAACCCTCTCAGCCGAAGTCTTCTAAGCCGAAGCCGGATCTGAGGACCGTTCTTCAGGCGAAGAAGACTTCGGCTCAGAAAAAAAGGTCCTGATGTTTAGGCGTCAGGCCTGTGAGGACAGCCCCGGCCGAAGTGGAGTGGTGTACACCTCATTACACGGTGCCCGTTCCATTTCGGGGTCCTCACGAGACCGTCCTGCCAACCCTGCCACCTCCGGTGCTTCAGGGCGCAGCGGTCTCCAGCGAGTCGCTGATGCTATGCTGCGGCACAGCATCGGTTTCGCGCCCTCTGAGGGGGGCTTTAGAGCAGTCAGGTCAGGTAGTTCCTGCCATTATGTTTCAGGCTCCAGATTTGGCTCTCTCAGTAACACCAGAGAGGTTCCCTTAGTAAATTTTTTGGCAGCGTGGAAGCTTCTGCCGAATATTTCTCATTGGGTCCTGCAGATTGTAGAGAAGGGATACAGAATCCAGTTTGGTTCTCGTCCTCCTCGTTACAGCGGGGTGCTGCCCACAGTGGTGCATCCCGAGCAGGCTCTGGTAATGGAGCAAGAAGTAAAGGCCCTGTTAGCGAAAAAAGCTATAGAACAGGTGTACTCACCCGACAGAGAGTCGGGTTTTTACAGCCGTTATTTCATTGTTCCAAAAAAGGATGGAGGGTTGCGTCCCATTTTAGATCTCCGCCTGTTAAATCGGTCAGTTCAGAAACTAAAGTTCAAGATGCTGACCCTCAAACAGATCGTGACCCAAATCAGATCCGAGGACTGGTTTGTCACGATAGATCTGAAGGATGCATACCTCCATATCTCCATCCTCCCTCAGCACAGGAATTTCCTAAGGTTTTCTTTCAGGGGCAAAGAATACCAATATTGGGTTCTTCCTTTCGGCCTAGCTTTATCACCCCGCACGTTCACGAAATGCGTGGATGCAGCTTTAGCCCCTCTCAGGCTTCAGGGCATACGCATTCTGAATTACATCGACGACTGGCTGATTCTAGCGGAATCAGAACAGTTAGCGGTTCGGCACCAAGGTGTCGTTCTCGCTCATATGCAGATGTTGGGGTTGAGGCTCAATACCAAAAAGAGTGTACTTTCTCCAGTACAGAGGACCACTTTCCTTGGTGTGGTATGGGATTCAGTGACGATGAGGGCCAACCTATCGCCCATTCGTGTAGCTGCTATCCTGGCAGCCATCAAAGAGTTAAAGCTAGGTCAGTCACGCACTGTAAAACAGTTCGAGAGACTGTTGGGTCTACTGGCAGCAGCGTCCAACGTGATACCTTTTGGCCTGCTGTACATGAGGCCTGTACAGTGGTGGCTCAGGACCAGAGGGTTCTCCCAGAGGGGAAATCCACTTCGTATGATCAAGGTCACGCGGCGATGCCTTCGTGCCTTAGATATATGGAGGAAGCACTGGTTCTTAACCCAGGGTCCGGTGTTGGGAGCTCTTTGCCATCGAGCTACTATCTCGACAGATGCTTCCCTCACCGGCTGGGGAGCGGTAATGGAAGGCCGCTCGGTTCAGGGTCTGTGGAAAAGCCATCATCTTTCGTGGCACATAAATTGCCTGGAGATGATGGCTGTCTTCAATGCGTTGAGACATTTCCTTCCAGACCTAAGAGGCCATCATGTGCTCGTTCGAACAGACAACACATCAGTGGTCTCTTATCTGAACCGTCAGGGGGGTCTGCGGCCGCGTTCGCTTTGCAAACTGGCGCACCAGATCCTCCTGTGGTCTCTGGGGAAGGTACTCTCCCTGAGGGCAGTGTATATTCCTGGGGACCAGAATATAGGAGCAGACATCCTGTCGAGGCAGGAGCTGAGGCAAGGGGACTGGAGACTCCACCCCGAGGCGGTGGAGAAAATCTGGGAGGCATATGGCCAAGCAGAAGTGGATCTGTTTGCGTCTCAGAATACGACGCACTTCCTCTTTGGTATTCCCTTACGCACCCAGCCCCTTTGTGGCTGGATGCTATGGTGCAGACGTGGCCGAGGCTACGTCTGTATGCCTTCCCCCCTGTTGCTCTGCTCCCAGGAGTTCTGGAGCGGGTCCGTCGGTACGGAATAAGCCTACTGCTAGTCGCACCACGCTGGCCAAGTCGGATCTGGTTTTCGAACCTGATCCATCTTCTAGACGGTCCTCCATTGGAGATCCCGATCAGGAGAGACCTTCTGTCTCAGGCCGGGGGCACAATATTTCACCCTCGACCAGAGATTTGGAACCTGTGGGTTTGGCCTCTGAGGGGGCCCAACTCATAGACAGTGGTCTCTCAGCCGAGGCTGCTGAGACCATTCTAAGCTCCAGAGCTCCAGCTACTAGGAGACTATATGCGCTTAAATGGAGAGTTTTCTCTTTATGGTGTCAGCGACATCATTGGGATCCAGTTAACTGTTCTGTGAACACAGTTCTAGAGTTCTAGAGCACGGCGGAATGCAGGGACCCGACTCGGACGGCATAGCGACCCGGAGTGGGGTCTGAGTGTGTGGTGTAACACGTACCTGCTTCCGTCGAATGGCGGAGTGAGTGTGCGGAAGCGTCAGTGCGTCCAGAACACAGCCACTGCTGCTCGCTGGCGAAGAAGAGGGGCTCGAGGGTGACAAGGCATAGCGTTGTCGACCGCCAAGCGCGCCCTCTTGGGACCCAGAGGTTTCAGAATTGCTCTTTAGTTGAAAATGAGGGTACCACTGGCCCGTGGGTCAGATATTACAAACACAGAAAAAGGAACAGAAAAAGGAAACAAAGAAACAAAGAGAGAAACAAAGAAGCGAAAGACAATGAGTGCGTGCGCCCGCTTCCTGTTTATACCCGCGCTGCGGGGCGGGGTGCGTGACGCGTTTCACGCACGCCAACATTCATTGGCTTGTTCTGTAGACACTCGAAGTTGATAGGGCTCCCTGAAGTGATCCCCTAACGTCGTCACGTCGAACGTGAGCGACTGAAGGGGAACCAAATTGTGTCTATTCTCAGAACAAACACAACAGAACCACTATATTAAAGCTATTCACATGAGCACATTTAAAACTAATGCCAACTAGTTACTGACCTGATATCTTCTTGGTCTGGAGAGATGTTTACGTAAAGTCGCATGAAAATAAGTGCTCTCTATGAGAGTGCGCAGCAGTTCCATTTTTCACCACAGATTTACATGTTAAATGTGTGGGGCGCTGTAGAGCTATGAAGGACTCCGAGACCCACTGCCCCGCTTGGTATCATGAAGACATGCCTGCAGAATCTATGCACTACATATGAATATATCCTGTTCACTTTATGACTTAAAATAGTCTAGGAAATCCGAAAAATATTTGTTGTAGAGTGCTGAACACATTTATAATGTATGATTAATTCAGTGCATCGAGTAGGTGTATGTTTGGATGATGTTTTGGTGGGGCTCTGCCCGTACACACGAGCCGCGGCTGCTTTGGACACAGGGAAGCTTGGTCATATAGCAACAATCTTTAACGTAAGCCTTGAACATGCAGTCAAGCCATCCGCGGTTTGACGTGACATATTCAGGTCATTTAAACCAAAAAAGTTATTTGTTCTGGTTTCAGTTCAGTAACATCAAAAACATCATATTGCTGCTGATTGTTTTCATAGACAGATGCAGCTTTTATTTGTGTAGGCCTATATTTCATATTTTTAAATGATCTGTAGCTTAACTGATGCCTTCCTAATTCTAAAATTCATTTAGAGCTTTTTGGGTTCAAACCCACTATATTTTCCTTAGTTGTTTGATTTAAAATGATATTGCATAATAATAAATTGTATAACAAGTGTCATGTTTGTGATTTTAATCAGTCAAGTAGCCAGCTTCAGATGATAAAATTCAGATTTTATTACATAAATTTTATTATTCAGAAACAAGTGACGTGTATTTTTCCTTTATTTTTGTCAGCTTTGTAAACTCCAACAGCCTTCCTTTGTTTGACAGACGCCCCATGTTTAGTTTTGACGAGCTGCAGAGATTTTCAAGGCGCTACATTTTCCTCTATAAAAGCGTTATAAACTTTATTATATATTATTAAATTGTATACTTTCATTATTTTTAGTGTCATGTTTTTATACTTCACTATAAAGACTATTTAGACTTGATCATCAGAGAGACTATATAGGGCGACATATGTCACTTTGAGTGATTTATGGCCCTATGATTGACCACGCCCCTTTTCCCCACGCTTAGCCCCGCCCCTTTTCCCCACGCTTAGTCCCGCCCCCTTTTCCCACGCTAGACCCGCCCCCATCCCTCCCACTTCCGGTCTGTCATGTGACTGTGGGAATTCCCCCACGGTACAGAACCCATCCGATCCGGTTCGGGAACCCCACCCATCCGGTCCGGTTCCGGTCGGAACACCTGCTGTACACCTGTTACGGGTATCTGACTTGATCAATGTAAAAATGTTCAAAATGATGGAAAACATTCAAAACAATACATTTTCAATCTTTTTTAAGAAGGATGACAGAAAACAAAGATAGGTTTAGTGTTCACGTGGTGATTAAAACCATTTATATCATTAAAAACCATACGTCTTTAGCGTTCACACATTATTTTGTAAAATGTTCCATTTTACATAAAACATCTGTTTTAAAAAAGTGTTTTCAATCACAATAATAACTAAAACCGTGTAATAAAATTATATCATGTAAATAGTTGTTTTCTTAAAACATCTAAAGGCGATTGTATTAAAATTACATCAAACAATAGTTCTATTTTTATCATACATTTAAAAAAGGTGTACTTTTCACATAACACTCAGTGATTAAAAACCATTAAGTTATTTTTATATCATTAAAACACACTCTAGGCCTTTACCTTTACACATTATTTAGTAAAATGTTCCATTTTACATAAACCATATGTTTTAAAAAAGTGTTTGCAATCACAATAATAACTAAAACAGCGGGTGTTTAAATTATATCAAGTAAATACTTATGTTTTCTTAAAACATCTAAAAGAGCCTGTATTAAAATTACATCAAACAATAGTTCTATCTACATTTAAACAAGGTGTGTTTTTCACAATAACATATGGTGCTTAAAACTATTAAAACAATTTATATCATTAAGATACTATGTCTTTAGTGTTCATACACATGAAAAAAGTTTAAAAGTGTTTTCTTAAAGTTATCAAAATGCGTTAGCATTAAAAACATCTAAAACAGTGTGTATTAAAATTATATCATGCAAATATTTATGTTTTCTTAAAACATCTAACATCGCTTGTATTAAAATTACATCAAACAAATAGATCTAATATGTCTTCAGTGTTCATACAGTTAAAACATTAATGAAAAAGTTTAAACTGCATTTCTTAAAGTTATCAAAGTGTTTTAGTTCTTAAAACATCTAAAATTGGTTGTATTAAAACTATTTCTATCATACATTTACAACTATTTTCTATCATACATTTAAAAAAGTTGTGTTTTTCACAATAACACACAGTGCTTAAAACTATTAAAACAACTTATATCATTAAGATACTATTGTCTTTAGTGTTCATACATTGTGCTAATATTAAAATTATATCAAGTAAATAGTTGTTTTCTTAAAACGTCTAAAACCATGTGTATTAAAATTATATTATGCAAATACATCTAATTACTATATTTGAAGTTGCACTTTTCACAATTACACATCGTTTAAAAATATTAAAATGCTGTATAAAGTTAAAATACACATATCTTTAATGTTTATTACACATTTGTAAAAGGTTAACCCTCTGAGGTCTGAGCTGTTTTGGGGCTCTTTCGGTGTTTTGGTATGCCCTGACATTTGTGCTTATTTCAGCTACTTAAAACATACCATTTGCCAACATATAAATTTGCTGTATTCAGCACAAACTCTGCTACAATAATATGTGAGCAAAATTGATGTACTTGTTTGCATTTTATAGAAAAAAAATAATATGCGTGGTTAGTACGTTTTGGAAAAAAAAATGTCACTGCAATAAGGCCATTTAACACATAATGAATAGTTGTCCACAATACTTTTGAGTTACTATTCTTGTAGGCTAGAATTTTTACTTCAAAATGAAGTGAAAATCATTCTGACCACTCTTTCAGAAACATCAATATAACGATTTGAATTTCTTACATCAGTTTTTGGGTCAGCAGTGCTGTATGCGTGGGAGTGTTAATGCCCATGAATATTAATGTGATTTACACCTGGGAAGACTAAAGACACTCCCCCAATGGCTAATGGGCCATCAAGGTGCTTTGAGGCAGCCTGAACAAAGAATGATTCACTGGTGAACAAAAAGTTAAAAAGAACAGCATTTATTCAAAATAGAATTTACGTTCTTTCCTAAGAATGTAAAGACTTAAAGTCATTACTATCACTTAACACATCCTTTCAAAAAAACAAACATAAAAATACCAAACTTGTTTTTTTTATAAAAAAAAATATTTTTATTCAAAGAATACTAAAAAAAAACTACCGCAGGTTTAAAAAACTGTTTGAATAGTCTCATGGGCGAATGCGAGTCTACAGAGCTCAGTTGCGGTCCAGTTTCCCGTGCAGGAAGAAATCGCAGTGTCTGTGGAACCATGTCAACATCGGTCTCTGTTTTCCATGACAGCGTGGACTGCATGTTGCTCGTCTGCTTGTTTGCCTTGGCTCTCTTCGGAACTGGTGCTTGGACATTGTCACATCTGTTATAAAAAAAGAAGAAAGAAAAAGTGTGAGCATGCTGATAAGACAATCAAAGAAACTGTATTATTATCATTATCAATCACTAATTACCATGGATTTAAAAAAGACATATTTGTAATTTCACACAAGAATGGGAACTTTTACATTATGACGATGTAAACACAATTAGGCTACATTTCATCTGTAAAATATTACGTCTATGCACTTACTCAGTATTATTCTCGATCGCACTGAGAACTGAACGACACCTGCGTGTCCCTCTGCGAGGTGCTGGAGAAGGAGAACGTGATGCAGCCAATTTCCTAAAAAACAAAACAAAATAACTGTTAGCATACATTATGTATACAACAGAGTTATTGAATATTCTGTACTGAATATGCATCTGTTACTGAATATTCTATATAGGTATTATTGGTTTTTTTGTATTATGTTTTGTTATTGAGTGTTAAAGCTGCCGTGACAATATAATTTCCTGCAAAGGATCAATAAAGTATCAACAACAACAACAACATCTGTTGATGGCCCATATAGAATGCATGCTGATAACACAATCAAATAAACTGTATTATTATTACGCTTATCAATCACTAATTACCATGGATTAATTTCACACAATAATAGGAACTTTTACATTATGACGATGTAAACGATATTACGTCTATGCACTTACTCAGTATTATTCTCGATCGCACTGAGAACTGAACGAGACCTGCGTGTCCCTCTGCGAGGTGCTGGAGAAGGAGAGCATGATGCCACATTCCTAAAAACAAAACAAAATAACTGTTAGCATACATTATGTATACAACAGAGTATCTGTTGATGGCCCATATAGAACGCACGCATTTATTATGTACACTCAATGAACGGATCGTTCGCGATCGACACATCGCTACATTTCAAACATTTACACCTGTATTCACAGTGCATAAGGCAGTAAGCATGATAATTAGTGTCATAGGCTAACTAAAACTGAACATTTGCGAGTATCTATGGCCCATATAGACAGCACGCATTTAGGGATAGGCTACACAATGAACGGATTGTTCGCGAACGAACGACACATCACTAACTTACATTTCAAACATTACACCTGTATTCACAAACAAGTATTTACGCATGATGAAGTGTCATAGGCTAAACAAAACTGAACATTTATATATAACATATTGTATTTAGACAGAATCTATCACGTTTTTACCAGAGTCTGAAATATCACATATAACCTAGCAGTTATTCCCCAAAAAATGCATTACACATAGGCTAAGGCAGTAGGCTATTTTAGCATGATAAGTCATGGGCTAACCAAAACTGAACATTTATATATAAAATATATTGTATTTAGACAGTATCACGTATTTTACCGGAGTCTGAAATATATTTATCTCAATCACATAACCTAGAAGTTATTCTCGAACAAAATGCACTACACATAAGGCAGTAGGCTATTTAGCATGATAATCAGTGTCATAAACTAATCAAAACTGAGTGAAAAATATGTATGCTATATACAAATATGTTCAGAGAATATCACATTTAAAAAGTTTACACGAGCATACAATGTTAGGGATATTGTGAGGTATTTCCTATGTCAAAAGCTAGCCAAAACTAGGCAAAATATAAAATTCATTTGAGCTCTATATGATAAGAAAACGAATTATAACACTAAAAAACTTACTCCAAACTTCTATCCTCGGTTGGATCAATTCGTTCTTGAAAATGCAGCCTTTTCGTCGTCCGAATTGCAATCTTCCTCTGAAGAAAATGTGAATTCGTCATCACTGTCCAGAATCATCTGAAGGGCCTCTCTGTCGGAGTAGCGTGCTGCTGCCATCCTCCAAACGCGATGAACTAACAGTGAATGATCTGATGAAAAAGCTTCATGTTTTTGTGGCTTGATCGCGGGGCGTGCCGCGTGTGCGATGCATAGATCACCTATTTTACCATGTGAAAAGCGCTGGGGGCGTGGCGATCTGAGCTGATTAATGATAATGAGGGGAGAACGAAACAACTGTAACTCTCCTTGGTTTCAAACGGATTACATAAACTGGAAATATAATTTTTTTTAGTAGCTTACTTCATTTAAAAGAAGAGAATCTCAGCTTCATAAAGAGACATCTCTCGTATCTCTGTGACAAGTATTAACAGAGTTACAGTTATTTTTTCGGACGCGTTTCAGAATGGACTTCACTGACGGAGAGAAGGTAAAACGCGCATCATGTTTATTATTCTTTATTTGACGAAAAGCACAACACTTTGTTTTTATTGTGAGTACCCTAAAAAAAATAGAAACTAAACAGGATCTAATGATGTACAACACTTAAATGTAAGATAAAAATCAACAGAGTAATTTGAGTCTCTTTTGCACTGATAAGGAAAAAAGTGAGCTCATCACGCCCCCGTGACGGCCGACCTCAGAGGGTTAAAATGCATTTTCTAAAAGTTATCAAAACGCTTTAGCATTAAAACTTCTAAAACAACGTGTAGTGCATTTTTTTCTATCAAACAAATATTAAAGCATATCAAAACTTTATGTTAAAAATCACAATATTAAAAACACATACATGCATACATTTTAAAAAACTGACTTACGTTTTTACAACCTGTTTTGTTATCCTGTTTAAAGATTTAATCCACCAGCAAAGATACATCCAGCACCAGCGGGATTGTCCAAAGGTATTAATCCATCTCAAAAGATATATCCAAAACTTTAGAGATTTTAATTCCAAAAGCTGTGTAAATGTAATTTCCCGGGAGCTCCACGAAACACGTCCGAACACACCAGAGACAATCCCAAGACTGACTACAAACTAACCTGACACAGACTCCACCCCTAGACCCTCCCACACCTAGACCCCACCCACGCCAGGTGTTGATGCGTGAGAAAAAATAACAACAGATTCCCAGACTCATGGTCCTCCTGACCGTTCAGCTCATAAAACCCCTCCCCTCCCCATTTATGGCTTTGCACACACAGCGTGGGATTTTCCCACGATAACCAGGCCCCTTTCTCCACCCACTTCCGAGGATGTCATGTGACTGTGTGAATCCCCAAACCATCCCTTAGGGGTGTGAACACCTGAAGAGTGGCGGGGTGGGGGGTGTCACCCCACGATTACTAGTTCTCAATGTGAAAATGTTCAAAAAGGATGAAAAAACATTCATTCAAAACAATATGTTTTCAATCTTTTTAAAGAAAATGTATAATAAGGACATAGTCAGAGATGAGTTTAGTGTTTTTTATTAAAGACTTTTCATACATTTCAAAACAATGTGTTAAAAAGTATAATTTATCTTAAAGTTATCAAAAATTGTGACATTGTTAAAATAGCTGTTACTTTTTAAGATGTTAAAATGTAATTTAAAACGTTTTTCAGTAAACAAGTTAGAGTTTTACCTTCACACAGTAATTGTAAGATTGTTCAAAACTGTTTTCAAACACACCATAATATTTAAACTACATGTTTAAAATCATATTAATACCTTACATTTTTACAAACCGTTTTGTTGAAAAATAACATGAATTAACCAGTTCGCTGTTTAAAGATGTGTAAAAGTGAACAGTGTATTTTCTCCAAATTTTAGAGATGTTTCAAGTAATCTCCTTGAGTAATGTGAAACGCGTCCGTTCGCACCGGAGGCCTAGCCGAAAAATGACAGCCCAAGAGTGTGCACAGGGCCACACGTAGACTCCTCCCACGACACACCTTCCACACCTGTGAGCGTGAGAAATAGAACACACGTCACACATACGCCACACAAGCACCCCCTCACATAATAAAAGAAGAGCCGCCCCCCCCCCGTATCACACGGCGCTCTGTTTGAAAAGCCACAAACTCAACGTGCATTCTTTTGGAATTTACGCTAACTGCAGATCCCAAAGACTCGCGGGAGATGCCTTTATGAAGCTATGATGGATTTAACTTTAGCTCTGCGAAAATTACAAGGATCATGATTAACGAAATGAACCGGCGGAACGTGTGGAATATATTTTTCACTTGTCTGGAGGACGTGCGTGTAGGCGTACATGTGATTTTGACATGGATTTACGTGATGGCAGATTGACCAGTGTGGATATAACGATAGAAGATTTACATGGAATACGACAGAAGACCCCCCCCGATTTGGTTTTCACAGAGCGAGATAATGGATTTTATTTTTACCACGTTATGGATCGGTATGAAAAGACTGAGGAGACGGATTAACAAATGAGGAATATACAGACTGCTCGTGGACCACGTTAATAAATACACACGTAGGCCTATTAAATAAATGTATTATTTGATGTAATAAATAATAAATATACTACCTTTGCATATCCTTTGCATCCTTCCTATATTGTTTTAACAGGATATCCTGTATTACACCGAGCAGAAAAGTTAAAAGTGAACAAATGTACATGTGCCTTGAGACACAGTCGAACTCTACACGACATAGCTACATACCGTGACATAGGCCTACTCTACAGATAAATAAGGAGGGATGATCATGCGTCAGCTATGTGGTAATAATATAAAGTGCAAGCATTATTAACAATGTAAACATTTAGACTGAATGCAATGATAGCGATCTTCAATCTCTCTTATGAACGTATTATACAATAAAATATGCACGTGTTTACAATTAGTTACACGCACACACATAGCCTAATCCTTAGTTAACAACACTTGATTTTAACTATTATTTACATTGAACAAGCGCGTCTGTGCAGTTTTCAAACTTTCACGGAAAGTTTTAGAACAGTCCAAATCACGATCAGAGGTGGGGGGTGTTTGGAAGAGTCCATTTCTAAGGGGTCTTTTTACTGTTTTATAACAAAACACCATTGTGTCGGAGTAGAAGTTCGTGCGAATACACACACACACACACACACACACACACACACACACACACACACACACACACACACACACACACACACACAATGTGGTCCTTCACATAGGCCTACAGATTTAAAACCATTCAAAACAACATCCCGATGTGCAATCATTTAAAACAAGTTTAAAATAAATAAATAAAGTATGGAATATAAGTTTTTGAACATTTAAACGATTTTGAACATTTATAAATTTGTGTGTTGCAAAAGCAGAAGTCTATTTGCTTTAAATAAGGATGTACCTTTTTATTTTCTTTAAATAAAGATTTGCCCTTACTTATGTTTTAATTTCTTTAAATCAGTCTGATGACATATTTCTGTGATTAATTGATTAGTAATGTTGCGAGGGGGTTTCCTCACACGAGTAAAAGCACTTTAGATGTGTTTGTGGCAAACACATTGTATTTACTTAGACTTTTTAAATGTATTTAACATTTTAAATGTTTTTCTTCTGTCCAACTTACATTTCATATGAATTACCTGAGATGTTTAACAACCACATAAAGGGAATGCATGTTGATTAGTACACTGTACCACTACCGTCACTGTAGTATTCTGAGGAAAAAATCAGTTACTTGCTTGGGATAATCTCATTAAAGTCAAAAACATTTGTTTAATTTATAAAATCAGACATGGTCTAGCACCTCATTCTTCCTGTGTGCATTTAAACATTATATATTTATTTTATATAAAATGTATTTCTTAACCATAATGTGGTGTATGTAATTTTATTTTTGTGACGCCTTTAAGGTTGCCTTTTATTACACTCGGCTGAGGGACTAACCTGGGCTAACTTGGGTACATTTACATTGTTTTAATGCTGATTAATGTAACACGACCACCCTTTCAAATAAAGAGAAAATGAAAATGAAAAAGTACGTTTCAGGCAAAGTGCAAACATGCAATGTTCGAGAAAAGATCAAATTGGTGTAGTCTTACAAATTGGTGGTTTAGGTCTCACCCCAAAAAACGTAAAACTTTGTGTTGGGATGACCCAGACATACCTTTACTAAAATAAACTTTATGGAAGTCATTTTCAAGCTGTGAGTATGCTTCGACACGTAACTATACCATATTTTATATATTATGGTCCCATGTTGCTTTAAAGTCTTTGTTTGTTTGTTTGTTTGTTTGTTATTAACTAATACTTTTTATTTTTTAACTAACACTTCAACATCCTACACAAATTAAAGAGACATATGAGCTAAGAATGTTCTCTAACACCAAATAAACAGATAATGGAATGTTTGAAATCTACAATATGTTAGACATTACTCAGTATGTGTGTAAATAATTGTTTAAATCTTTGGGCGTATTTTACACACATCAACATATTTTGTCAGAAAGTTCCACACTCTTGTAAAGCCTATGAACTTTAAAACATAATCTTTATACAGAAATCACACATGTCCAAAACAAACATACAAGACCAAGACCAAAAGACCAAATCACTAAGAAAAAGAGGGATGAAAAGCATTTGTTTATAAGAAATACACAAAAGTTTGCAAATGACGGTTTATCATTAGTTTTTAGTCATCTTGCTCAGATAGCAGATGACACCGTTCACATCTTGTTTCTCAGATTGTACATGTTTTAGGCGAAGACTTTTCTTTGAGAGCCGTCAACATTCAGTGGTTATAGGAATAAATAATAATTAAGAATTTATGCGATAGTCTTTCTGTTTGAGAATGCTTGACTATCTATGACTACTATGACGCTGAATCACACAAAGTATTAACACGAAAAATAAGTGCATGCTGTTTTACACTTAAACTATTACCACAGAATCAGTTAAATTAAAGCTTGAGTTAAGTTAAAACCAAACGTAACTTCATACCTGTTGTGCCAGACACAAATTGTTCTAACAAATCTTTTTTGTTTTATAAATACTCGTTTCTTAGTTCTTTATGCAAAAAAGCAGATTAATTAAAAACAACAACAATACAAATAGTTTAAGTTGACATAAACAAAACATCCAACATTGTTGCATCTTCATGGATGAGACATACAAATAATTACTGTAATTCAAAGATTATTCAATCTTCATTGAATTGATATAATCAACGAACTCTTCAACTTTCTATATTAGCTGTCAAAATAAATAATCTAGAAACATACTATCATACCTAAATTTACAACGGGTAAAACAATCTCTTTTGAATACCCATGTGCAAGAATGTGAACAAGTCGAAAGTCAACAGCACATATGCCAGAATATAAAATTAGTTATTTTATGGTTTTAAAAATATCCCTTTTTACCCTCAAATGTGTTTGCATTATGGTATACAGGTACATCGTGTCAAACTGACAGAATTACACATTGTAAATGTTTACTATAACTTATGGGATGATCAGGGGATGTTTTGTTTATGTCAACTTAAACTATTTGTATTGTTGTTTTTAATTAATCTGCTTTTTTGCATAAAGAACTAAGAAACGAGTATTTATAAAACAAAAAAGATTTGTTAGAACAATTTGTGTCTGGCACAACAGGTATGAAGATACGTTTGGTTTTAACTTAACTCAAGCTTTAATTTAACTGATTCTGTGGTAATAGTTTAAGTGTAAAACAGCATGCACTTATTTTTCGTGTTAATACTTTGTGTGATTCAGCGTCATAGTAGTCATAGATAGTCAAGCATTCTCAAACAGAAAGACTATCGCATAAATTCTTAATTATTATTTATTCCTATAACCACTGAATGTTGACGGCTCTCAAAGAAAAGTCTTCGCCTAAAACATGTACAATCTGAGAAACAAGATGTGAACGGTGTCATCTGCTATCTGAGCAAGATGACTAAAAACTAATGATAAACCGTGATTTGCAAACTTTTGTGTATTTCTTATAAACAAATGCTTTTCATCCCTCTTTTTCTTAGTGATTTGGTCTTTTGGTCTTGGTCTTGTATGTTTGTTTTGGAATTGTGAGATTTCTGTATAAAGATTATGTTTTAAAGTTCATAGGCTTTACAAGAGTGTGGAACTTTCTGACAAAATATGTTGATGTGTGTAAAATACGCCCAAAGATTTAAACAATTATTTACACACATACTGAGTAATGTCTAACATATTGTAGATTTCAAACATTCCATTATCTGTTTATTTGGTGTTAGAGAACATTCTTAGCTCATATGTCTCTTTAATTTGTGTAGGATGTTGAAGTGTTAGTTAAAAATAAAAAGTATTAGTTAATAACAAACAAACAAACAAACAAACAAACAAACAAAGACTTTAAAGCAACATGGGACCATAATATATAAAATATGGTATAGTTACGTGTCGAAGCATACTCACAGCTTGAAAATGACTTCCATAAAGTTTATTTTAGTAAAGGTATGTCTGGGTCATCCCAACACAAAGTTTTACGTTTTTTGGGGTGAGACCTAAACCACCAATTTGTAAGACTACACCAATTTGATCTTTTCTCGAACATTGCATGTTTGCACTTTGCCTGAAACGTACTTTTTCATTTTCTTTTTCTCTTTATTTGAAAGGGTGGTCGTGTTACATTAATCAGCATTAAAACAATGTAAATGTACCCAAGTTAGCCCAGGTTAGTCCCTCAGCCGAGTGTAATAAAAGGCAACCTTAAAGGCGTCACAAAAATAAAATTACATACACCACATTATGGTTAAGAAATACATTTTATATAAAATAAATATATAATGTTTAAATGCACACAGGAAGAATGAGGTGCTAGACCATGTCTGATTTTATAAATTAAACAAATGTTTTTGACTTTAATGAGATTATCCCAAGTAAGTAACTGATTTTTCCTCAGAATACTACAGTGACGGTAGTGGTACAGTGTACTAATCAACATGCATTCCCTTTATGTGGTTGTTAAACATCTCAGGTAATTCATATGAAATGTAAGTTGGACAGAAGAAAAACATTTAAAATGTTAAATACATTTAAAAAGTCTAAGTAAATACAATGTGTTTGCCACAAACTCATCTAAAGTGCTTTTACTTGTGTGAGGAAACCCCCTCGCAACATTACTAATCAATTAATCACAGAAATATGTCATCAGACTGATTTAAAGAAATTAAAACACAAGTAAGGGCAAATCTTTATTTAAAGAAAATAAAAAGGTATATCCTTATTTAAAGCAAATAGACTTCTGCTTTTGCAACACACAAATTTATAAATGTTCAAAATCGTTTAAATGTTCAAAAACTTATATTCCATACTTTATTTATTTATTTTAAACTTGTTTTAAATGATTGCACATCGGGATGTTGTTTTGAATGGTTTTAAATCTGTAGGCCTATGTGAAGGACCACATTGTGTGTGTGTGTGTGTGTGTGTGTGTGTGTGTGTGTGTGTGTGTGTGTGTGTGTGTGTGTGTGTGTGTGTGTGTGTGTGTGTGTGTGTGTGTGTGTGTGTGTACGCGCACGAACTTCTACTCCGACACAATGGTGTTTGTTATAAAACAGTAAAAAGACCCCTTAGAAATGGACTCTTCCAAACACCCCCCACCTCTGATCGTGATTTGGACTGTTCTAAAACTTTCCGTGAAAGTTTGAAAACTGCACAGACGCGCTTGTTCAATGTAAATAATAGTTAAAATCAAGTGTTGTTAACTAAGGATTAGGCTATGTGTGTGCGTGCAACTAATTGTAAACACGTGCATATTTTATTGTATAATACGTTCATAAGAGAGATTGAAGATCGCTATCATTGCATTCAGTCTAAATGTTTACATTGTTAATAATGCTTGCACTTTATATTATTACCACATAGCTGACGCATGATCATCCCTCCTTATTTATCTGTAGAGTAGGCCTATGTCACGGTATGTAGCTATGTCGTGTAGAGTTCGACTGTGTCTCAAGGCACATGTACATTTGTTCACTTTTAACTTTTCTGCTCGGTGTAATACAGGATATCCTGTTAAAACAATATAGGAAGGATGCAAAGGATATGCAAAGGTAGTATATTTATTATTTATTACATCAAATAATACATTTATTTAATAGGCCTACGTGTGTATTTATTAACGTGGTCCACGAGCAGTCTGTATATTCCTCATTTGTTAATCCGTCTCCTCAGTCTTTTCATACCGATCCATAACGTGGTAAAAATAAAATCCATTATCTCGCTCTGTGAAAACCAAATCGGGGGGGGTCTTCTGTCGTATTCTACGGTGACCGGGAGGTGACATGTTCGGTTCACTTATTTTTGTCGTGGCCACAACATATAAACTCGTGGGAACGTGATAATATCTCGTGGGAACGTCATATTAAGTCGTGGCCACGAGATCATTTTGTTGAGGTAACGACATAATTATGTCGTGGCCACGCGATGCAAAGTCGTAGCCTCGAGATCATATGTTGAGGGAACGATATATTTTTCTCGTGGCCATGATTTCATATTTTGAGGGAACGACATCTATTTGTCGTGGCCACGAGTTATGTTGAGGAAGCCACAGCGGCCAATACTGTATAGCATAGACTGGGCTACAGCAGAGATGGAGATGACAGAAAAAATAACATTTTACATTAGGCTAAATAAGGAATGTCATATAAATATATAGTGCGGTCTTTGGCATTAAGACATGTACGTTATAAGTGAAAGACACCTGAGTTCAATATTCGCATTTTAGGGACCGTCTCAAAATTGCATGCGACATTGGCATAAACGTTTCCAACTTCAATAGCATTTGAAGACTTAGTCATAAAACCAACTGTACATTGTTCACCCAGGTCTCATGTATGATGCACACCTTTTAGATTTTTGATATTTATGACAATAAACTGCTAAATCATATACAACTATTGCTATGTATTGCACTACTATGGAATCATATACAGAATATGGCAATAGTTAAAGCTTAATAGCATTAGAAGACAATGTGAAGGCAAATATCCCATGTGACAATGAGCTGATGAGTTGAATCAGGTGTGTTTGATTAGGGAGATAAAGAAAACGTGCAGTGTTGGGGTGCCTTGAGGACAGGTTTGGGAACCACTGACTTACAGTCATAAAACCAACTGTACATTGTTCATCTAGGTGTCAGGTATGTGACAGTGGTGAAAAACATAGAAATATTTGCATATGATTTAACAGTTTATTGTCATAAATATCAAAAATCTAAAAGGTGTGCATCATACATGAGACCTGGGTGAGAAGGCCTACAGTTGGTTTTATGACTGTAAGTCATTGTCTTCAAATGCTATTGAGCTTTATATTGTAATGTATTTTGTATATGATCCCATACAGTAGTGAAATACATAGCATTATTTGCATATGATTTAGCAGTTTATTGTCATAAATATCAAAAATCTAAAAGGTATGCATCATACATGAGACCTGGGTGAACAATGTACAGTTGGTTTTATGACTAAGTCTTCAAATGCTATTGAAGTTGGAAACGTTTATGCCAATGTGGCATGTAATTTTGAGACGGTCCCTAAAATGCGAATAACTCAGGTGTCTTTCACTTATAACGTACATGTCTTAATGCCAAAGACCGCACTATATATTTATATGACATTCCTTATTTAGCCTAATGTAAAATGTTATTTCTTCTGTCATCTCCATCTCTGCTGTAGCCCAGTCTATGCTATGGTACAGTATTGGCCGCGCTGTGGCTTCCTCGACATAACTCGTGGCCACGACAAATAGATGTCGTTCCCTCAAAATATGAAGTCGTGGCCACGAGAAAAATATATCGTTCCCTCAACATATGATCTCGAGGCTACGACTTTGCATCGCGTGGCCACGACATAATTATGTCGTTACCTCAACAAAATGATCTCGTGGCCACGACTTAATATGACGTTCCCACGACTTAATATGACGTTCCCACGAGATATTATCACGTTCCCACGAGTTTATATGTTGTGGCCACGACAAAAATAAGTGAACCGAACATGTCACCTCCCGGTCACCGTAGTATTCCATGTAAATCTTCTATCGTTATATCCACACTGGTCAATCTGCCATCACGTAAATCCATGTCAAAATCACATGTACGCCTACACGCACGTCCTCCAGACAAGTGAAAAATATATTCCGCCGGTTCATTTCGTTAATCATGATCCTTGTAATTTTCGCGGAGCTAAAGTTAAATCCATCATAGCTTCATAAAGGCATCTCCCGCGAGTCTTTGGGATCTGCAGTTAGCGTAAATTCCAAAAGAATGCACGTTGAGTTTGTGGCTTTTCAAACAGAGCGCCGTGTGATACGGGGGGGCGGCTCTTCTTTTATTATGTGAGGGGGTGCTTGTGTGGCGTATGTGTGACGTGTGTTCTATTTCTCACGCTCACAGGTGTGGAAGGTGTGTCGTGGGAGGAGTCTACGTGTGGCCCTGTGCACACTCTTGGGCTGTCATTTTTCGGCTAGGCCTCCGGTGCGAACGGACGCGTTTCACATTACTCAAGGAGATTACTTGAAACATCTCTAAAATTTGGAGAAAATACACTGTTCACTTTTACACATCTTTAAACAGCGAACTGGTTAATTCATGTTATTTTTCAACAAAACGGTTTGTAAAAACGTAAGGTATTTTTTGATATGATTTTAAACATGTAGTTTAAATATTATGGTGTGTTTGAAACAGTTTTAACAATTTTAAGGTAAAAACTCTTTAACTTGTTTTAAATGACATTTTAACATTTTTAACATCTTAAAAAGTATGTTACAAAACACAACTATTTGTCTGATATCATTTTAACACTACCACATTTTTTGATAACTTTAAGAAAATGTATATTTTTTAGCACATTGTTCTAAACTTTTGAGAAAATACACATGGGATCTTTTTGCAAACCAAAGTTTTCGTTATTTTTCAACAAAACGGTTTGTAAAAATGTAAGGTATTAATATGATTTTAAACATGTAGTTTAAATATTATGGTGTGTTTGAAAACAGTTTTGAACAATCTTACAATTACTGTGTGAAGGTAAAACTCTAACTTGTTTACTGAAAAACGTTTTAAATTACATTTTAACATTTTAAAAAGTAACACAGCTATTTTAACAATGTCACAATTTTTGATAACTTTAAGATAAATTATACTTTTTAACACATTGTTTTGAAATGTATGAAAAGTCTTTAATAAAAAACACTAAACTCATCTCTGACTATGTCCTTATTATACATTTTCTTTAAAAAGATTGAAAACATATTGTTTTGAATGAATGTTTTTTCATCCTTTTTGAACATTTTCACATTGAGAACTAGTAATCGTGGGGTGACACCCCCCACCCCGCCACTCTTCAGGTGTTCACACCCCTAAGGGATGGTTTGGGGATTCACACAGTCACATGACATCCTCGGAAGTGGGTGGAGAAAGGGGCCTGGTTATCGTGGGAAAATCCCACGCTGTGTGTGCAAAGCCATAAATGGGGAGGGGAGGGGTTTTATGAGCTGAACGGTCAGGAGGACCCTGAGTGTGGGAATCTGTTGTTATTTTTTCTCACGCATCAACACCTGGCATGGGTGGGGTCTAGGTGTGGGAGGGTCTAGGGGTGGAGTCTGTGTCAGGTTAGTTTGTAGTCAGTCTTGGGATTGTCTCTGGTGTGTTCGGACGTGTTTCGTGGAGCTCCCGGGAAATTACATTTACACAGCTTTTGGAATTAAAATCTCTAAAGTTTTGGATATATCTTTTGAGATGGATTAATACCTTTGGACAATCCCGCTGGTGCTGGATGTATCTTTGCTGGTGGATTAAATCTTTAAACAGGATAACAAAACAGGTTGTAAAAACGTAAGTCAGTTTTTTAAAATGTATGCATGTATGTGTTTTTAATATTGTGATTTTTAACATAAAGTTTTGATATGCTTTAATATTTGTTTGATAGAAAAAAATGCACTACACATTGTTTTAGAAGTTTTAATGCTAAAGCGTTTTGATAACTTTTAGAAAATGCATTTTAACCTTTTACAAATGTGTAATAAACATTAAAGATATGTGTATTTTAACTTTATACAGCATTTTAATATTTTTTAAACGATGTGTAATTGTGAAAAGTGCAACTTCAAATTATAGTAATTAGATGTATTTGCATAATATAATTTTAATACACATGGTTTTAGACGTTTTAAGAAAACAACTATTTACTTGATATAATTTTAATATTAGCACAGTGTATGAACACTAAAGACAATAGTATCTTAATGATATAAGTTGTTTTAATAGTTTTAAGCACTGTGTGTTATTGTGAAAAACACAACTTTTTTAAATGTATGATAGAAAATAGTTGTAAATGTATGATAGAAATAGTTTTAATACAACCAATTTTAGATGTTTTAAGAACTAAAACACTTTGATAACTTTAAGAAATGCAGTTTAAACTTTTTCATTAATGTTTTAACTGTATGAACACTGAAGACATATTGGCCCTCATTTATCATTCTTGCGTAGAAACGGGCGTATATGTTGGCGTAAGATTATGCTTACACTCCTCTCACCGCCTGATGTATGAAGCTGTGCGTACCTTTGAAATCCTGGTGTACGCAATACCTCTCCTTGATAAATGCAGCGGCTGAAAACGATCGTCATTAGAATAACACGCCTCTAAATATTCAAGTCTCCGCTTCCCCCACGCCCTCATTTTACGCCATGGACACACAGAAGACGGCAAAGAAGAGAAACTTCTCCGACGTGGAGATCAAATGACCTATCACAATGCATTATTTTACAGCACGTGTTTTGAAACAATTAGCATTTAATATCGTATCATGTACAATAGTGATGATGATGTGATGTGGAGTAGCCTACCATTCATTCACATTAATAATTGCATGTCCATTTGTAATATTCTTATTCTTATTATTATTCGTGTTCGCATTTATGAGGAAAAAACAATGATACGGACATGAGCGCTCTAAAAGCAGCACTAAAATATATTTTAAAACTTTCACAGAGACATTAAACATAAAGCACAAAACCTTTCTTTAAACTGAATTTCGTTTTGTATTAATTGTATCTTAATTTTAAACAATGTTTCGTCAACCAATTAGGCCTACCTGGATTTAACAAATAGGAAAGTAAATAGCAGATGATATGAAACGGAGGACGCGTGAACTGAGCTCATCTCATAAATAAACCGAAACTCAGCGTATAAGGTGCCTCAGACATGTCTACTTTTAAACAGAACAATTCAAAACGAAAGAAAACAGACACAGACTGCTCTCTGCTTATGTAATCTGAAATGTGCATTTCTCTCTGGCGCGTTCACTACTGCGAAGATCGCGATTCAGCATCTCAACTTCATCTTTGCAGCCGACACAAAGAAAACACTTCTTTATTAATAAACAATTAAAATATCTCCTTGCTATATTTTACATATTCATAATCATTACTTTTGCCGGTTCTTTGTTACAGATTTTTACACTGAAGTTTATAATTAGCCTATGTTGTTGTTGTTGTTTTTTTGTCATATGTTTTAGTTTGTCAGCGCATTTTGTGGTGTTAGGAATTGTGTTTCTGCGCGTTTCCGCACTAACTCAAACGTGCGTACACCACCTCCTGAGCTGGCGTGGGATTTGAGCGTGCCGTACGCCAACGTCCATATTGATAAATCTCAAAGTCACCGTGGTTTAGGGTGTACGCCAGGTGTACGCTCGAAATTTGGTGTACGCACTTTTGATAAATGAGGGCCATTAGATCTATTTGTTTGATGTAATTTTAATACAAGCGATGTTAGATGTTTTAAGAAAACATAAATATTTGCATGATATAATTTTAATACACACTGTTTTAGATGTTTTTAATGCTAACGCATTTTGATAACTTTAAGAAAACACTTTTAAACTTTTTTCATGTGTATGAACACTAAAGACATAGTATCTTAATGATATAAATTGTTTTAATAGTTTTAAGCACCATATGTTATTGTGAAAAACACACCTTGTTTAAATGTAGATAGAACTATTGTTTGATGTAATTTTAATACAGGTTCTTTTAGATGTTTTAAGAAAACATAAGTATTTACTTGATATAATTTAAACACCCGCTGTTTTAGTTATTATTGTGATTGCAAACACTTTTTTAAAACATATGGTTTATGTAAAATGGAACATTTTACTAAATAATGTGTAAAGGTAAAGGCCTAGAGTGTGTTTTAATGATATAAAAATAACTTAATGGTTTTTAATCACTGAGTGTTATGTGAAAAGTACACCTTTTTTAAATGTATGATAAAAATAGAACTATTGTTTGATGTAATTTTAATACAATCGCCTTTAGATGTTTTAAGAAAACAACTATTTACATGATATAATTTTATTACACGGTGTTTTAGTTATTATTGTGATTGAAAACACTTTTTTAAAACAGATGTTTTATGTAAAATGGAACATTTTACAAAATAATGTGTGAACGCTAAAGACGTATGGTTTTTAATGATATAAATGGTTTTAATCACCACGTGAACACTAAACCTATCTTTGTTTTCTGTCATCCTTCTTAAAAAAGATTGAAAATGTATTGTTTTGAATGTTTTCCATCATTTTGAACATTTTTACATTGATCAAGTCAGATACCCGTAACAGGTGTACAGCAGGTGTTCCGACCGGAACCGGACCGGATGGGTGGGGTTCCCGAACCGGATCGGATGGGTTCTGTACCGTGGGGGAATTCCCACAGTCACATGACAGACCGGAAGTGGGAGGGATGGGGGCGGGTCTAGCGTGGGAAAAGGGGGCGGGACTAAGCGTGGGGAAAAGGGGCGGGGCTAAGCGTGGGGAAAAGGGGCGTGGTCAATCATAGGGCCATAAATCACTCAAAGTGACATATGTCGCCCTATATAGTCTCTCTATCATCAAGCAATATTCAGAAACGGGTGCAGTTGTATTAATTTTCTGATTAGCTTTTATTAGATTATAGATCGAAAAGAATGCTTGTGTTATGTAAGGGTTAATGCCCTCCGAGGTGTCCATTGTCAGGTTTTAATGGACGACGGCGAGGTGTGAACCGGAGCCTCCGCCGAAGTCCATTAAAACCTGACAATGGACACCTCGGAGGGCATTAACCCGCTTATACCATGGTCACTTGCCAAATAAAACATTTTTAAAACATTAGTTTATATTTTAATTAGGCTAAATCTAGTTTTTTAAAATAAAACTTGCCTGACGATTTATTTAGCAACCGGAGATATTTATAGTCCGCTCAGCTTGTAGAACCCTTCAGGTTCAAAAATGCATTTTTAGTTCATGAAACACAAAGGTAGGCATAGTTATTTTTTTATTACACATAAAACACTATGTGTTACACTTGTCTACACTAACCACAGCCTCCGAAGCACCGCTGTAGGTCGACTCTCCGATGCTGGACTGGAGAGCCGTCAAATAATGTCGGTAACAGCCATCGATACGAGAGCAGTCTGCGAGCTTACTGGGCTCCGTCCGTCCGTGAGAGACTGAAGATGAAATAACGAAGTCGCTCATTGTTGTATTAGTAGGCTATGTAATATCTAACTAACGTTAGATGTTTGTTTTGATAGAGCAAATTGTTAACGGATACTTTGACTGCCTGTTGCTATGGTTACTCACAGCTGTTGTAGGCAGCGCATTCATTTATTAATTTCGAATGGTAAACAGGCAGTTTCACCAGAACTACTTTACTAGGTGTCCTCTATCACTTTTTAACGGACACCCTGCAGCCAATCAGAATCGAGTATTCACCCAGACCATGGTATAAGTCATGTCATGTTATGTCTTGTTCCTGTTCTTTCTCTTTACTCTGTCCCCCTCTGCTGGTCATAATAGGTTACTTTCTCTTTCTCTGCTCTTCCCACCTGTTCCCTTTCTCCTCTGATAAGGTCTCTATTTCCCTCTCTGTTCTTGCTTCTTTCTTTGCCAGATTCTCATTTGAGTTTCTAATGCTGGAAGCAAACTACTTTCTCGTTTGTTTCAACTTTGTCCTGTCGGCATCCGCCTGGCAAGTGCAATCTATTCTCAGCTAATCATCATGGGCCAGTTGTTCAAAACATTTAATCTGGATCAAAATGATCCGGATATGAAAATCCCATTTTTTCCTATCCAGGATCAGGTAATCCGTCTTACTTTTATGCCGGTTTTTCAAAGCAACATTGGACTGGATCACCCTGATCCAGATACACAGTTTTCAAGATTACCAAATCCAGATAACCAGTGCTCTAAATGGGACAACATATCACAATGTGGGCTACCAGCTATGTAAAGAACAGGTAGAAGAGCCAACATGGGGTCACTGTGTTTCTTATTTTGAGACAAAACACAAAAATAACATAAACATCCACTTCTAATCATAATTTATTTTATGACCCATCTGAACCACAACAAAATAAACAACAAATACATTGTGGACATTTTGAAAACGTTAATATACGGTGATGAATGACCGAAAAATAAATATATTATTTTTGTTTGTTATTGAAATCTGTTTGGGGGATTATTTCATGGGGACAAGATCATTTTTATTTTATTTTTACTTTACTATACTGAATAGCTTAATTGTTAGCCTATGTCTACTTTATCACTGTTACAACGGTTACACAAGTCAAGTGCAAAATATAAATAAAAGTATATACACTACTAAATTATACAAATGTATTATTTGACCAATTTTAAAGTTTTACTACATTTTCTTCCTGAAATCCACCTTGAAATCCTACCCCCTGTTGGGATCAGGATAATCCTGTTTTTTTGGATCAAAATTATCTAAATCCCTCTGACAAGTTTTGAACAACACAAACTGAAGGTTTGATCCAGATTAAAACTAGGATTGGATTCCCTGATCTAATCTGATTTCAGATTCCTTCTTTCCCTTTTGAACAACCCATTTTCAAGATTTGATCCAATCCGATAACCAAAATCCGATCAGCTTACCTTTGAACAACTGGCCCCATATTATCTACTCTGTCCAGTTCTTCTGATGCTACGAGAGATCAGGTATTCTCAGCCTCTCTTCAACCCGCGTCTTCTCAGAGAGACCCGCAGCCTGTCGCCGCGACCCAGCTATTCTCCACTGCTGCCTAAAGCTCTTTGAAGTGATCTGAAAGACTTTTGTGTTTCTTTTGTCGCCCTCTCTGCGGGTTGTTTATTTTTCCATTACTAGTCAAGAAGAAGATCTGTGTACTTCACTGTTGCTACCCTGTGTTGACATTAAAAGACTCTGTTTTTGTTACATCGCTTTTGGGTCCTCACTTACCTGCATAACAGATAGGCTTAAGCTAATAGGCTTATTATTTTTTTAAATTGGGAACAACTACTGCCTATTCTGAATATATATACATATTAGAAAAAAATAAACAATAAAAAAAATTTTTTGCAAAAAAATCATTGGATAGAAACCTGGCTTATGTTAACGCTTGTGTTTCGTTTGCCTGCATTTTTGGATTACCTTCCGTGTGGATTATTAAAGACTTTTGATACTTATTTCTTATCTTTGTGCATTTTTATACTGCAAGTTGTAACACACTCGCCTAAAATTATCCTAGCTCACCATGTCATCTTCTATAGGACTGCATAAGTTACCTTTGACTAATGCAATCGGAACAGTAAGATAGAGAGCGATCACAAAAATAAAACAAAATGTAATATATCCTCAAATCCTCATTACAAATAATTGCGTCATCAGCAGAATTTCAGAAGAATATGATGACAAAAGGCCCTGATGGTTTCCATCTGATATATGCATAATCAAATTTTTCTGGTTAAAAATATTGTACTTTTATAATATTATTAGTTGCTGTGCTTGTTTTTAAACAATTACTAGAAGGGAATTAGTTAATGGTAACATGCCGTATTTATGTAGACTATAGTCCAGAAGACTTTTTTTCTCAAGTTGCTCACAGATTTACAGTTTGCGCTCAGATAAATATTTATCTGCTTAGGTGTTATAATAGTGCTAAAGCATGTTAACGACACGTCAAGAACATTTACCTTTACAACTAGTGATTTTATCTACATATTTTAAGTAAATGTACAGCATGTCTTCAAAGACTTGTCTAGATCACTCAGGATAAGAAGATCAATATATAATCATAAAAAATATTTTTTTCTACAATTCTAAAATAAGTGAGCTACTCAAATTATACAAGTAAAGTACCAAACAAAAATGTATGTGTAAAAAAAAAAGGTTGGATTTCTTTAAATTACACTTGTTTATTACAGCCTCAATGATAACTTTGTTCAGTGCTCATCTCTACTCTCACCTGGCTCTCCACCAGCATGGCCATATCCATGAACATATCATGCAGCTCGCGGATGCTGCTCTCCAGTTTGAGGATTTCATTGTGTTGCGTCTCAATCTCGTTCATGGCCTGTTCAGTGATGTTGCAGTCCATGATGATCTGTAGGGGGAAATTAAAGATATTATAAAGTGGCGATGCTGAAGTTTTCCAACGTAAGTCTGCTTCAATCACTAGTTGGTTTACTGACTGAAAACAACAACACAAAATTGCAGTAAGTTCTGAGAAAACTCATATCTCACAAAATATGAACTTTTGCCGCTCTAAAGACCCAGCAAATGTGTTAATGTCCTGTAAAGGCCACACAATTGCTCCAATGACTGAATCCAATGGTGTGGCTGAAGGTTTCCTGCACGTTCTGTCTTTTCAGTGAGCAAAGTATTTAATTCTAGTTAAAATTCTGATTCCATGTTATCCTGACCTAGAATTTAGGCTAGAATGGCATTGATTATTGGTCATTTTAATGATTATTTACCGAAACATTTGATAATCCAGTTTAACTCTTTACTTTAGATTGTAGTCGTAGATCGTACTTCACTCGTACGACAGAGGTAATGGGCTCTATGCACGGCGGTATTTCCGGTGAAGGGTTAAGGATGCTCGATAACTTCCGCCGATCGTAGAGTCCAGTGCAATACCAAGAATTTATATTGAATTTTATACTCCATGGTTATACTAAAGAAACGTTAGTCACAAAAACAGACAAAACAGACATCCCTCGTTGTGTTTATGCTTCTTTTTAAAATTATATTAAATAAACATAACTATACATAAAATTACATATAAACATATGAAAGTTTCGTTTCAAAGATGGGAGGACAGTACATTTTGAAGACTCTGCCATAATCCCGTTTTCCTCGGTTTTCCTCCGCTTTAATCTCCCCAACCGGAAACGGATGAGCATCCTTGCGTCAAATGCAGAACTTATGCGTGCATATAGCCTATTGACTAATACTGTTTAGATGGGTGCCCATGCTTGCTCTTCCGTAAAAGTAGTGTGAATAGATCTGTACTCATTTAAAGCAAGACTATCTCTGGCCAGAGGTCACGAGTCATGACAACTACCATAGATATTAGCCGATAGCCGTTTGTGGCACGTCTCTGAGACCCATGTCAAGAACTTGACCGTGGCTCAGCTTCAGTGCTTCAAGCCATCCATTTCAGCCACTCCGACAGCAAGATTATTCCAACTTTTTATTATTCCAACTGACTAACATAGTATCTTTGTTATGAACAGTCATTGATGCTGTATCCACTCACCCCTGAAGTGAAGATGGGGTTATCACTTTCTAACACGCTCTCCAACTCCTCATTTGTTGTATTTCTTCCGGCTACACAGAAAAAAACATGATATTAATAGCGTGTTTGTGCTATAACACATAAAGCAGCATAGGTGTAAATGTTAGTCTTTATAGCTGATGTAAAATAATACATTAACACACATACAATGCACTTGCTAACCATCGCGACAATAAAAACATATACACTACCGTTCAAAAGGTTGGGGTTGGTAAGATTTTTAATGTTTTTAAAAGAAGTCTCTTCTGCTCACCAAGGCTGCATTTATTTGATTAAAAATACAAAACAAACCCAGTAATATTGTGAAATATTATTTCAATGTAAATCAGCTGTTTTCTATGTGAATATATAGTAAAGTGTAATTTATTCCTGTGATCAAAGCTGAATTTATCATCATTACTCCAGTCTTCAGTGTCACATGATCCTTCAGAAATCACTATAATAAGATGATTTATTCCTCAAGAAACATTTATGATTATTATCACAGTTAAAAACAGTTTTGCTGCTTCATATTTTTGTGTAAACCGTGATTAAAGTTTTCCAGAATTCTTTGAAAGTTCAAGAGAAAAGCATTTAATTAAAAACTAAATATTTAACATTATTATAAATGTCTTTACTGTCACTTTTGATCAATTTAATGCGTCCTTTCTGAAGAAACGTAATAATTTCTTTAAAAAAAAGTAGCCCCACAGCGCTACCCTTAACCCCGCCTTAGCACACCTCCATACAACGACGTCACACAACCATTTCACCAGCTGACTGAAAACTAGCTAGATCGCAGAATAAGCATGACGGATGACGGGATGTACTAGCCTAATGTATATAACACAACTTACACTTTCACATTAAAAATATGATGCAAGGCAGGGCCATGTCAACAGAGTAGCTTAGTAGCTCCGCATATGAACTGTTTCCCTCCTATTGAAATCACTATTTCTCTAAGCTAATACATTATCTAGGCTAATCCATACTCTAGTAACACTAAAGGTTTATAAAAAGAACCACAAACAATGTGAGTTATAACTTTTAATAAAAAAATATCTGTTTCCATCGGCGCACAGCGAGAGCGCTGACACCGCCAGCCTGCCCCAGCTCGAGTCTGGCCGGGCTCAGGTCCCGCTCTGGCCGCCTCTTGTTCCTCCGTCTCCCGCAACTGTTTATCGCTGTAGTGCGGCTCGTACAGGTCTCGCTCCGGCCGCCTCTCGTTCCTCCGTCTCCCGCAACTGTTTATCGCTGTAGTGAGGCTCGTACAGGTCTCCGCTCCGGCCGCCTCTTGTGCCTCCGTCTCCCGCAACTGTTTATCGCTGTACTGCGGCTCGTACAGGTCTCGCTCTGACCGCCTCTTGTTCCTCCGTCTCCCACAACTGTTTATCGCTGTAGTGGGGCTCGTACAGGTCTCGCTCCGGCCGCCTCTTGTTCCTCCGTCTCCCGCAACTGTTTATCGCTGTAGTGGGGCTCGTACAGGTCTCGCTCCGGCCGCCTCTTGTTCCTCCGTCTCCCGCAACTGTTTATCGCTGTACTGCGGCTCGTACAGGTCTCGCTCCGGCCGCCTCTTGTTCCTCCGTCTCCCGCGACTGTTTATCGCTGTAGAGGGGCTCGTACAGGTCTCGCTCTGGCCGCCTCTTGTTCCTCCGTCTCCCGCAACTGTTTATCGCTGTAGTGGGGCTCGTACAGGTCTCGCTCCGGCCGCCTCTTGTTCCTCCGTCTCCCGCAACTGTTTATCGCTGTACTGCGGCTCGTACAGGTCTCGCTCTGACCGCCTCTTGTTCCTCCGTCTCCAGCGACTGTTTATCGCTGTAGTGGGGCTCGTACAGGTCTCGCTCCGGCCGCCTCTTGTTCCTCCGTCTCCCGCGACTGTTTATCGCTGTAGAGGGGCTCGTACAGGTCTCGCTCTGGCCGCCTCTTGTTCCTCCGTCTCCCGCAACTGTTTATCGCTGTACTGCGGCTCGTACAGGTCTCGCTCTGACCGCCTCTTGTTCCTCCGTCTCCCACGACTGTTTATCGCTGTAGTGGGGCTCGTACAGGTCTCGCTCCGGCCGCCTCTTGTTCCTCCGTCTCCCGCAACTGTTTGTCGCTGTAGTGGGGCTCGTACAGGTCTCGCTCCGGCCGCCTCTTGTTCCTCCATCTCCCGCGACTGTTTATCGCTGTAGTGGGGCTCGTACAGGTCTCGCTCCGGCCGCCTCTTGTGCCTCCGTCTCCCGCAACTGTTTATCGCTGTAGTGGGGCTCGTACAGGTCTCGCTCCGGCCGCCTCTTGTTCCTCCGTCTCCCGCAACTGTTTATCGCTGTAGTGAGGCTCGTACAGGTCTCGCTCTGACCGCCTCTTGTTCCTCCGTCTCCCGCAACTGTTTATCGCTGTACTGCGGCTCGTACAGGTCTCGCTCTGGCCGCCTCTTGTTCCTCCGTCTCCCGCAACTGTTTATCGCTGTACTGCGGCTCATACAGGTCTCGCTCTGACCGCCTCTTGTTCCTCCGTCTCCCGCAACTGTTTATCGCTGTACTGCGGCTCGTACAGGTCTCGCTCCGGCCGCCTCTTGTTCCTCCGTCTCCCGCAACTGATTATCGCTGTATTGCGCCTCGTACAGGTAGCCGCGAGCAACAGATCTTCGAAATCCCCTTCTGCCATTTCAACTTCAAAATTATCTTCCGCCATCGTGATTAGCCTACTATACAAACTTTCTACACAGACCAAGAGGCAATAGCCTGTTAGCTTAGCTTCTACAGAAAGATGGCTGACACTGTTTACATTCTGTGAGTGAGATCCCGCCCCATATGGGCGTGGTGAAAACATGCGGAACACTGGCTTTAGTCTTTAGCCTCTGGCACAAAAATCCTCCGATGACGCAAACTGACGATTTTTGCGTCATCGGAGGATTTTTTCCAGACTAAAAATTAATTTATCTCTCATATCAGGGGGATATGAGGGGGGGGAGCACGGTAATTCGAAAATACTACTGGTTTTCTACTGATACAAAGCTTAATGCTAAATCCTGGAGTATCCCTTTAAGACTCCAGCATCGATATTTGACCAATGTTTTACAATAAAAAATGATACAGTGACAGTAAGCTTACAGCCAGACAGGGGAAACACGGCTGATGTGTGGCCTGGGTCTGCTGTGCCCAACGCCTTAATATCTAGTAGATTGACTAGACTTATGTGTATCTGTATCAGAGTTATTTACTAGTGACTTTAGCAATGTGAACCTAGTTTGAGTTACTATTGATAAACCAGTTTTCTTTGAGCCTGAATCAATATGGCTCAAAAGTAACTAATTAGAACGCATGACTTTAACAAATAATATCAAATTGCAGGCTGCTAGATATGGAGAATATTATCTTTCAGCATTCATTTATTTATATTTTCCTGGGTTTGAACAGTCTATCCAAAAGTATCCATTGTCAAACGTGTATGCTTATGTTTTGCAAAAGATTTAGTCTTCCTGACATTCGAGTGTAAGGTGGGGACTTGGTTTTATGGATCAGTTAATGATTGGATTTTTAGATGTGGGAGTACGTTCAGACAGATAAACATGAGCTTTGAAGGGCGGGTTTAAGCGCGCTAAATGATTGAAGAATATTGCACTTATCACCAGAACTATACTTATGACAGTTTGATTGAACATTACCTGATTAAACTTTAAAAAATCAAGCATAGGCTATGCATGAATTAATTATTAACAATATGATCTATAACAAGCATTTATAAAATAGCGTACATTTTCATTTCATGTCAACTTTGTGTTTATATTATTAGGAGTTTTCTTACACACACACCTGTTATTTCACTTTAGAAGATATAAGCATCCGCTGGGGTCATATAATTACCATCATGATGGCTGTGTGTGCTTTTCCCAGCTAACAAAAATATGTACTTAGAATGTGTTGCTAACATTCCCATTAGGCTATGAAAACGTTATTTCTCAATGTTTTTTAAACATTGAAAGCGTCCAGTTTTTTTATTTATTAAGAATGTTTTTTTCTTTGTTAATGTGAAAGTTAAATGAGCATTCCATGCAATCATTTTGAAAATATTATTTTCAGACCGTTTTCGGAACGTTCAAAACACTGAACCGATGGCCCGTCCATCACCCGGCTCACACACAGACACTCGAGTATTACTAATTTACCTTTGCTGTATGTCTTTGAACTGTGGTGGAAACTAGAGGACCTGGGGGAAATCACAGAGCACATGCGAGGTGATAGTGATAGTGATATTCATTTACTAATTGTTGACATTGTGTTGATAATCGTTAAGGAGAAATTATTAGCTGTTGCCCCGAGATAAAATTAAGGAGGGATAATCTGACACTCATTCACCGTAAGAGATGTGTGACCAAAGCTCACAACATAATTTGGTGCCTTGTGTGAAAATCACTAAAATGGGAACATCAAGCTAACAATACTATGAAGTCAAGATCAGAGTTTATATGCAAAGGTCAAATGACAAAAAAACAACAAAAGGAGCAAATGTTTGTCTAAGACGGCAATTATAGATAATTAAACAAATAAAAAATCTTCTGATGAAACCGCTGCCCTTTTTGAATAAAGAATAGATAATGACTAGCCTGAAAAAATGAGGTGACATACACCATTGTTAATCCTTGACAATCTCTAATTTAGTAGCTCACTGAGTTAATAATGACCGGTCTGACGTGATCACAGATCTCTGGTCTGTATGTACCATGACTCAGATTTGATTAAACACTGAATACACTAAATACAGACCTTCACTGCAGACGTTGTCATGACATGTGTGTTTTGAGAGCTGGGCGACCCAGCTGGCCAGCTTTACTACATTCTACATTCTAGTAAGCAGTAACAGACTGAAAACACAAGCGGTCTTTCACCCAAGCTGGCAGGATGATTATGGTTCCCGCTTGAAGCCAAGGACACAGAAAGGCCCAGCAGACAGATGGGGTCAGCTGTTTCCAAACTGGGGCTCAGGGTAATAAAAAGGGGGATGCGATAATTAGCAGTGAGGAGTTGGGGTGGAGGAGGGATGCTGGAAAACTGTCGTGGAACACAAGTCAGTCAGCTATAGTATATATAGTGATGCTCCAACGCAGTTTTCAAAGCTCTATTGTATCACACACTTATCAATGCATGTATCGAAATGAAAACACCACGTGATTGATCACGTTTGAAGCTTCTAATGTCATTCAGTATTGGAAGATAGGGACAGCTGGTTTGAAAAAAGTGGCACTTCACGACCCCAGCTGATGCATAAAATAGGGTTCACTTCGAGATTAAGACACGCAAATGACTGTATTTTGAGAGAGAGAGAGAGAGAGAGAGAGAGAGAGAGAGAGAGAGAGAGAGAGAGAGAGAGAGAGAGAGAGAGAGAGAGAGAGAGAGAGAGAGAGAGAGAGAGAGAGAGAGAGAGAGGAGAGATCAATGGAGAATGGTGGTACACGAGGAGGAAAGAGAGGTCGATCCATAGTTTGGGAGCATTTCGACATGAATACCCTACTAAGGTAGGCTAATGCGTATAATAATTATTCTTCAATAATTGAAGTGATGTTTATATTTTTCCAGGTTCGATGCTAGCTTTGTACTCAACAATTGGTGTACAACATCAATACGTCCTGAAAATTGATATACATCATACAGAGCATACAGATAGCCCTACACCAAGTTCCCCAAGACCCACACAGCAGGTCACATGGCAGAGGCTGGGGTATCTCTGGAAACGGGAGCTGCATGGTCACTGATGGTGCAGCAAACATGGTGGCTTGTGTTGAAACTTTAAAAATCCTGCTTGCACACTGCTTCACTCATGATCTCAACTTGGTGGTAAAGAAGGCCAACTCCTGAGATAGAAGACCTCTGTACCCTAAGGCGCAAGATCATGGGTCACTTCAGGTCCATGTCCACAAGGACAGACTGTCACCGTTCCAAGTGCCTTTTGATATTCTTGGGTCTTTCCACCAAGCCACGGTGGAAATGTCAGAGTTCTGCAGCGAAACAACAATGCCACTGCAGACGCTACAGTGGAAGCACAAGATCATCTTGAATACTGGTCTAGACAGAAGATGGCCTAACACATCCATGACCTGGGTAAACACTACTTGTGTACACCTGTATCCTCTGTCCCATGTGAGAGAGAATTTTCCAAGGCATTTTTATCCTGTTGATTATTTTTCTCAGCCAAAGTTTTTGAGGAGGCACTTCTTCCCTTGCGTTCTCAAAGAAAACACACCTGGCTCACGTGTGTGTGTGTGTGTGTGTGTGTGTGTGTGTGTGTGTGTGTGTGTGTGTGTGTGTGTGTGTGTGTGTGTGTGTGTGTGTGTGTGTTTACTCACTAATCTCCAGCTGTCTCTGTATCCGTCTTTTACAGCGTTCCCTGTAATCTGATTGTGTTGCATTATATTCAGACATCACCTCCACAAATTTACGTGACAAGGTGGAGTGCTGAAAAACAGAGACCACCTATAATAATGTACACAAAAGCACATGTATCTGCCAGTCATCAGTGAGTATGCATGCAGAGTCTCACCTGTGTTTTCCGTATCCTCAGATCAGCTGATGGGCATTCACTGTTTACAGCCTCCTGCTCTATGGTCAGCTGGATACCTAAAAGAAGAGGAGACATCCCTGTGGTTATTCATTTACATGCTCTAAAGACATTAATGATCAATAAATAAGAACCAAACTTGTTCCAAATCCCTCTGGAATGTGTTATTGTGTGTATTGCTATCAGTGCCAAGATGTTGTGGGAGAGATGTATGAAATGATACCACAATCGCTGAATGCTAATGATATGAACGCCTCTCTATTTCTAATGCAAAAAAGCTCATTCATGTGTTCATGACTCAAGATTAGATTATTGTAATGCACTACTTGGAGAATATCCTTCAGGGGTATTGAATTATCTACTGAACCAGCTAAAGCTTCACTACATTTCCTGTCTACTGCGTTTGACACATTAAAAATACTGCTAATTTCTTACAAAACTTTAAGCTCTTATCACACTACAGTCCATCAAATTCTTTGCAATCGCAAAACTATGGCCAGTTAATGATACCCAGAATATCAGAAAATCTACAGTAGGGGCAGACCCTTTTCTGTCTGCCTCATAGAAATAGCCTTCATATAGCACTGATTCAGGCGGTTAAACTCTAAACCAAACACTCATCTCTTGAGTAAGTCAGCTCACAAGTTTTAAGAACAGCGCCATTGCTGTGTGTGTGACTCACATTTGAAGAGAGAGTGCACTGAAGTCATGTGGTAATTGTTTCTCTGACGCTTCTGTGTGTAACATGACTATAGTTGCAGTTTAAATGCATGTTTTTGAGGATGAAGGACTCACTCTTTAACTTGGAGCGCACTTTATTAGCCAACTTCTTGATATCTGCCATCAACTCCTCCAACTCTGCTTTTGCTTCTGTTAGAAAATAAATAAGAGAGTCACAGAATGTTTATATGCACATCATGTCTGATCTTCACCTACTAAAATATTCCAATATTACTGTATGTAATGTAGGCTATTCTGCATATTTGAGGAAGGTAACACATTATTTTCCATCTCTTCTCTTCTAGAAACACTGAAGATGTCCTTCATTAAATACAATGGATTTTTTTAGTAATTTTGTATTTTTGAATTTTTGAATTAATTTTGAATTTTGTACAGTCTTTTAATGCAGCCCTGTTCCTGGAGGCACACCAACACTACACATTTTTAAACTCCGCTTCCAACTCATCAGCTCGATAATAGAGACTTCAAGACCAGAAATAGAGGGGTCAGATAAGGGAGACATCTGAAAAAAATTTTAATAAAGTGTAAATTCCTGTTGAAATGTATGATTTGGCTCAAACTTGGTTTTTGTGTAGTTTCCATTGTGCTCTGTCTGTGTATGTGGTTAGAAATATGTGAATTTGACAATTTTTTTGTGTGGTTTGGGTATAAATTCTTGCTGCAATGTACTATGTTGCATGCGTCTTGTGTTTAGTCAAACGTTTGAAAACAGTTAAATTTGTAATCACACATTTGTTTGTGATTAATCATGATTTCATCACCTGAAATTAAAGTTTTGTAATACTTTCACATTGAACCTCCAAAATTATGTAGAAACAACATAAAGACAGTGTATTTTAAATATTTGTTTAATGGCATCTTTTTGCTAAGCACTATGAATGAAGGCCAGTATCACTGATACCAGTACTGACACTGACACGCATCCTATTTTCTCATAACTCATTACGTGCAATTGACACTTTTTAACTCATTTAAAATGAGGATTTCATACATTTCAGGTGTTTGTTTACAGAGAGTCATTTCACAGAGAGTGACAGTAGAGATTTGAGTTATTTTTTGCATCTTATCGTGCTTGAATGGTTTAAAAGCACTTGAATGAATGATAGCGTAATCATATACTGTAGCACAGCCAAAGGATAACAGGAAAAAACCTGATGCTGCATTCATTGCATTAATGCATTAAAGCAATAATTCATTAAACTGAAGAGACGAGAGAGACGCTGTCAGGGAGAACTGACCAAGTGAAAAATATTAACTTGACCTTCTGTAGTACCACTACCTCTAGGGGGAGATTGCAACCCTCAACTCCAAAAGGAAGAATACAAATATGAGAAATGTTCTTGTGCATCTTTTACATTTACCCTCATGCCTTCTGAGATGTATACAACTTTCCTGCTTCTGTGAAATTAGCGTGAGACAGAAGTGCTATGCTATCCATCAATACTTCCTGTGTCAGTACAGAGTACAGTCATTTACTGAGGGTAAATTAAAGAACAGAGTAGCCCTGCTGTGATTGTAGGAGAACACTGGCATTTAGTGTGTCAGTCACAAGAGCACAACCCGACCAGACAAGAACTCAGTGTGACGTCTACAGTCGGACCTTGCGCTTGCACAGAGGGTTTGGTGCAGTCGTGGCTATAGAGCAGTGGTTCCCAACCCTGGTCCTGGAGCAATCCACATTATAGATGTGTAAACATGCTATATTTAAGTAAATTTTGATTTTTATGTTAATTATGCATTATATTGTGCCTCGTTTACAAAACAACATGCTCCAAACAAAAATTTAATCCTTTGACGCAATCTGAGACGCCATTCAAATATACCATCCACTTGTTTCAGTATCATTTTAAAGTCTGTACAGAGATGCAAACCAGTTGTTTAAACTGAAAGCTAACTCTTTAACTCTTCCATTTGTGCTTTTCCTCAACTGATTCAAGTACGTTGAGTGTGTCAGAAACTGAATCCACGTCTGTATACAGTGTAGACAGCGCTGTCTAGACTGGATACAGTATACAGATGCGCATTCAGTGATTATAATGGCTTCTATTTGCTTTTGAAACAAAGCTCACATCCAGTGTAGGCAAATGTCAGCCATTAAGAGACTGAACGCCAGTGGACGGGGTCTATGGTGTGATGATGTATAACTATTGGTCCATGTTTTGCTCTGGAGGTGGGCATATGCAAATATGTTTCCCCAATGTGACATCACAGATCCCGCAATATCAAACAATCCATAAAAAACGCTATGTTTATAACAAGGAGGAATTTTAAAGCTATGAAACTTGCAGGATTTTTTAATAGTACAAATATACAGGGGTTGGACAATGAAACTGAAACACCTCTCATTTTAGTGTGGGA
Source organism: Chrosomus eos (assembly GCA_036326025.1). Lineage (NCBI taxonomy): Eukaryota > Metazoa > Chordata > Actinopteri > Cypriniformes > Leuciscidae > Chrosomus > Chrosomus eos. The sequence continues at coordinate 9,341 of JAZAVI010000386.1, read as the reverse complement.
GGTTTCATGGCTAAATTGGACCAGCCTGGTGGCCAATCTTCATTAATTGCACATTGAACCAATAAGAGCAGACTGTGAAGGTCCAATTAGCAGGGTAAGAGCACAGTTTTGTGCCGTGTATCAGGATGACAATGCACCAATACACACAGCAAGACTGGTGAAAGATTGGTTTGATGAACATGAAAGTGAAGTTGAACATCTCCCATGGCCTGCACAGTCACCAGATCTAAATATTATTGAGCCACTTTGGGGTGTTTTGGAGGAGCGAGTCAGGAAACATTTTCCTCCACCAGCATCACGTCGTGACCTGGCCACTATCCTGCAAGAAGAATGGCTTAAAATCCCTCTGACCACTGTGCAGGACTTGTATATGTCATTCCCAAGACGAATTGACGCTGTATTGGCCGCAAAAGGAGGCCCTACACCATACTAATAAATTATTGTGGTCTAAAACCAGGTGTTTCAGTTTCATTGTCCAACCCCTGTACCTCTTATATGTCAAAAGATCAAGGCAAATTAAATTTCTCATGTCATGACCCCTTTAAATACAGCTGTCTTGCAAACACGTCACAATATTAGAAAGACAAGAGAATGATATAGGAAATTATGTAACCAATGTAGCAACAGAATCTGCACTGAACATTGAGCTTTTACACACACAGAAATTCAACTTAGTTGTTATGTCTGAATCCGAGTGAAAAATTCACTTCAGTTCTTACTGAGACACATATATGTTTTGTAACGGTGAAGCTGAATGACAGGACTGTGATCTTGTCCATGTTGTGTTTCTGACTTTATGGAGGCTGCTGATGAAAGACTTTATTGTGAGTGTGTAACAGGGTCTTACTCTCATCTGGGTTTGGAGAGGTCAGGATGGTGCTGTGGTTTCTTTTCACTTCTTCTACTTTCTCTGTCAGAGAGTCAATGAACCCTCGAATCTCCTCTACCTGAGAGAGAAGAAGAAAATCAGAACTGAACAAACACATGTTGTCATTATCGCTAAAGTAACACCCACGTCTATACAAGCCAATCAGATAATGACCATGTGGTGCTGAGCAATCGTAGCACATTATAGCTTCAACCAATTTCAAAAGATCTAAACTTCTACCTCAACGTTCATTATGGTGAAGGAATAAGACCAGAGAAAGATCTCGTTTCACAGAAACTCAAACACAGAGATGCAGTGTGCCTCCTACATGAACACAAGTAATCATGTGAAACCACTTAGCTAAACTATCCACTCAATTAAATCATAGTGTGCAAATGCATGCATGTGTATCCAAAATAAGCTATAACATGTATAAAAAATTATAATAATAATAAAAAACTAGTATATTGAAGCTGCCAGCAAACCCATATAACTGATATTCATGGCACAAGTGGTTAAAAGAAGCAATCAGTGTTATTTCATAAACCGAACACAACTGCAGACTTTATTTGAGCTCTTCTGTTGTATAGCAGTCTTGATGTGTGTGATGTGATGTGTGGTCTTTATCTTGCATTATTATTATAGTCTTTCTGTGTGTGGCTGATTAGGAAACAGAAGCCAGTAGATCAGGACATCTGTGTCATGTATTGTCTGTGTAGATTTGGTTCTTTGCGATCGGTTTCAATCTCTGTGTTTAGTTCTGGATTTGTTTGGTCCCATAGTTACTCATTGCTTGATTGATTGGTCCCACTTTGTTTTATTCCTCATTTAGCAAGTTGTTTGGTTCAGTTCTTTGTATGTTCTCGCCGTGCATTATGTTGGTTTGTGTTCCTGTTCGTATATCCAGGGAGGGTTTCCAGAAAGCAATATTAGCTTACCCAGGTCCAGGTGTAACGCATTTCGTTGTTATGGGAAGAAGGAGGCGGGAACTGGCGAACATTTAACGACTTTAATAATGAAATAAACAAATACAAAATGAAAGTAAAGACAGCAGCCCCTCATGGATGACTGCTGTCACATATAACAAAACACAACATAAATCCAGGCCTGTTCCTCTCTCGATCTCCACTGTCGTAGCTCCACCTTTATGCTTCTGCTCCTCCGTGAGAGATACGAGACTGGTGCGTTGCGCAGGAGTCGCTCATCAGTAATCACGCCACCGGCCTCGCACTGCTCTCTCACGGCCCTCGACCTCGTCCTGCTCGCACACCAGGTAAATCACATACCTGCTTGCCTTTCTGGAATACCCCTGTTTCTCCTGAGTGCCTTTAGTTAGTTAGTTAGTTAGTTATTTAGTTAGTAAATACAACAGACTAAGGCCGTTTGCGAATAGTGCCTCACCTCAACTCTCTTTCTTTCAAGCCTAGCCCTGATATTTTGGATAAGTTTGAGGATGTTCAGTGTATTTCATTAGTAAATAGGCAATGTAAATATGCAAACCTGTTCAAAGAACTCGTCCATGAAACCCTTTTCAATAACAACGACCACCTCATCCGCCTCTTCCGGGTCTTTTCCCTGATGAACAGAAATACAGCTAGTAAGTGAAGTAGTTCAGGAAAATGACGAGAAGAGTGTTGAATGGGGAAATCTGAAGTCACTTGTACTTTAGAAACAGCGGTAACGCTTCCTTTTACAGTCCAGTTACCCATGTAAATACTATGTACTTATTTTAGTAACTACAATTACTGGGTAATAACTAGTACTAACCCTGAACCTACCCCTAAACCTACCCCTGTTCCATGTACTTTCCTTATATTAGCCAGTACTTTCTAGGTAAGTACCATACCTGCAAACTTGTCGCTTTTCGGCGAAAATCGCCGTTTTCTTGGTCAATTGGGTCATTTACGTGAATCACGCAGAACCGGAGAGTTTTTTATATTGGGGGTGGGGGTTGTATGTTGCCCGCCCTTCATCTGCATGTCATGCAGGCTAGAATTGAGAAACATTATTGGATAATTCTTATAGTTGACATTTCTCTGGGCCAATCGGGATCTTAGCACTTTTTCTCTTGGCCAATCGGAATCTTAGCACTTGCGTCAGAATCTTGAAGCTCACAGCCTCAACCACGCGAGTCTGATGGAAACTCATAATGTGTAGGAATCTTATGTGAAATTCGAGGTAAGTCAAGCTTTTTGGAGCAAAAACAAAAGCTATTTGTTTGCTTGATTCAATTAACGTTAGCTACCTCTTTTTATGTGATGTCATTTACAATAATATTGTATTGTCTAGGGGTGGAACGGTACATGTGAGTTATTCGTATTGAACCGAAACTGTACGGGCGTCACGGTTCGGTGCACGAATTTGCACAGAGAATACACGGAATAAAATTAAAACAACAGATAGCGATAAATTTCGCTCTATTCACGTTTGGTGTGAACACAGCATAATGAACAGATGTCAAGATTGCATTGCGCGCGCGCGCGCGCGTGTGTGTGTGTGTGAGAGAGAGAGTCAGGCACGCGCGCGTGTGTGTGTGTGTGTGTGTGTGTGTGTGTGAGAGAGAGTTAGGCGCGCGGGCGCGATCGAACATAGGAAACAAAAACATACTCCATCATCGTTCAAACTGCAAAGTGTTTACTTATTTGTGTACACTCGCAATCAAATACAACATTGTGCTTTTGTCACACTCTAAACTCTTGTCAAACTGTAACCTGCTACAACTGTCATCCAACCACACACACACACACACACACACAAACACACACACACACACATACACAGTTTTAAAAGCAAAACATATTTATCCAACCCCATTTCAAAACAAGTCTGTGGGTTCTATCTTTTGGAGATTCATCATATCACATTGGTTTTCATTTCTTGTCCTCAGAGCACTAATCTGTTTATTTTTAATTTGCACATTCTACATTGCTTAAAAAAGAAAATCAAATGTGTTTTTAATGGTAGTATTATTTTATATGGAAATCAATTATTTATAATTCAGATGAGAATAAAGTTAGGGTTAATTAAAATTAAGGAAAACAAATATATTGATCTGAAATATAGCAAATTAATTTTAAATTCATTCAGGTACAATTACCAAACATATCTCAAGGTCTTTTTTATTAATTTTTATTAATAAACTAATTGTATAAAACTTTTGTCAGTGCACTACAAATAAACTGGTTCTAAGCCTTTATTAATAAAACTCATTTAAAAAATACAAGGATTAAGACAATGATAAAAATGCTATCTATATTTTTGTTTTGCTTTTCACTCCATTGTACCAAAATCGTACCGAACCGTGATGTCTGAACAAAGGTATGAACCGAACCGTGACTTCTGTGTACCGTTCCACCCCTAGTATTGTCGTCATACCTATAAATTACGTTAAGCTATGCTAAAAGTGGTATGAATGGTTTCCAAAATGGTAAAAAACTATTGTTTTACTCGAGGGGGGGTGGAAAATGAGCTTAATTCCCCAAATGGTGGAATATCCCTGTAACGTTAGCTAGGCTTTTTGTTAGTCGGGTATCCAATCATCCATTCAACCCCCCCAACCCCTTCAACCCCCTTCAAAGTCATTTGATTTTGAGTATCTGCCGATACCGAGTCCCGATCCGATACTTCAATATTACATAAAAAAAAAGAATAAAGAAGAGCGAAAAAACAGATCCAGGATGTTCCTCATTTTTTATTTAATTCACCTTATTTTAACATTCAAAAACTCTGTTAACAAACAGAGCACTTCTGTGAGGTAGCTTGAACAATCAAGTAATAAATAACATAAATTATTCACTTTTGGAACAACTTTTAGTGCAACAGTAAATATAAAAAAAAAGTCTAATATAGCACCTCAACTTTAAAATACCTGGCAGGCATGTAAACAACTAAAAAAAAAAGTGTATAAAAAAATATGAGAATATACATTAGGGGTGTAACGGTTCACAAAATTCATGGTTCAGTTTGATACGATACAGTGGTGTCACGGTTCGGTAGGTTTTCAATACAGTAAAAAGAAAGAAATGCCAGAGAAATTTCCTATTTGTTAAAAAAATATATATATTTTTAAATAAATTTGAGCTTTCCTACATCTCGAAACTTTCAGGGTTAAAAATGGGGGTAATCTTTAAAGGATGGACAAATAATGTTTTGGTCATCACCTTTTAAATAAATTTATATATATAATATTTATATAATATTTGAGTTTTGAAGTGCTGGGAAAAGATGTGCAAAGTACTTGAAAGCATTTCACTATTCCAGGCAAACTTTCATGGCTACAGTGAGTGTTACTATATTAAATCCATGGTGAATGTTGCTGATCTGTGGACTTAAAGCCTATAACTAGTTCATTCACGGCACAATGTTTCTCCTGGTTTCCAAGTCAGCGCTATAGAGATATAATAGAGATCTACAGTTAATAACGGAGAGATTTGAATGCTTCTCATTAGATCTCGCAGCGATGTTATTACTTCAGTGGCGAATTCAAATGCTTTATTCACTGGATCTCTAATAGCGCTGTGTAGTAACAGTGTTGCTTGATCAAGATCGGCTCGCGCTGCACAGATGTTGCTGGTCCGAACTGATAAACGGTCCGTACAGGTACAATATAATGAGTAGTGCAGTTTCGTTCCACTTTCATTACGTTCGTCATTTGATGTTGCGCAACGTTGTGGTGTTCACGCCAGCGCGGATTTTGTCGGCAGGAAAAATGATCCAAGGCCCTGGTTTGGTTTGTATGCGTACCGAAACGATTCAATACAAATACATGTACCGTTACACCCCTAATATACATATCCGAGTCCTGATCGGGAGGTGACGTCCGATTCCGATCGAGTCTGAAACCACGTGATCGGGCCCGATTTCCGATCACTTGATCGGATCGGGACATCCCTCGTAATGATGGCTGTTTTGTTTAACAGATGGAGGAAGAGGGATTTGGTCATGGAACAGAGAAAGGAGGTGAAGATGATGATATGTCAAACGCATTCTCATCCCAAGGCGTCATATATTGACGCTTTTGCCATTTCATCTACATCGAACGCACATGGCACCCTTTAGCGTCAATATGAGACGCAGATAGATATGGGTAGGTTTAGGTCTGGGGTAGGGTTAGGTTTAGACCGCTAGGAGTCCCATATCTCATATCCCATACCGCGCTTCTGGCCCATATCTATCTGCGTCTCATATTGACGCTAAAGGGTGCCCTGTGCGTTCGATTTAGACAAAATGGCAAAAGCGTCAGTATATGACGCCTTGGGATGAGAACGGGCTGATATGTCAGATATCCTTTCTCAGTGTACAGATAAACAGATGTACACTGTAAAAGAAATCAATGGTTTTCTGGATGATCCTAGGCAGAACATTTTAAGAGAGTTTTTCCCAGATGTTAACAAGTTCTTAATTTTAGTAAAGAAAATACAGAAATCAGGAGGTTTTGATGAACTTTGCAGAAGAAAAAGGTTTAGAGTAAAGATAATTGTAACAAAATTAAGGAGAGGACTAATAGTCTGTTTAATGTCACAAAGGGTGAATCTTCTCTTCTATCTTACATTGGTTTTCACTTCTGGCTTCCTTATTTCTTCTTTCTTTACCCTCTAGATGGAGAGCTTAAAAATAGGAATTATTGACATAAATGAATGGAGGGACAAAAACAAAAAGGCAGTCTTATTTTTTTTACAAGAAACATAGTGATAAACATAGTGATAAGATAGATGAGATAGACTGGAGAATGTTGTGAGAGGGAAACATTTTCTTTAGTCATGGCTTTAATTTAAGTGAGGCTAGTGCTATTCTTTTTGGAAAAAATATAAATATAAGGGATGCACCAAAATTTCGGTTACTGAAAATGTTTGGCTGAAACAGCTGTTTTTGTTTTCAGATCCAGATGGTTTTGGAGGGCCAGAATCAGTGAGTGAAACCCGACCTTTATTTAGCGCTTCTCCAACTGTTCAGCGACTATTTCATGCACACAACGTTGATAACGTACAACACTGAAACATGTCAGCTGTGTAGACACTAGATCTAGATTGACAATGGCAATTTCCTGATTTGAATCGGTAATGGTATGGTTTCTTAAATCTAAAATCTTTTAGTCTGTGCTGTTTTCTGTTGATGCATGCACAAAACTTTACTAAATATTTGCAGCATGTCTGCCATCCAATAATCCAAAAAAAAGCTTTGTTCTTTGTAACTTTAAATATGAAGCAAAGTCACAACTTTAAAAATCTGATCGATTTTATTATGAAATCCAAACAGTAAATGTTTGAAAAATTGTTTTTGTGCTCTGACAGATCAGTGTAGTGCCTCAGTTCAAGCGGCAGCATCTCATCTCCTCTTTACTACTAGTTACAGCAGTAAATAAACATGAATGAACATCAGAAGCAATGTTGAAAGATACAGAACAACTTACTAAAATGACTCCTGTCTAATGTAATCGCTCAATCATTGTATATAAAACAGCTTGTAGGCTATACAATGTCACCTAACGTTAAATTTACCTCAAGAAAGCTATTCAATGTTAAACATAAATTTGTTAGTTAGCTAGAAAAAATAACTCTAGAGAAGAACATTTTCTTAAATACTGCATATGCTCTGTATTACGTAATTATATTTTTACTTTGTACTTTCATCAAGATTTAGGTAGGTCAAGATATATTTTTCAATATAGTAAGCCCGACTCAATCGGCCCAAAGGAGGGATATTCGATCAGCGGGTGAAGGTCTCAGCGCGTTACTGTCTTTCCGCGTGGCAAAGTAATTTGATTAAATGAAATAAATTTTCTCATATGTATTAACTCGTTATGTCATCTGACTCTATAAATGAAAAAGGTTTTAATGATATCTGTGCATCATTAAATGTGAGCGAATGTTTGACTATTCTTTTTAATTCTTTACTGAAAATAATGTCAGAGTCGATTAGAAAAAAATCAAATGTTCACAATTTATTAAATCAGGTAAATATATCATGCCAATTGCATAATCAGTTCAAAGATAATAAATACAAACATCAAATGCTCTAGAATAAAAAGAGAAGATGCAATACCTTGACATCATAAAATACATGATGCGAAGTGTTTTCCTTACACTTCGCATCACAGGCTGGCCTAGGTTACAGAATCGACCCAAGCCTCTTGTTGCATTTCATTATATCTACAGATCAAGGCAGAAACCTCATTTCAAATGTAAACATGAGTTCACAGTGGGAATTCACATTAATCCCAGACCGTCCCAGACTTACTGGGGGCAGAAGTTGATTTACATGGAACCATTTGCTAACAATGGGAATTTGAATTGAGTTTACACCTACTGCGTGCAGGAGACCATTTGTGTGTAAGACACACCTTCCTTTGTGTGCATGTTATTGCTAAACTCTTAAATACCTTCTGGTTTACTTTTTTGAGAATGAGATCTTTGTACCAGTCGCACTGAGACATTTCAAATGATATCAAACATGTGCAATACTGTATGATAATTATTCACATTAACCCAAAAAAATAATTATGGGTTAATTTCAGGTGATCTCAGCATGATAGCACAAGAGAGAAACTCAAAAGTTCTTCCAGATTCTCCAGTCTTACAATATCGAGCTTGGAGTCCTCTCCTCTGACAGCATGCTAAACACACACTCTTTACTATGATTATATGATTACATCTGATTATTTGGAAGTGTGAACTTGTGAAATAATTTTTTAGTAACAAAGTTCGGGAGGAACACGTACAAATGATCTCTCCCATCAGCAGGAGAGGAGCTGACATACCTATGTTCCTCAACAGTTTTCTGCATAAAAGAAGAAAAAAGTAAAGAAAAACTAAATTGATGCATGCCGTAGAATCACAATAGCACAAATGTGAATGCACACAGTGTAACTGCAGCAAATCGGAAGTGAAAATTAAAAGTTAAAGTGTTTTAGTAGAGAAATGAAGTTGTTAGCAGGGCAAAACCATAAACTACATGGCCATATGTACCTTCCATTTATGATTTAACTAATCCTTCAAGTGTGTAAATTAATAATTATATCCTGTGCATGTAGTTTGGGTCTACCTTTTCTTTTTTGTGGAATTTAACCTTGTGTCCTTCTCGCTAATTGTCTTTTGGAGTTTTGATCCTCATTCTGGGCCTCTATCTGATCTGTTACAGAATACTTCATATAATATTTGAATGGGGATATTCAAATTAATTAACCAATCATTAATACCATTGATCAGCCCTACCTAACGTGAATGTTTTTTCCACTAAGAAACAAACATTGTTATGTTATTTTGATTGATACTGTGAAGCTGCTTTGATACAATCTATATTGTGAAAAGTGCTGTATAAATATACTTGACTTGACTTGACTTCACTTCAAAAGGATTCATCTTAGGTAAATGAACTTCGAGTTACTATAGCTTATCAGACTTAAGTACTGAATGCACACTGACAACAGCACCAATCCCACATTAAACAAAAGGAACGACTAATGCACATGCAAACT